>OX401971.1:607500-1040000 GCA_947859335.1 Tortricodes alternella | reverse complement strand
GTATTTTAAACACTTCGACTTGACAGCATTGTGCAAGGGCATACTTTGTGCAAATGCGTTGCGTGCGTTTATTATGATGAAAATGAAAATGAAAATGAAAATAAAAATGAATGAATGAAAATGAAAATATTTATTTTGCAACTAGGCCACATGGGCTCTTTTATATGTCTAAAGCTACCAGCGCTTCGAAAGGTGACATCTGCTGAGAAGAAACGCCGCAAGAAACTCAGCAGTAAGTCTTCTTTTTTTTTTTCAACTTTTACATTAAAGTTTTAACTAAAACTAACACATGAAAAGGGCAGCAAACAATGAACTTTTGTACCAGAATCATGGCTTTTTAGTCTTTTGATGTATCTGGATGCATTTATCTATTAACTTGTTCGTATCGTTGTCTAGTATATAAATATAACTAGGTTGAAGCGTATGGGAGTCAAAAATCAAATTTCTCGCAACACCGGCCGCCTGCAGATGGCGCCTCGTCGCATGGCACTAGCGAAAAAAAATCGATATCATAATTTTGTATTTAGAATTACTGTATTTATTTCACATTGTTTAGAATGATTATAAATTTTGTATACTTTTTATTTTTATTTACTTAATGACATTCTATGAAATAAATAAATCTAATCTAAAATGAATGTAATCTAGTACCCATAGCACAGGAAATCTTAGTTTGGGACTAGATCATTGTGTTTCAGTGTCCAAGATATTAAGGGATCTCCCACACTAGCGTGTTACGAGCGTCGGCGTCTTGTCAGCGCCCACGCTGTGCCGACGCAACGCTCGCGCGGCGGCGTCGCGACGCCAGTGGCGTCTTATGAACGTTGGCGTCTTGCCAGCGCCCGCGCAGCGTCGACGCGACGCTCGCAGTACACAACGCATCCCCTCGCCCCGCTGCCTACCACCTCGTCTCACCACCCTAAGTTACAACGTAGGTACTATAGGGAACACACGTAATGTCTGAAATGCAGTCGCCGTCCGAAGATGAGTGTGATACGGAACTTCTGGCCGCACTAACGGCGCCGCTGCGCGAGTTGACGCTGCGCGGGCCCTGACTAAAGGCTGCCACTCGAAAGACGCTAGTGTGGGGGATCCCTAATAATCCAAACATTCGGGCTCACCACACAAAGTTAGCCCTAAACAGAACTCAAACTCGCGACAACTCAGTAGGCAGTTGCAATACCATTGAGCTATCGATTCGGTAATATATCGTAAACTTTATTAGCTTGACATCAAAACCGGCCATATCGTAAAATAACAATAAGAGACATCGCTTAGGCAATATTTGGGACTGCTAAATTTACTACATCGTCACTGAAATGATAAAACTGCGAATGTGAACATCAAACACGAACAACAAAACGATACATTCGCGTTTTTGGCATTTTAGGGACGATATAGTAAATCACGTAGCAGTCCTGAATAGAGGCCCGATTTCCTAGAGAATTACACAGCAAGTAACACACAATTTATCCGAACACCGATCCCGTACTGTATTCGCAGTAAAGATATTATCAGCTGTTAGTGCTTGGGCTCGCTAAATTACGGGAGTAAATGTGGGGCCTGACTAAAATCATGGACTAAATTGTATCCAGTGTTGGGATTGCGACAACATTCATTTAGTTTTAGTAGCTAATTCGCAATGAAAATGATAATACTGCAATATAGTTCTATACAAATGAAGTATTAAAAATAAAGAAGAAGAAGAAAAAAGAAATGACATATATGCACCACACTAGACACTATAAAACTACAAAACAATAAAGAAAAACGACGGATGAGTGTCGTCACGGCAGTGAATCGGTCACTGGCTCAGCTTAATAATAATAATAATAATAAACCATTTATTTCAGGCATCAGTGGCCCATACATAAATATCTTACAAACTAACATACATATTAAAACATAACTTAAAAACTATTTAGGGCACGAAAAGGCGTGGCTCCTTACCGTCGTCCCACCTGGAGTCGGGTCCTGGACAGGCAAGCTGCCCCGGAATTAATGCTAAGGTGTCAGACAACTGCATCGCTGATAAGAGATTAGAGAGAGAACTGAATTTGCTAATTAAAAAGACCCAAAGCCCTTGTTCTCAGCGGACCACAGGACAGCCTTTGCTGTTTCCATATTGTCATTATCGGCTATTTGCCTTCCATTAACCCGGAAAAATTCCCAATTTTGCCGGAAAAAAAATGCCTGGCAATATTAGAATTAACTCGAAAATTTCCGGCATCACTTAGCTGCCTCGCACAGCTCTGATGGAAACGCAGCGTTAACCTTTTATTTACATTTTTAGCAAGACCCTAGGGGCCATAACTAAGAAGTGAACTCAGTAACCCCAGGGGCCTATGTCTGGATTACTTTCCGAATAATCGTAAATTTCACAAACTCCACGTAACTTTGGCCCTTCTGAATAATATTATATCTTCAGAAACTTTGTCGGATTACAATTTCACAAGAATCAATTCTCTCTCGAATAAATAATCGTAATGTTTTTGAGTTTTGTAATGGAGTTGGAATTTGGTATAATGTGGGTAGTTCGAGTTTAACTTGAGTTTAATGGTGTGGAATAAAAAGTCCGTTAACTCAGAACTCAGGAACGTGTATAAGAGGGGTTCATGGTTTTATTCGGTCTATTATACGTCCTATTGTGGACACATGGAGACCGAGAGACGCAACAAGGGTTGGTACCCCACAAGATGGACGAATGACCTTGGGTTGCTAGAAGCCGTGGCACACAGATCATTTGTTGTGTGTTATGTTTTTTTTTAAATGTTGGATCTACGCTGGTAGTTTCTGACGACCTTTCCAGCATCACCTTATACAATGCAAAAGCTTGATGGGCCCTTAACAAGGATTTGTATACTTAGCATGTCTAAGGGTCTCCTATTGAGTACCTCGGACTTAGAACGCTAAGCATAAATTCAATTTCAATCGGTCCTACGTGGAAGTCTTGCGGGGAGACCTTATGTCCAAGGTAAACGTCCGTGGGCTGTAATGAAGATAGACATAGGCCTCTCATGATAATAATACTTGGTCTATTCCACACTGCCTTAGAAGTATGATATATGAGTATCACTTCATTCCGTCTTAATCTTACTTTGCGAAATTTACATTGAAATTAAAGTGATAGAACAAAATCGGTTTCTGTATCCTCGAAACGTGATCGTCTTTTGCACCGCTTTTTTTTACACGTAAAACCTCTTTTCAGTATGTAAATTAGCTCATATATACGTTGAAACTCAATTTATTAAGAAATATACTTTACAAAATATCACTATGCGTCGTGACGTAAGGTCGTGCGGCGCGGGCGGGCTGAAATGACTTCGTAAACAAGTTTATCCTGATTTATGAAAGAAGTTTGATATAAATAATTTTTAGGGGGCAAAAGTTAGTCCTTCGCAGGTGTCCTTTAATATTTTTTATGAAACTCCGGGAAATGCAATTATGCAGATTATGAGCGTTTCCGAGGACGGCGGGAGATAACTTGAGATAAAGCGAGATCGGATACGCCGTTTACGTGGATGTTTTCATGTTGTTTATCATAAGCTTTTGGTGAACATTTTAAGGAACTCTTCTATCTTGAAGGTAAAGTATATTTTCTTTTATAAAACTTATTAGCTGTATTTATGCGGACGAAGTCGCTGGCACAGCTAGTTATAAATAAAGTCTCGGACAAGCGATAGAGCTCATAAAATGAGTGTAATTTCAGAAAAACGCCTCTATTCGGGAACGCTAAGTGATGTTGTAGTGACTCGTAAGCGAGATTTCTCATCCCACTCTTCCGCACGACGCCTAATGCGTAAGAGCGAAATGAGAAATCTCGTTTACGAATCGCTACCGGATCACTTAGCGTTCCCGAATAGAGGCGCAGTTCTTACGTTAATTACGAGTATGCAGAGTCCAAGCACTGGACACGTTAATTAATGTTTTTTAAACACCCAAAGTGTTAAGTTAATGAGCACGTGACGAGACTAATTGTTGCAAATGAGTGTTATTGTGAAATATAAACACGTTTGTAAATATTATTTTCGTTTACTTCTTTTAGAGAGCTTTTATGAGAGTGTTCTGTTGGCATAATTGATTTGTTTTTCTATAAATAGTATAAAATGAAGTCGTTTATTCGGATTGTCGGTGTATTTGCTTAACCTCTTACTCCTTAGCGGGTGTTGATACAGTTTTCACCATACAAATAATACCAGTACGTTTTAATTCTAGAGATGGCAATTAGATCCTAACGTTAGTTTGTATCAGGATATATTATACGCAAAAAAATATTTATTACCCAATCCCAATACTCTTTGCTGAGCACCAAATGAAATATTGCTGTAGATTTTGATTTTGCAAGAGATTGATTTTGAATACATAACAATCCCTCCTTAGCAAAATATCACGTTTTTTGCGGCGATATTGCTCGAATTGGTAATATTGCCGGCAAAATATCCATGATCATTCTGTAAAGGTCATATAATAAAACTTTCCGTCAATGTTAGGAATGCCGAAATAATCCCAGGTAGCAATGTTTCCGGTAAGGGAATATGGCAACGGCACATTTTTAGGGTTACCTCAAAAGGAAAAAACGAACCCTTATAGGATCACTCGTGTGTCTGTCTGTCTGTCCGTCTGTCACAGCCAATTTGCCCAGAAACTACTGGACCGATTGAGTTAAAATTTGGTACACTTATGTAAGTCAGTGACCGCAACACGGACGTGTAACGTAAATAGATAAATTTTAAACAGGGGGACCACTTTTAGGGGGCTAATTGGAAAATAAAAAAAAGGTTTTGCAAAGTATAGCGTGCTACATATCAAATGAAAGAACTTGCTATGAGGATCTTAAATATATTTTTTTTATAATTTTGAGGTTATTTAGGACAATAGGTGAAAATTGACCATACCCCCTCCCCTTATCTCCGAAACTACTGGGCCTAAAATTTTGAAAAAAAAATACAGAAAATAGTTTTTTACCTATAGATTACAGGAAAACCTATAATGAAAATGAAAATGAAAATGAAAATGAAAATGAAAATGAAAATATTTATTTTGCAAGTAGGCCTCACGGGCTCTTTTACATGTCTGAATCTACCAGCGCTTCGAAAGGTGACATTTGCTGAGAAGAAACGCCGCAAGAAACTCAGCAGTAAGTCTTTTTTCCACTTTAAAATTACATATAACTAAAACTAACATAAAAAGTGCAACAAATAAACCTAATGGGCACAAATTAATTATCTTATACAACTAATAAGGGAGATGTATAGTCTCCGCGTCTGAACAAGTAAATTTAAGTGCCTTAGAGATGTATAAAGTCTCTAAGGGTCATAATAATAAGAATAATATTAAAACAGAGAAAACATCTAAATTGATTAATCTAGGTTACATGGAGATGTAGACAGTCTCCATGGTCAAGTATAAAGATGGAGATGTAAGGTCTCCAAATATCAAAAACAATCTGAAATATAACATTTCATGTCCTAATAATACAAATATTATTGGCTATTAAGCCAAAAGGTCAATAACAGTTTATTAAGGAGACACAATAGGAAACGGAGACAGCGCCAGGAAACGACATACAGACTCCCGGACACTACGAGGTTACACTGTTGCGTTTCTTGGCCTCAGAGCTGGCCAAGCTTCTTTATCATTTAAATAATCTTCAACTCTATAATATCCTTTCTTAAGCAGCGAATCTTTAATGTACCGTTTAAATGGATTAACAGACAAGTCCCATGCTTCAAGGGGAACTTTGTTGTAGTATCTTATGCAGTTCCCCAAAAAAGATTTACTTACTTTCTTAAGGCGAAACTTAGGAACAAGGAGCTTATTCTTACTACGTGTATTAAAATTATGGACATCAGACACTTTCTTAAAACCTTTAATATTCTTGTGCGTATACAAGATCACCTCATAAATATACTGTGAAGCTACTGTAAGGATGTCAATTTGTTTGAAACGGTCTTTTAACGAATCACGGCAGCCCAGGTTGTAAATGGACCGGACTGCTCTCTTCTGTAGAATAAAGACCGTTTCGATGTCAGCCGCCTTACCCCAGACCAGGATGCCATAAGACATAATACTATGAAAATAACTAAAATAAACAAGTCGCGCTGTTTCCACATTGGTAAATTGACGAATTCTTCTTACAGCATATGCAGCAGAGCTCAGTTTGTCTGCAAGAACGGATATGTGTGGACCCCATTGTAAATTGCGGTCAAGAGTTAGCCCAAGAAAAACTGTCTGATCTACAAGAGATAGGTTTTCTCCATTTAAAGTAAGGGCTGCGTCTACCTGTGTAACATTAGGTAAAGAAAATTTAACACATTTAGTTTTCTTCGCATTAAGAAGCAAATTGTTAGCTGTAAACCATTTAAGCACTTCCTTCAAGGTGTCGTTGATATGACTATAGTCTTCCTGCTGTCGATTTACTTTAAAAATCAGCGAAGTATCATCAGCAAATAAAACTATGTCACACTTGTTATTTATAAGGCTAGGTAGATCGTTTATATAAACAAGGAAAAGGAAAGGGCCCAAAATAGATCCTTGGGGCACTCCGAGCTTCACAGGTAAACCAGAAGACTGCACTTTGTTAACTACTACTTTCTGAATCCTCTGGCTAAGATAAGATTTTACAAGGTTTAGTGCTTTAACTGATAATCCATAGTGCTTGAGCTTATATAAAAGTGTCTCATGCTCAACACAATCGAATGCTTTTGAGAGGTCGCAGAAAATACCAATCGCATCTTGCGAATGTTCCCATGCTTCATAGATATGCCTAATAAGCACTGAGGCAGCATCTGTTGTCGAACGACCCTTTGTAAAACCAAATTGCTGATCGTGAAGCAAATTATTAGTATTAAAATATTGAAGCATTTGGTTAAGAACGATTTTTTCAAATACTTTACTTAACACTGGAAGAATAGAAATAGGTCTAAAATTACCAGGGTCGGATTTACTTCCAGCTTTGAACAAAGGAATTACTTTACTGTGTTTCATCAGGTCTGGGAACACACCCGCATTGACACAAGAATTAAACACGACGGAAAGATATGGCGCTACAATGTGAATAACCGATTGGATAACTTTTACAGAAGTACCCCAAAGATCCTCAGTATTCTTCAACTTCAGGGAATTAAAAGTTTGTACAATCTCATAAGGGTCTGTGTGTTGAAATTCGAAATCCGTCTTACCTCTTATCGCAGCATAGTCTAGATATGAACCTGCAATCGCAGTAGAGGAGTTGAGTTCACGAGTGGTGCTTACCGCTATATTTGCGAAGAATCCTTCAAAAGCGCCTGCCACATCTGAATCAGACGTCAGAATTTGATTTTCCACTCTCAATTTAAAGTGACATTCACGGGGTTTTGATTTACCTGTTTCAGTTTTGATAACGTTCCAGGCTGCCTTCACCTTGTTATCTGCTGTTTTAACTTTATTGCTAAGATAGATTGACTTAGCGACGGCACATGCTTTTTTAAATACCTTTGAATATTTTTTGACATATTCGGTGAAGTTGGCATCTTGGTTGTAGTTCTTCTCTTCGTATAACTCGTACATCTTGGTTCTGCTTCTATGAATGCCTGCTGAGGCCCAATCACTAAACCTAGGTTTGTTAGTACCATTTCGGATAGTTTTAGTTTTGAAAATGGTTCCAAACTCGTAATTAATAACATTGGAAAGGTCCTCGTATAGTAGATTAGGATTAGTTTCTATAAGGGGGGTAACAGGAATCTTGCTCATTATGTTATTTTTAAACTTTTCTACACGACTTACAGTTATGGGCCTGTATGTTATTGACGATTGATGTTGTTTAACAAACACCCTGAAGGAAGCTTTTTGGCCGCTATGATCAGAGTTAAAGCAGCTAAACACAGTTTTATCAGTAGCTTCACAATTACAGAAAATGTTGTCCAAACATGTTGCCGAGTTGGCTGCAATTCTAGTTGGTTCGTGAAAAAGATGAGACAAGTCAAATGATTTAAATATGTTCAGTAGCCTCACTGATAGTGTGTTTGCGGAGTCTAGAAGATTCACATTGAAATCTCCACAAACTATAATAGACTTACTACTGTCAAATACTTGCTTCAGAGCCTCCTCCATCACAGATTCAAACTGAGTGAAGTCTGAAGCTGGTGGCCTATAAACACATAATATAATGTGTTTTTCCATTTCAGTACAGGAAATTTCCACAACTCGTTCAATAGAAAGCTTTGTTATGTTTTTCCGTTCCTTAGATTTATAATTATTTTTCACTAATATCATTGAACCCCCGTGAATGGCTGACTTTCTATTGAAAGAGCTCGCTATGGTATAGTTATGAAAGTTGAATATCATTTCATGCTCTTTAAGCCAGTGTTCTGTAATACACATGATATCGACATTGAAAGCATCGAGGAAAAGACCTACTTCTAATTCTTTGCTGGAAAAGCCTTGTATATTTTGATGAACCAAAATAAAATGGCATTGCTTTTCCGCTGTCTCACGCATTAGTTTAAATGTGCGCGCGGGTCGGCGGCCGCGGGCGCCGCGCGCGCGCCGCCGCCGTCAGCCGTCGCGAGCGAGTGTCCACATTCGATATTATACGCTAGCAGTTTTGCCATCGCAACTTTACATTTTCTATTCAAAGACATTCGGTCTCGATCTAGTCTGAAATGTTTTATAAACTTATTACTATCAAAGTAGTGGTAGTTACTGTTGTAACATGTCGCATTGTACAGCATGGCATTAATTTTGCAAATTGTATTGTTATGCTTATCAGATACAAACTTCGAATAAGGAAGTGCACACAATATAATTTTATTTATGCCATGCTGTTCAACCGTCAATAGTGCTCGCAACAAGACTTCTAATTGAGACTTCTTTAGGTCTATACTATTGCCTAACATAATGACTAAGGTAGTAGCACTGCTAAAAGAGTCATTTAAAAGTCGATCGGCAATCTGCTGGACGCTAGCACCACGGAGGCAGTGGTTGATGACTTTCTGGCACAGCAGTTGACCGAGCGCAGATCCGAAGCCCACGCCGATCTCATCCGAGTATATGACAGTGCTGTGAGCCGCCTCCGTCACCTCTGCCACACTAGCACCCGGCAAGGAGCGGGCGGGCGCGCGCGTGTCCACAGCCTCCGCCGTGGAGAGCGCGGGGGCCGCCGGCGCAGCTCGGGGCGCGGGGGCCGCCGGCGCAGCGCGGGGCGCGGGGGCCGCCGGCGCCCCCATAAGAAGTCTATGGTATTTAAAGTAACATAGGAAATTTCAGATAATTATGTACGGAACGGAACCCTCTCCACGCGAGTTTAACTCTCACTTGTCCGGTTTTTTATAGGTGTACAATTAATTAGTCTTGAGGAAAAATATAAAATGTTGCTTTATTTAATTTAATAAAAAGTGTCGAGTCTCTCAACCGTTTTTCCCGGTTAGTTTCATCTGAAAAGCGCGCTAAAAATAAACCGGTTTATTGTTATAATTGCGCCGCCGTCAACAATGGCCGCCGCGTAATCACTGCTCTTTCCACTAAACTGCAGTTTTTTACTAAAATTTCGCTCCTAGACCTTTTCTACTGAAGCACTATTAACCCAGTTTATACGCGTTTAAACGCTTAAAATGAGCATTTTTTTATGTAGAAAAGTTGATATTTGTTTTTTGTAACAGCTCGGACTAGAATTATTTGTATTTTAAAAGGCAAATTTAAAGACTCCATTTCAAATATAAGTAAATACTTAATCGAGTATCTGCTCTTAGCGCGATATTGAGACATGGGTATGAAGTTATATTTACCCAACTAGGCTTTAATTTCATCATTATGTCTTTAAATACTCAGCACAAAACAACACTTATTTGCTCTAGAGCAATAAAGTTGCTTTTTCAAATATTTTGATTAGTTGATCAAGCAGTTTACCAGCCACCCATTCCGCCCATTCACAGTCGAACGGAATAGTTGATCTGACAACCGTCTTAATTTATAGGTTCAATCACTTTTCTGTGGACTGTCAAAGTATTAGAGCAAGATAGTCCACATTGCAGCAGCCACATCTAAAGGTGATTGCCCTGTAATATATGTAAAAGAATGCGTGAACACGAATTGAAAAGATACTAGTTTTCTTGTTTTTTTTTTACCATCGTTACAAGTTATGTATGATTGCGCTCGTGTTTTTTGAGCCCTGGCCAACGCTCGGGCGCAAAACCAACAATCGATGCAATAATGAATCACTTTCTGATTGGAGCAACAATTTACTATTATATAGTGCTACGTGAGTTACAGACAGTGCCAGCTGAATCAGTGCTGCAAGTTTCTGACACCTCAGCATTATGCTGTGTCAGTATATAATTCACTACCGCAAGGACACACCAACACTTTATTCTTGTTTGATGACTGCAGCGATGCAGTCGCCCGTTTAACATCACCGTCATACACGTGAAAGAATAAAAGTGCCGGCGATATGGAACGCCCAACTTCATTGCTAAAACTACCACGATAAAAACCAGTCATGTGCGAGTCGGACTCGCGCACCAAGGGTTCCTTAATACGCCAATTTGGCATGGTCTCAACCAATCAACAATAGACTTTAAGTTAATGATTGAAAGTTGCAACTAAGTTGGCAGATTGTAAAGCTGCAGCGGTAATTTTCTAGTTTAATCAATATATTTTTCACATTTCTTTAACACAACACCATTTAATTGATATTTTTTGTTTGACTATGGAGTATGAACTAAAATCAGGACAAAATTGATAGCTGAAACTTAAGCCGTTATGGAAATACAGCTGGAACAAAATTGGTCTAAAATCAGTAAACAGTAAAAACTTTTTGATATTTTTATTATTTTACAATACAATATTCTGTGAAAATTCCAACCTTATAGCTCTTATGTTGCTGAGCTTGCTGCTTGAGCTAAAGGCCTCTGACAGACGGACGGACGGACGTTATAGGTAGGCTCAGTAATACGGTCTCGTTGATCCCTTCGGGTACGGAACCCTAAAAAGACCAAAAAGTATGCAAGTAAAATTAAATTGATATTTTATCCGAGTTGTCTATCGCTGGAGGCCCTTAAAGGGGATAAAGAGGAAAAGTTATATTTAACAAAGGATTAAATATTATACAAGTCCATGGAGCAATTAGTACGTTTCCGGCAGTCGGTTATTCAGCCGGAACTGTGGCGGGCGCGGGCTTAGTGCGAGGGAGAGCTGTAGCGGAAGCGTTTTTATATTTCACAAACATCTAATTTATGCTTATGAAACTGTCAATAACCTTATTTCTGTGTCACGTTGATTTTAAGACCTTAAAATTATGAAAAATGTTTCATGCTAATTCTAAAGTTATTTTGTTGAGCTCTGCATAATAACAAGACGCTATTTCTTGCTTGTGTCAGATACATGAAATCTATTTTACACCAAAACATAGCGAATAGCGTTTGTACATTTTTTTACGGTTTTTGCATGCACAGTTGATTAGAAATCCTTTGAGAAATATCGTCTCTGGTGATACTTGTATTTGAGGACAAATTATTATGACCTATTAACTAATCGCATCACTCATAATTGTATTGAAACGTCCCTAAAAAAACTACGCTCGCACAAAATAAATTTCTTTTATCTACACCCATATCATAAAACCTCCATAATGTAATCAAAAACCGTAGGAAATGACCGGAATTATGACAACTAATTAGGTAAAACCAGTAATGTAATGTTATTACAGTATCGATTTTAGTATCGTAATGAGATTAAATTTGGAACAGCTGTCAAAACTCAAGTGGGTCACTATTCTAGTTTCCATAGATATTAAAACAGTTATTGATACGAAACATCAATTCAGTATGTTTTTTTAATATAAACCGCACGACATATTTGCTCTCGAGTGACATGAGAATAGAAACTTCATTCGATTGCCTATGATTTAAAAAAAAATGGTCTTGACGGAGGATCGAATTGCCCCCATTACTGCTTCCATCATTCATGTTGGTTTTTCGCTGAACGAAAGTAGAATTGTAAAAAGTTGTTTGTAATTTACATTTTAGTTGAAAATATGGTCTTCTCAGAGTGACTGTGTGATGTTAAAATGCGCCGGATATTGTAAATGCAGCCACGATTGCAAAAAATAACTTGTTGCCAGAAAATATTGTTTCTGAACACATCATGGAGGATTTATAATATGTGTGTAGATAAAGTTGTGTACATAATTTGGCCTTAAAACACACGTGCGATCTTAGTATGAAACTCGCTTAAAAGCTCGTTTCAGAAAACCGCACTAGTGTTTTAAGGTCTATCATTATGCGACCGTTCCATAAACTACTATTGTTTTTATATCATCCATGATAAAATAAATAAAATAATTGATTATCAATTAAATTATTCGCAATGTTACTTTGACGTACAATTTAGGCATAATATTTTCAACCATGATTATAACGAGACAACAAACGTAACAGAAATTCTTGGCCTATATTCGGGATTGCTAAGTGATTTACTGTATCGGCGCTAAGATGCCAAAACCGCAGATGTGTCGTTTTGTTCATGTTTGACGTTCACATTCGCGGTTTCGTCAATTTAGTGGCGATATAGTAAATCACTTAGCAGGAATCCAGGCCCTGCCATGTCATTCTCTAACAAATCTCGCCGCACATTTCGTCTCTCACTTTCGACCGACAATCATAAATTGACCTGCACGCTTGTAAGCATTATGCGAAGTTAGGTGCCTACAACCGTGACTGTCTGCGCTGAATTACGACCAAGGTCAAAGACACGCACGAACATGTTGTTTATACGCACTGACGGGTCAAGTTAGGCTCGATAGTGAGTTCATGAACGACGTGTCATTTAAGAGAATCACACCCCTGGTTCAACGCTTCCTCTACCGCTGTAGATCGTCACTATAGCACCACGCGCGCGCGCGCACGAACATTACGAATAAAGAGCAACATCATCCGCAATGCAGATAAATGTCATATTTTGTTTTTAAAATTAATTAGCGCGTTTAACGCGAAAAGGGTGAGGGGTTACCGTAAACATAACGCAGTATTTATTTATTATAGGGTTTTCAGCGGTGATTTTTATATTCAAATTTAATTAAAAAAAAAAAAAAAACTGAAAGGTGCGAGTTAAACTCGCGTGGAGAGGGTTCCGTTCCGTACTTGATTATCTGAAATTTCCTATGTTACTTTAATTATTATAGACTTCTTATAGGTTTTCCTGTAATCTATAGGTAAATAACTATTTTTATGTATTTTTTTCCAAAATGTTAGGCCCATTAGTTTCGGAAATAAGGGGGGTGAATGGTAAATTTTCGCCTATTTTCCAAAATAACTTCCAAACTATTTATAATAACATTCCAAAAAATATATTTAAGATAGCCTCACAATAAGCCCTTTCATTTGATATGTCACACAATATAGTTTGTATAACTGACAGAGCCACACGAGTGATCCTATAAGGGTTCCGTTTTTTCCTTTTGAGGTACGGAACCCTAAAAACATATAAGTAATTAATTGCTCTTGTCCCCTACTTTATCCAGTTGTAATTCGTTTGTCGTTTATCCCTCAGACATTGCATTTTCCGGGATATAAGGAAGCTAATAGGGCCAATTTGAAAGTGTGTTCGCTAAATTAAAACGTCGCTAAACTTGTAATAAGAAAAGTCACACTCGATTTTGACTGCTTTGCGCCATACAAAATCGAGTTAGACGTTTCTTATTTTAAGTTAAGGGAATTTTAAATTTAGAAGACACCATTTCGAATTCGACCCAATGTCTCTAAGGCACTCCAACAATAGCTGTTCATAAAGAAACAAATTAACAACCACATGCACTTTCGCATTTGTAATGAATAAGGATAACAATGCATTATTACTGAAAAGTGGTTTATTTTTAATCGTTCAAAATATTTCATCTACACCCATATCATAAAACCTCCATTGGTTAATCAAAAACCGTAGGAAATGACCACCATTTTGACAACCAGTGCTGCGATAAAGAAATAACATGACTTCTTTATCGTTTTTAGTAAAGAAATGAGATTAAAGTTGGAACAGCTGTCAAAACTCAAGTGGGTCTATTCTAGTATCCATAGATATTAAAACAGTTATTGACACGAAACGTCAATTCAGTATGTTTTTTTAATATAAACTGCACGATATTTGATCTCGAGTGACGTGAGAATAGAGACTTCATCCGTTTGTCTATGATTTTAAAAAAAAATGGTCTTGACGGAAGATCGAATCGGCGCCATTTTGGTGTTTTGCTGAACGAAAGTAGAATTGTTGTTGAATTGAATAGAAAAAGTTGTTTATAATTTACATTTTAGTTGAAAATATGAATAGTAAGTAGTCTTCTCGGAGTGTGTGTGATGTGAAAATGCGCCGGATATCGGAAATATGCAGCCACGATTGCAACAAATAACTTGTTGCCAGAAAATATTGTTTCTGAACCCATCATGGAGGATTTATAATATGTGTGTAGATAAAGTTATGTATGCAACTCTGCATAATTTGGCCTTAAAACACACGTGCGATCTTATTATGAAACTCGCCTATCGGCTCGTGTCATGAAACCGCACTAGTGTTTTAAGGCCTCTCATTATGCAACCGTTGCATAAACTACTAATTTCCGCCCGTATTTAATTCCGTAATAAAGTACATATCACAAAAAAACACGGCATATAACGAACTAACTCCATAAAAACACTTTTAAAAAACCTCCATTTCCCAGCCTACTAATTCTCACTTAGCTAATGTGTAAAAAGCGGGGAAGTTGGCTGGTGTAGCCGCCCGAGAGCCATAAGTCAGGCTGAACTGCAGCGTGGATTAATCAGGTACTAAATGGAGAGATGGACGGGATGGAGTTTACTTAGATGTCTGTCTGTAGGCAATATTTTACATGAATATGTAAAGACGTTTGAACTGAGAAACGGGAAACGTATACCCAGCCTTATTTTTTAACCGACTTCAAAAAAGGAGGAGGTTATCTATTCGACACGTATATATTTTACCAAATAGAACACAACACGAATGATTATTTATTTGCATACAAACAAGCGAGCATAGATAAGGTGTTACATTATGGCTGACCGGTTCTTGTTTTACCATTACTGGCATAAAATATTATTCTATATTATATAGAATTGGTACAATATTACTACATTATTTTGGTTTGTACTGTACGTTGTTAAATTAATTAGCATTTAGGTATTATACTATAAAATATTTGCTATAAATTAATTGAATTAGGCACAACGAATTTAGTTTCCTTCTTTCCCTGAATACATTATTCACACGTTTGATATTAAAATTTAACATTTTTGATTTTTCTTGAGACATGAAATTACCATAGTAAACAAAAGATTTTTGCCGCATATATTTATAAAATTTGCTTTTTATACTTAAAAAAATAGGAAATAGAATGAGAAGAAGAGGCAGAATATAAAAGTCCTACCAGTTTGCAAATACCTACACAAGATATTGGCAACGTTAACCTCGAATCATTGACTTTTTAAAATAAAGACCGGTCCATAGAATTTGCTTTATTGTCTCATAAAATTGGACTTACGTCCTTTTTGAATTAGTGTGTGTGAATAAATAAATTAAAAATAAATATGAATTCCGAAAATTAAAAAAAAACAATGTCTTCCTCTTTTGACGCAGAATACACTGACTAATCAAATTACCTAGTGTTAGAAATATGAGACCTTGTCTATTGACTAACCTTCTCTATGGGCATTCCAAAGTCATGCCGCGACAACCCGCGCAGCGTATACTTTTTTTGTTTACACATAGGGTAAGTGAAGCAAACAGATACCCTTTCACTACAGTCTTACAAAGCCTTTAGAGCTTACTTTGGGACCAGATCGATTTTTGTAAAAGATTGTTGCTTCTTCCTCTTGCTTCTACAAATTTTTCCAACTCATTCTGTTTATGAGACATTAATACCACAACCGAGTCGGAAATAAAACATTTACTTTCCCGGTTCGGCGTTGCACGTCGCGCCGTGGTCGTGTCGTGTCCGTCACGTGCCGTGACAGCTCTCCGCACTCAGCGCTACGTGATCGATGTCGTCACGCGTCACTAGTACCGGGTTGTGCTCTACGTGTGGATAAGTGAAACATGTTTGACTTGGAAAACTATACGGTGAAAATCAAGCGACAGGCAAAGTTTGGATTTTAAGAGGAGTGTGAACCTACGGCTTTTCTTACAAAAGGCGATAACGATTTTTTTTTATGTCAATTGGCTGGCAAACGAGCTGACGGCCCACCTGATGCAAAGTGGTCACCACCGCCCATGGACATGTGCAACACCAGAGGTGCTGCCAATTCGTTGCCAGTCTAAGGAGGACGGGGAATAGGCCTCCGGATCTCGTCACTCACCGTACGAAACGCAATAGCAAGCTATTACTTTACGCCGATATTCTGTGAGAGTGTGGTATTACCCCGGTCGAGCCGGCCCATTCGAACAGTAATCATATAGTGAAGATTACTGTTGGGCTCTACCACTACGATTTCCACCCCTTTGATTGATTGTCCGTTAGAACAAAATCTAGGTCTATACGTTTTAGTGTTTTTAATATTTAATCAATAAATAAATACAGTTTTATTGTTGTTCTAGTAAACTAATTTCGGCTCTTATGTAACTTTGTTAATCTTTAATCAAAATTCAAAAAACGTATAGACCTAGTCTTTTTTTTGACTGATAACCTATCAAAAAATAGTACTGTGGCCTCACCTAGGGATCACTTGATTTCTCGGAAGAGAACGGGAAGAGCGAAGGCGCAGAACTTTGTACCAAGTTCATTGTCTATTTAAAACTTCGCGAAATCTTGTTACCTCAGAATTAAACGAACACGAACAAAAGTGAACCTCGCGTAATCACACCGATTTGTATTATCTCTGAACAAACAAATAAATTCCAATTGAGCGATAAAGGTGCAGCGATCGGGGTGAGATCTAGACGAATGGACGGATTACGGGCGTGCGGTGTACTGCCCCAGAGAGCTACGCCAGTTTAGAGAGGGATTAATTATTTAGCACAGTTGAAGAAACGGCAGAAGGCTCGCAGTAAAATATAATATAGGGCGTATTGCATAATTCCGGCTCCACACGGTGGTCCCAACGCTCATCAACGTTGGTCAGTCGATTTGGTGAGGCGTCCACACGTTGGCTATTATGCTAGTTCTGTCCCGCTCTAATCGCATTTACATTACTGAGTGCATATCATTTATTTTTGTTACTGAAACAAAAAGAAGCAGCCACGTCAAAGAAGATGTTGGATGATGACAAATCATAAAACACGGAATCAGCGAGTACAGACCTATAGACATTCAGCCAACGTGTTAACGGATCGCGAACGTTGGTGGTGATTCCTTTGATATAACCGATACGCGACGGCCAATCCGCAACGCTCGCGCCAACGTTGGGTCCAACGCTAATTTCTCGATCAACACGTTAGTCGAATGGCATTCAGACCAACGTCAGAGCCAACGTCTGGAGCTGGCCTAAATGTTTACTTTGCGAAGTTTACATTCAATAGAAAGTGACAAAACAAAGCAACATTTAGTTACCATAGTAATAACAATTTCTAACACCAATGCTGATTATTGGCCCTCTTTGTCCCAGTATATACCCCATTATCACATATCATTAGAAAATGTAGAAAAAATGTAGCTGTCTAAACTTTACAAACTCTACGTACAATACGGTTTCATTTGGCAGAAGATTGCCGCGCTCGACTCGCCGGCCGCATACGAAAATGCTGGCAGCCTAGCATGCTATTAGCGTCTTTAAACGTTTTAAAATCTTAAGAAAAAACACTTCAGTCACTAACCAGGCCTTCAGCTCCACAATGAAACGTGGTTGTGCATTTTGCCGCTTCTCATAAGTACCTATATGAATGGTGCGAGGAGGAAATGTAAATACTACTGATTTCGGGTGATGACTTAATTTAGTAGCAGAAGAGAAAAGTCACGGTGCGTTTAAACGTATATATTATCGTCACAAAAATCACTAAGTAAATACATTTTCTAGAATGCCTGACACTAGTCTAATCTCCAGTAACATAATTAGAGTTGCTCTATTCGCCTATATTTCGTCCACACCAGCAGAAGCACTTGCAAACACCAGCGCCTCTATTTGGGAACGCTAAGTGATTCTGTAGCGATTCGTAAGCGAGATTTCTCATCCCACTCTTCGGCACGACGCGTAATACGTAAGAGCGAGATGAGAAATCTCGCTCACGAATCGCTACAGAATCACTTAGCGTTCCCGAATAGAGGAGCAGAGTTGTCAATGCATTCGTAGTTTGAATTCTGGAGAACTCCCTTAACAAACCGTTTATAAACAACTAGCTCCTGCCCGCGACTTCATCCGAGTGGAAATTGATAATAATAATTTCCTCGAAAACATTTAATTTTTTCTAGGATAAAAGGCTTATTTGTTAATCTAGGATAAGCTATCTCCGTTCCAAATCCGTCCATTGGTTGCGCACACACACGTACAGTCAAGGTCATAAATACATACGTTACCAAAGTGGCAAAAGTATCTGATCGCTCTTACGCCCTTGGCAATAAAGTCGTGTTCACATATTTTTACCACTTTCTGTGCTTAGATATTTTGGACTTCGACTGTACATACTGATATAATCAATACATATTACAACAGTTGGTACCGTGACGCGTTTACAGACAACGCACAGCCTAAACGCGTGGTCCTAGAGCTTTGAAATTTGGAGGAGACATTTCTCGAGTACCCTAGAGGTACACTAAGGAGGGATTTTTTGAAATCCCATTCCTAAAAGGGTGAAAAGGGGTGATAAAATTTGTATGGAAAATACCGCGGGCGAAGCTATGGTGGGTCCACTAGTATAATATAAGTATGATAGTCGCTATACTTTACACAGTTTATAAAATGGTTGCCAAAAAAGGTAACGCGTCACAGTTCAGGTCAAAGGCCCGCGCACCATGCGAGCCCGCCAGCGGCCGCGGTCCGATAAGCGATCTTCTATCGCGAATTGATGTATGTCAGCCCTAATACTCGCGATGCGTACACGCGATGGACGTAAGCCCTAAATTGATTAGTATCGGATATATTTACGATATCGCATTTGTTGAATTTATGAAAAGATTGTTTAGCCATTTTTGTGTTATTGCTGTGGTTTTGTGTGATGTATTGGTCATTTTTAGATAGAAAAACAAATTGATATAATGATATTTGTTTATTTAGCGCATGGTACAATATTATAAAAGCAATAATAACAGAAAACGAGGTATTGGGCGCTAAAATGGGTCAACACACGGCGATATTATGTCGGAGCAAGCCCCGACGCTGACTTTCAGTGATGCCCTGAAAAAACTACCCTAAACTTAATACTATCGGTGACGTCACAATCAAACAATCAAACAGAACGGAGAAAGATGTACTTCGAGCAAGTTTTTACAACTGGAATAAAATTGGTCTAAAATCAGTAAATTTTTAGGGTATCAATGTATAGGGAGCTTCTCAGGCTTAAAACTTTTTGATATTTTTATTATTTGCTAGTATTCTTGCCATAACACCACATATTCTGTGAACATTTCAACCATCTAGCTATTACCATTGCTAACCTAGAGGCCTCTGACAGACGGACGGACGGACGGTAGGCTCAGTAATTGGGTTCCGTTGATCCCTTCGGATACGGAACCCTAAATAGTCAAATGGATAAAGAAATAAAACATGTTATTATTGATACTTAGATAAAATATATCATTTAATATAAAACGAGATTGGTTTAACGTCAGGTTGATAACGAACATCCAAGTTCTCATAATAAATTTAACAAGGTTTATCTAAACTGTTAGCATATCAAAATACAAGACAAAGTTTCCGGATACCCAAACTTGCCCGGGAATGCTCCGGACTATTAACTGTGGGGTCAAACACAACACCCCGCCTTTCCTAGTCGGCTTAAAAACCGGTAGCGTTTAACATTAATTACCGCAACAGAATCCTACGTTCCGGTACACATGGGCGTAGACGTTGGCGATCTTTAAAGATTTGTTACCGAAGTCTTTTTTCAGAAAAAAACTATGTCTTCGTAACTTCAAGGTCCATATTTCTAAATCATTATTTTTATTAATTGACATTTAAGGACATTTACTACACCGGCGCTTTTATTCGGGAACGTCTAAGTGATATTGTAGGGACTCGCGAGCGAGATTCTCATTACACTCTTCCGCACGATGCGTAATGCTTAAGAGCGGGGTGCGAATCTCGCTAGTGAGTCGCTACAATATCACTTAGACGTTCCCGAATAGACGCCCAGTGATTCTTACCTGGTGGTCCCTGGAAGCACCCGAAGTGGTCTGTTAATCAGTCGGAAAAATATTAAAGAAGTGACGAGTCGACACAACGTCGCGTGGTGCTAGTTGCGCTACGAGTGAACAATAGATAGAAAAATCCTGTACTAATTTTCATTGACTTTATTTACCTCCAAACGGTAAATGGCCCATGGTAGGACAAAAAAAATTGTCAAATGGTACCTCATCACTAAAATATTAGTTACTACAAAATACTAGTAGGTGAATTTTCACCTTTCTAGAGGTATTGCATGACTGCTTAATGCCAATCATAAATCTCAACAATTAACTTTAAAAGGTATCACACTAATATCATAAATGCGCCGTTTATGTTTCATATTTTGATACTTTCAAGGGAATAAAAGGGAATCAAAACCTATAGGGTACTTCCCGTTGACCTAGAATCATGAAATTTGGCAAGAAGCAGTGTCTTACAGCACAAGTAAAGGAAAAAGTCTGAAAACTGAATTTGTAATTACATCACATAAAAAAAAAGTTAAACTGAATAACCTTTGCAAAGTCGTATCACACTGTACGATTGAACGGAGATAGGAGCTTGCGAAAGTTATTTTTTGTCTTATTTCATAGGTAGGTTGTAAGCGGTTACCCCGTTGTTAAAAGGTATTTTTTTTTCTTTTTTAGAGTTCCGTACTTACAAGGTACTGTTTCTTTTTCATACGTAATTGCGGAACCCTCGGCCGCGCGCCGAGGCGTCAGGCTCGCACTTGACCGGTTTTTTTCTTAGTCCTTCACGCTTCAAACGCTGGACGGGTTTGGATGAAATATGGAATAAAGACAACTTATACATTGAATGTAGGAAACTTTGGGTTTATTCTTAAATTACGTAACGCCAAATTCACATTTTTTTCCAAAACTCTTGAACATCACGGTTTTCAATCAGTATAATTTAAAGCAATGCCTTAGTTGCTACGTTACGAGTTCCTATTAGTACTGCTGGCGATTATTGTCTAAACTAAATAGCCGTGTGTAGTGACTGCAGCTACACATAGAATTTATTGCTCACATCCAGCGCATACTTTGAGTGCGCAAGCGACACTCTATTACAGGGTGCGGATGCAACTTTTGGCTGGTTAGCTCAGCGGTTTTTGTACCAACACCATGTTTGTGATGATAAACTAGTTTTTAGACTCATTACTAAAGCAATGTTTTTTTTTAAATATGCTAATATCTATACATATAAAAGAGTACCGTGACTCACTTATAGACAACATACAGCCTAAACACCCTAGAGCTTTGAAATTTGGAGGAGACTCCTCGAGTACTCTAGAGAGAGATTTTTTTGAAATTCCATCCCTAAAGGGGTGAAAAGGGGTGATAAAGTTTGTATGGAAAATACCGCGGGCGAAGCTGTGGCGGGTCCCCTAGTTTATAATAAAATAATGGATATTAAATATTTACAATCATAGTCAAATTAAAACTTTCGTGAGAAATACACACGGATTTACTCTCGATTTATTATCAGTAATAGTCCAACATGTTTAGGGCCTCGTATGGAGTCCTTCTTCAGGGGTTGAGTGCGGTCGTGGTCAAAGTAACCCGCGCACTGCGCCGCGTGGCGCGCATGGCTCAAACCGAGGGCGCGGGTGCGGCTGGTGATTCATACTAACTCAAGGATCAAGTTAGGCTCGCCAGTGGTTTCAGATGCAGTGGTATTTAAAAGGATTACACCCCTGTATCACCTTTATTTCCTTATTTTAGTTCTACTATTTTTCTCTTTTGTCAAAGTTTTTGGTAGATATAAACGAAAATGTTCATTTCGTAATAGCTGTAAAAAGACGCAATGGCTCAGATGGCGTTAAAATTAAACCCTAGACTCAGGCTGCGTAATTAAAAATACACATAAGCACTAAGCGCTACGGAACAGATGGGCGTCGAGAACGCGAAAAGTATACGGAGAAATGTAAATTTCCGTACCGGGAACCACGATTAATGGTGCTCGTAGATCTTGGCTTTAAAACTGTTAAATTGAAGGAAAGACAAGTAGAAGTTATATAAGAAAGAGAGAAAGAAAGAACAATATTTACTCATTAACACAGAAGACACACAGAGTATCATAAATTTAGAAAACAATACAAAGCAATGGTGATATATGGATCAAGTTAAGGAATACGTTATTGTTATTATTGTTGGTTATATGACCCAGTATCATATGTGCCGCTTTGACCATTGCTTATCTATTGTGGCAGCCCTTTATTTATATTTCACTGCTTAATCCCGTTGCATCTAGGAAGTTCCAGATGCTTTGGGCAGTCAGATCTTGTATCTCATTGGGGTGCACAACCTGTCGTCCTAGGTGGACACTAGTAAAGGCCATGTCAAGTCAAGTCCAAGATTCAATAACGAGAGGGCGACTATCGGAAGCCATCTGGGCCTCTATTCGGGAATGTCCGAGCCATATTGTTGCGGCTCGCGAGGGATACTCGCATCTCGCTCTTACGCATTACACGTCGTGTGGAAGAGTGAGATGAGAAATCTCGCTAGCGAGTCGCTACAACATCACTTAGCGTTCCCGAATAGAAGCACTGAAAGATACTATTATATTTTTTATGCACGGATTTCGTTTAATATATGCTGGTTTTGATTGTCAGAACACAAAATAAGTCAACGTAACAAGGGCCTCCATTCGGTACTGCTAAGCGATTTACTAATCGTCCCTAAAATGCCGAAACTGCGAATGTGTTGTTGTTTTGTACGTGTTTGACGTGCACATTCGCGGTTTTGGCATTGTAGTGACGATATAGTGAATCACTTAGCAGTACCGAATAGAGGCGCAGGTCTTTGCGTATTCTCTACCGTTGTTTTCAATCGTTTTTTTAACCGCGCGTGCAGCCCGCCCGTCTACAAAGCCTGAAACCGCAGCCACATGTAACTCGCACAAGATGAATGTGCTCATAATACACTAAACGCACATCCACCATTTCACTACACTTCTGCATAACAAAATTAAAAATGGTTATATTTATCTCTGAAAGTTGGTAGTGTGCATAACATTTCTCTTACCAAATGGACAACCATAAAGGTCATAGAGTTACACGTATAGCATTATAGTTATTTTCACATAACAGTATGTTAAAACGGACATTTTCCCATTCAGCATTCGCCTCAAATATTAGTACAGTGACGTCACCATCGAATAAATGTTATCACTATCGGTTTATTAGTTTTGATACTAACTTATCGAGCGAGATGTTATGGCTGCACTTTTTTGTATAATACTATACTACATACGTTCATAATATTAGGTAAACATCTATTATACCTACCTATTGAACTTTATACGCCTAAATATCTACTTTGTTGTTATATCAAAGTTTGTTATGCTTATGACCCTTGAGTGATTATATTCTATGAAATTATATCAAATGTTGTTATATCTAGTGAAAATATATCAAAAGTTGTTACACCGATCATTACACACCCGTTATTATTGCTCGTAAAGGCTTTTTTCCGGTTCCTCATTTAAGTCACCTAAGAAGTGAATTTTATGTTCATAACAGATATATACTTAAAAGCTATAAGTACTTGGAATGTAGCTCGAATGTGGAAATTCCAGGAGAGATCTTTGCCCAGCATTGGACTATTCCTATAAGCCAGCGTTTCATAAGCAAAGTATTTTCTCTTTAGCTCCATTTTCGTCAAATAAAAAATAAACCTTTCCACTATAACATAAAACCACCTTTATAAAATAAACATAGCAAATTCGCAACCAAAGATAAAAAATGGCCGCAAAATTCATACAAAAATGGAACTGCCAGATTCCAAAAATAAAAAACGATAGCGGTTTTTGAAAATGGAATGGAAACGGAATGCAGTTTGAATAAAGCCGTTGGTCAAACAGCCTGACGCCTGTCGGCGATTTGACACGACTGCCCTCTTTGACTAATGGTTGTTTAAAAGAGTTTTAAGTTGTGTATTTTTGTGCCAGTAATTTGTATAATATTCGAGTTTTTCCTTTTATTTAATGATAATGCTTACATCGTATTTGGGAATTTGAATGATGCATTGCGGTTTCGTTTTGAAATTTTCTGGTTGGGGATACCAAATTCAATAAAAATAGCAAATTTCAACAATAGATTATTAAGTATGTAATAAAATTATTTACCGTTTTCCCAATAGATAAATTTAATACATGACACTAATAGCATAAATACAAAAGTTTGTGTGTGCGTGAGTTAGTATGTTTGGGACTCCTTCACGCGTCAAAGGCTGTACGGATTTTGATTATATTTTGAATGGAGATAGCATATACCTTAGATTAACACATAATATTACTTTTCATCCCAATCCTGCACCGTAACGTTATAAAGCTGGCAAGCTTATAAAATAATACGCTTGCCAAAGTATCTTATGTGTTAGTCCAGGGTATAAGCTATCTGCATTCCAAATTGCATCCAAATCTGTCCAGCCATTGAAGCGTGAAGTAGTGACAAACATACACACTCACTCACAAACTTTCGCATTTATAATATTAGTGAGATTAAGCACGACATTAAAATGTTGAGATACTTATTCAGGTAATTAAGAGGACTGTGAAGCAACGGCAAAAACCACCCTTTTCATACAAAAGGCGTCAACGATTTCCACCCCTTCAAATGTTAACCGACTTTGACCAATTTTTGACAGGTAGTCCAGTCAGAACAAAATCTAGGTCTATACGTTTTTTGAATATCGATTAAAGATCAAGTAAGTCAAATAATGACGAAATTTGTTTTGTATGAAAATACTGAAACCACAATAAAACTGAATTTATTGATTATAGTGAAAGTATCCAAACGTATAGACCTAGATTTTGTTCTGACTGACAACGTGTCAAGAATTGGCGCACATCGGTTAACATTTAAGGGGTGGAAATCATTGTCGCCTTTTGTATGAAGAGCTGTAGGTTCACACTTCTCTTAAGTTTTGTGATTAGTAATACTGAAAACCTCTAATAGTATGTGACAAGTTTCCAATTTCCCGCGATGAGCACGCTAATGGAGAGCACAAAGAGATGGTCACACCGAGCTGTGGCCAAAGGCTTTTTCGATAATTAAATCATTTTCAGCCAGTATCGATGCTATCGATCGACGCACGAGTGCGTTCGGGGAATGTACCAATTTAACAGGGACACGAGTACGACCACTTTGAGGATTCTCAATTTTCAGTTAGCTGCTTTAGACTAAGTTGAAATTATTTTTCGTCAAATACGATGTTCTCAGGGAAATACTAAAACCAGTCAATTGCGAGTCGGACTCGCGCTCCGAGGGTTGCGTACTACGCTAGTTTAGCGTAGTCTCAATCAATATTTTGACAGTTGCAAATGAGTTGGCAGATTGTTAAGCTGCAGCGATAATTTTCTGGTTTGATTTCAATTTTTTTTTCACGTTTTTATAACAGAACACCATTGAATTGATATTGCTGTTTAACTATGGAGTATAAACTAAAAACAGGCCAAATTCTAGCTCGGCAATAATAGCTCAAAGTCAAGCCGTTTTTGAAATTGGTATAAACACAACCAAATTTTTAGGATATCAATTTATGGGGAGCTGTTAAGGCTTAAAACTTTTTCATATTTTTATTATTTGCTAGTGTTTATGCCATAACAACATATATTCTGTGAAAATTCCAACCTTCTAGCTCGTACCGTTGCCGAACTAGAGGCCTCTGACAGACGGACGGACGGACGTTGTAGGCTCGGTAATAGAGTCCCGTTGATCACTTCAGGTACAGAAGTCTAAAAATCTTCAAAAAAGACTTTAAGGTTTGTCATGACAATTATATTTAAAACGTTGCAAGTGGTAAGTTGTCATAGCAACTGTCTCGAATGCGTTATCGTAAAATTCCCTGTTTCCTTGTGGACTAAACGATAACGCGTTTTAGATGTTTTTTATGATTCAAACTTACACTAAGGGTTTTACTGTCCATTATGCAATAGTCGCTCTTAATCCTTAGAAATAGATTCTAACTTCACTTGAACTTGAAGAACGTTCTACTGCTATAATTCTTTTACAGCATTTTGAACATCTACTAAATAATGGATGCTTCGTGTAAATAATGGTGTAAGTGTTATAAATAACTTGAAGGTTTTTCGCAGGCAAATCACGTAAAACTGCAGCCGTAATCTGGCTGACTAGGTGTTCCACTTGACATTTAATAGTTCTAGAAAATTCTAGAAAATACTTTGTGCTACCTCCTAATATCCGGAGCGCAATTGTGTTCGTTGAATTGCGTACTTTATGACATTAACCTAAAAGTCATTTTTTACGCGGGTTTACGATCTAAATTAATGAATTAATGTAATATGGATAATTCTGTATTGATCTAATTTATTTTACTGAATATATTTGTTGCAATGGAATGTAAAAGTACCTCATGCTAGAAAATGCTACGTGCTTAAAAAAATACAGGCCTTTGCCCATTTTTAAGTTCAGCTTATTTCAAAATTTGCTAACACTAGGAGGGCTGTTCCAAGAGTGGAATACAACAGGCGGGAATACAAAATAATAATAATTTAAAAATGTAACGTGAATAAATATCTCTTTTATGTAGGTATGTATGTAGCCTCTCCGCACAAACATCTTTAAATTTCTGTTTCGCTCTGTTTGACTGGCAGAGAATGCCTTTGGGCATTTCATCCGCCATTTTTTGTGCAATAAAGTTAAATTCATACTCCAATCTAAATTAGATTAGTCCAATTTAACTCCAACAATAACCTAAAAAGGAAACTACAGTCCCAAAAGGCGCAATGTTCATCCTCACCGTTCTACATTAGGTTTGCCCGCATCCCCACAATCGTACTAAAACATGTATCCTGAGGGAGCCACCGGTAGCCAGCCCGCATTTAAATGCTTTTCACAGGCGATGACAAATCGTGGTATAAATCAGGGAGACGCGGTTGCACCTGCAATCTGTCGGGGAGTGTAAACACCGATTTTGGTGCAATGTATATTTCGGGCTTGAGCTTTGTGTAAATTACTGGTAATGTTTTACAAAGCTCTGTGACTTATTGGCTACATGACCTGCTACTAATGTGTGGATCAGTTTTATTTGCATACATACATACACGCCTGTTTCCTAAAGGGGTAGGCAGAGACCACGGATTTCCACCTGCTACGATCCTGACACACCTTTCGCTTCGTCTACTCTCATTAAGTTCGTCATGCACGCTCGCCGATTTATGGTACTTTTGACCTGGCCTTTCTTAAGAACGTCCTCAATCTGGTTTTGGTACGTTCGCCGAGGTCTTCCCCTTCCAACCCTACCATGCACACTCGCCTTATAAATTTGCTTCGTCAGTCATCTTTCCACAATATGTCCAAACCGTCTAAGCATACCTTTCTCAATTCTTATGACTACATCTTCTTCCACACCACATCGTTCCCTTATCACGCTATTCCTTATTCTGTCACTCATAGAAATTGATTTGCAGCCTGCTTATTGAAGCTACTTGCTTCGTTCTCCATTTTCCAAATATTATTCATACAGACACATACATATGTAGTAGATAAGAACACATTTTGAATGCCTACACTTACGGTTAAACACGTGAATCTGTCTGTAACATCGTTTTATTGTACCGTGTTTAAAGCAAAACACATAATTATTATAACTATAATTATGAGAATAAATACACAATTAATTATAATCTAAAATTAAAAACTGGTTTACTTTATGTCGCAGAAAATCGAATGTCATATTTTCGTTTCGCACCTTGGGCAGAATCATCATATCACCGAATTACTTTTTGCATACATTTTTTCGCATACTGTGATTTCTCATATTTTTGTAAAGCAGAATATTAATGTGGCATAGTTATTATGGAAAAAGATTTTACTGGGTTGTAGAAACCAACCTAACTTATCCGAGTCGGTTCTGCTCCGAAGGCCTTGCTTGCTCGCTTCGCTCGCTCGCTGCTGCGTTAAACTGTATTCAATTACAGTATTTACATACATCAGATTCAGGGATACATTGTTCCGCCATTATATGCGGCGATTACAGTTTTCTGCTATTTAATATTCTGCGGAACTACATTTGGCGATACAGTGTTCTGCCATTTAATGTTCTGAGAAATGACTATTATACCAACTGATAATTATGCAAAGTAATTATTATGCAAAAGTATCATTCGACTAAAAACATTCTATGCAAAGACAATTTCGGAGAATCGATATTATGCAAGATAAAGGAAACCCCGTTCCACTATATGGACCTCATACAGGCTCAGTCTTATCAATGTATCCAGTGCATGTACTAACATTCAAAATATTTTCAATGTAAATAAAGCAAGAGAACCGTTATCGCTCTCTGCGGGCGACAGAGTCAGTATCCGTGTATTGCCGAATAAATTGACTGGGGAATTTTACGATCTAGTAGTTTCTGGGGTTCCACTATTAATATTTTATTAAGTATAGTAAAATACCTTGCCGAGAGCACTAAATTCACTGATGCTTGGTTTAAGCCACAAATGATAATAGTAATTGCAGACGAAGTTATCAAGACGAATAAAGGGACGAAGGGACGAGGTAATGAGGGACGGTACGGTCGACATCTGTCGGACATGCCGCCGTCCGGAGAGTCACTCAGGCATATTATCTCCGGTTGTTCTCATCTTGCTAACGGCGAGTACTTGCACAGACATAACCTCGTAGCCAGGATTATTCACCAGCAACTTCTTGGATACGGCCTTGTGGTCGGCAATACCGTACTATGAGTACGCACCGACGCCGGTTCTCGGCTCAAAATGGTCGAGCCACGCTCTATTGGCATCGATCTGTCATCACGGACAGGATTATTATTGCAAATAAGCTTGCTATCGTGCTGACAGATCAAACGAAGCACCGGGCAGTGCTCGTCGACATCAACATCCCCCATAACGAGAACCTCATAAAGGCCGAGATGGACTAACTCAAAAAGTACCTTGACTTGGCTCACGAGGTGACCGCCATTGATCTATCTATCAACCGAGTCTCTTGAGGTGTTGGTCGAGACTCTGCGCTATGAGACCGTTCGCAGTAACAACGATCGGGGAAATGTTCATTGAATCAACATCTCGGGATGTTGCATGCGAATAGTCTCATAGCGAAGAGTCTCGAACACCTGAAGAGATTCGCTTGATGACTGGACCAAGGGTCAGATATAGAAGGCAGTAGTCCTGAACACGGCGTGCATCGTCAGGAGGTTTCTCCCTGCCTCTGCCCCGCTGGCGGCGCCCTAGATTAAGATTTTTATAGTCTTTTTATATTTAAACTGTTTTTTTATAATATATAGCTATCAATACATATGAAACAGTAACGTGACTCATTTATAGAAAACGCACAGCCTCAATGGGTGGTCCTAGAGGTTTTAAATTTGGAGGAGACATTCCTCGAGTACCCCAGAGGTGCAATAAGGAGGGATTTTTCAAATTTTGAAGGAGTGAAAAGGGATGATAAAGTTTGTATGTGAAATAACGCGGGCGAAGCTGTGGCGTGTCCACTCTTTTTTTTTATATGAATGAGTACTATAAGCTTATGTTATATCTAAGATTTTAATTTTAATAAAGAGAATAATAATATCTTGGACACTGACATTATATTGATCAAACTAAATCCTGTGCTATGGGTATGTCTTAGGCAACAACGATACGAATACTTATACTCACTTATAGTCACTTATAGTGAATGTATACATATTTTATAAGACAAACATTCGTGCTCATCACATAAAGTTTACCACAAGCTGGATTCAAACCCGCGACTTCCGCAACACAGCAACGACTGAACAATTTAAAACTGGTTGGAAAATTACAACATTACAAATCTACTGGGGCATGATAAAAATACACCTTTACCTTTAATGTACTCGAGGAATCCTTTGCCAAAAACTAAATTGATCTTAACCATTTTAAAACAAATACTGGTTATTAATAAAAACAGTAAATTTATTGGGCCTTCATGTCCTGTGTTCATATTTATCTGCTGAACGCGTCGTTACGTTGTGCATTGACAGACGAAGCCTTTGCTGTCAAGGACACGATTACAGGTACAAACGTGGTACGGGAATAAAATACCGGAAATTAACAAAATAAATGAAATATTTGTTTATTTTTACCCAAATGCGCCAAGCCAAAATGGGGGTATTATATAGAGTTATGAAAGTAGAAAGAACTTGTGTGGCTTAAATTAAAATATATAATATAAAAAATTAATAAAACACTTTAGATTTTAGAAAATACGACACCAAAAATTTACGGCCGCTGGTACCAGTAAAATTTTAAATTCCTATATATTTTTTACACAGTCAATTACAATGAAACTTTTAACCCACTTGTTAAAACCCAATCCAAATCCCTTTATTAATTCTTTTATGCCCTCCTAAAGATTCACATGTGAAATCATTTTGGGTTGTGGCTTATTCAGTTATTATTACTTTTGCACTGATTTAAATACCTCGAGGTCACGACTAAACAGATCATCAGTTACCTACACACAAGTACACAAGTGACAAAATAGATAGACCTTGTCCAAAAATTAGCAGTTTGTCGCCTGACGACGGTAGGTGTCGCGCCTGTCGCGGTAATTTGACTATTAATCATAGACCGCAGCGCCATCTGCACTACTGTATCGTCAACATACCGTTTAGATGTAACGGCACGGTCACGAGAGGGCGTTGATGGGTAACGAATTCCTTACGATCGATGTAGAGTATAATCATTCCTCTTACTCGCATTTTCACGTGTTATGGCGGCAACGTATGACAAAGATAACAAATAGGTATTTGTGTGTTTTATATAAGTCCTGATTATTCAAGGACTCAAAATATAGACATCATCCTTTAAGAAATGTGTTTATATTTTATTTAGAGTGCGTCGTGCGTCCAGTGGCGCCTTCATTAATAAATACGAAAGTGAGTTTTTTCTGTTCGTTACGCCTTCACGGTCTAACTACGGCACCAATTATCGTGAAATTTAGCATGAACGTATAATAATAGCTTAGGTCATAAAAACGCACATAGGATACTTTTTATCCTGGGAAAATGCAATATTCCCGAGCGAATCCCGATAAACGAATTCTAGGCAAAACAAAAAGCATCGAAACTAGTGACAAATTAACAAATGATGTAACACTAAACTGAAAATAATCACATTAATATTTTAACCTTAATATAATAAAAATTAAGGCATTTTGAACATATCTCAGATAAAATCTGCACTACAAACAACGAACCCTTCTTCTAAAAGTATACGAATAATTTTAGAAGATATTATATTTAAAATATATAAACTTGTTATAAAATAAAATCGTGTGTTGTAAAAGTGTTAGTCCAACGTTCATTTTTCACAAGCCGCATGCATAGTTTATACCGGAAATATTAGCAGGAAAAATGCTCTAGAAAATTTCACCGAAGAAGGATTGCACTAAAAAAGGTAAGCAAAATACGGAAAAAGCGTAAGATTAAACCGGCGTTTTATGCTTATTAGAATCAGTTATGAGAAGTTAAAACACCGTATGCTCTTTATTTGATGAGTGGTTTGGGTGACGACGATAATAATATAATGTGCTGGTTGTAGAATCAATGTGCAGGTAATAGGATACATTTCCGCTGAAAAAAAAAATCTGATGAATAGTATTATATAAATTAATATAAGCCTGATTGCGTCTCACTGCAGGAATTAATAATAAAATCGGCTTTTTTGCTAAGAATAAATAATAATAAATGAATAATCTTTGCACAATTCAATCTAATCCTAAAGCTTGTATTATGGGTACCAAACGGCGATATACATAGTTATATAGATAAATAAAAACTTAAGTAAATAGGAAACATCAAGCACTCAGGAACAAAATTATTCCTGCTCACTACAGAAATATTTGCCCTTCACGGGGATCGAACCCGGGACCGCTAGCTTCGCAGGCAGGGTCATTACCAACTGGGCTAACCGCGTTGTCATTCGATGAGTTTTTGCAAACGACAATAAAGCTTTATTTCTGCCTGCACTTAGAAACTATTTCTAGGGTTGAAATTTGTTTGAATTAGTTACTCACTTACTGTTTTATAGCTCTAATTGACAAACCACAATCGTTTGAACGGAACTCTAACGCAAAAGTATTTCAGGTAAGTAATGTATCTAGATTGTTTTATTAGTAACCAGATAGCCATAAATACCTGGAATGTCAAGAAAAAATTAAAGGACGAACTTGTCAAAGGGGATTGATTATTATAACGTCGAGGAATTTCTTGAAAACTTAAATTTGGAGTTAGTTTATCTGACTATGTTTTAACTAATTTAATACACTGACTTTTCTTTTTTTACAAATTTTGTAACGTGATTTTAATTTTAGTTTTATATTGTAATTTTTTTAGGCCTGTAGGAGGATCACAGAGATCACTTACACTATAAGAACTTTATATAATTTATCTGTGTATCACAAATAAATATTTACTTACCTACTTGACCGTGTGTCCGTAATCAAAACAGTTACTCCATAAAAAACCCACCAACAAACACAAACCTATAAAAATAATGACCATAAATGCAAGCGTAAATAGCGTAGGTTGTTTATCGTAGAAGCATTAAACGCGGTGAATCAGGCGCGGTTTGGCGCGACGACAAATCGGCCAATAAATCAGCCCGCACAGCCCAACTTATCCAGCCAAAAACGTCGTAAAAGCCAATACCGGGATGACTCTTACAACATTTCAAAAATGATACACACTTACATTGGTAAAGACGAAATGTTGTAAACGGTAGCTGTGGTAGCGGCGCTTACGGTATTTTTATTTTGGTTGAGAGGAATTTAGTATGTGAAGGCAAAACGCTGTGCAAGGGAGTTACAGTTTGGCGGTTACGGCGTTTTGATTGAAGTGGCATTGCAAAGTTCGGGACAGATGCAGTGTACGCTAATGCTGATTCATTATTTGTTTTTACCGCTATTTGGATGGAATATTGTTTAATGCTAGTTGGCATGTTACGGTAATTTTAGATATGCGGATCATGCAGTGTTTCGTTAAGCAAATTCAGTAGCAATCGTTTTTTAGGAATAATGCCAGTTGGAAAGCTGCATAATACTATGAGTGCTGTAACCTTCCATTTGTCTTCGTGGTTATCCTTTTACTCACCCTAAATTTGTATTGCTTGAATTTAAATTCGTAAATATTTTTTTTTAAATAACTAATTATATTTTTTTTACGTTATATCTTTACATCTTTTTCACCACTGACTGGTCAACGGCGCATTTCTCTGCTTGAGGTGTCAATTAATTAATAAATGGCTATAGAAAAGTTTCAGACCATTGTACAGTTAAAAGTAATGCCATGTCAGCTAGTCTTAGGATAGAATTTTATTTCAACTACAAAACAAGCAACAATCTAGCACAAAGCTCCAAGGAGTTGAGCACGCGCGCGTCTTTTATCACTCGAGCACTGCACCTTTGCTACTGTCAAAGAGTAGTCGCTTACATTTAACAACCAAAATGGTGTAAACGACAAATTTTAGTTACACAGATCTAAAAACCTCCACGATAACCCCTGTTTGTCTAAATGATTACCACGTCAAAAAATGTATTGCTCTTTCACGTCAGTTACGACGATTGGGGAAATATGTCAGGAAAATGGTCGTAGATAAAAGATATGTTGATATATATATCGTAGCGGATGTGACAACTGTAACCCTATTAGTTATTGAATGGACTTCAAGTACCATGTAACAGTTTGCGTTCCGTCGTTGATATATTGCAAACTTGCGACGTGAGAGTGCAGGCAATCGTTTCTTTTACAGAATAATTTGGAATTTTTGTGGTTCTTTAGTTATGACAGCGGCAATCTACAATAAAATAACGTCAATTCAGTAAACCGATCATGGACACACCCCATATGATAGAATATCAGGTATTTATAGGTTGAACGAAAAAAATCTAGCAGTTTTTTTTTGGCAACATATTTTTTTGCATACCAATGTTTCGTCAAATGATTTAAATGTCGTAAATTGTTTGATCGAAATTTTTTGGTTGAAAAATAGTTTAGTATAACATTTGTATGGAATAACGTTATTTTGACCTATTGATGACCTATTTAGCATAACATTTTTGTTTTTATTATTATTATTGGAGGTTAATTGGGCCATATATGTGCGGCTTCGATCATTGCTGATCTATTGTGGCAGCCCTTCGGTTTGGCTAGTGCTGGCCTCGGCAGGGGTAGTCCGCTAGCGGCCCTTTTCACCGTGTGCTCAGACCCTTACCGATTTAGACGTCTATTATTTAAAATTTTAGAGTAAACGTTTTAAGACCAAAAGTGCTTTAGAACAAAAAATATGTATGCAAAAAATCTTTATGCTAAAAAAGAAGTATGCCATTCAATATCATACCAAACATTTTCGACCTAAAAATTTTAGACCATGCGAAGGGCGCTCTAGAATATCCTACATTTTAAAATTTTAAATTTTAAGTTATAGTAAATACGAATGGTGTTCAATCATCCTGTATTCGAGGTCGCCATTATTTTTTCCGGTGAATCACTCTGTCATTATGCACACCCTTTATTTGTAACTGTGGAATTAATTTCACTATACAGTGTGATCCGATTAAGCTTGTTAGCGTAGATATAATCCGTTAAGGTGCTGTGTCGAAGTTTAATGAGAATATACGGTTTAATAACGTGCAACGTAAATTGAACCTTGATACTTTGTAATTGGGTCCAAGTTTCTGATGAAGTTTTGGGGTATTTTTTATCCAGCATAATTATATACCACTTATTTATCCAACTATTTGTGTGGAATTATTAGTGTTTAGTGTGCCGCGTATTCAATGCCGCGATGACACACATCCCTCGTTTTTCGAAAGAAGCGTAAAAATATAATGTTCATATTCTTTATATTATTCAAAACCTAACTATTTCCAAAACAAGATTTGATGAAATCTATAGGATAGAAAAAAATCGTGAATTTATGTCTGAAGTCCTCTTTAAACAGTTCTATGTCTTAATTTTTTTTACTTATTAGTCTATAATTAATAACACTATTACATCACGCCCATATTAAAAATGACACTAATTTATATGTTACGTGTAGTGTGTGTACTCATATACTAAATCCGTTTTTGATTTTCCTCATACAAATAACCGCACAGTGCTTCTCGTTCACTCCGGTGCAAACAGACAGTGACCGATCACTCAAGGTCATTGGCTCTTGTCAGCATCTTAACCTTTTGGACGCCACGGCTGAGTGCGACAAAGCGTGGCCCGGACGTCAAGTGACGTCTGTAGCCGACAAATGTATGGAAAACGGCATGCCGTGGCGTCAGTGGCAATGAAATCTGCTGTCGGCTACAGCCGACTGTGGCGTTTAAAAGGTTAAATAGGACACAACCTGTATTCGTATTCTCCGTACGCCCGTGCCCGACCGACGTTGTTACCGACTTCAGCGTAAAAGGAAGTCAGGTTGGAGTCTCGGATCTATAAACAGCACATAAATGACCAGACCCCACGGACAACAACTATTTTTTGTTTCAAGTTACTGAATAGTAACATACAACATTAAATAAAAAAAATCTTTAACACACATTCTGCTCAACCTCAGCTGTTTGAACTGACTCAAAACTTGAATAAGTACAATTTATTATTAACAAGTTGAGATTTTCTCAAAATTAACAACTCCGAGCAGCTCTGTTGTTTGACAGTTTCGTTTTAAATTTTCTACAGAGTTTAATGCAAAAAGTCTTGCTTTTATTATTAATATATCCTTTTATCGTAAATTTACCGTCTGTCTAAACTTTTACGGCATAATATTAAAATAATGAGTAAATATAAAATATGTAATGCATGTCATAAGGCTGGGTAATATCCAAATATCATAAGCTGGTATTGGACGTAAAATGTATTCTAATTTCGAACAACCAGAATATAATTATATGCTATATTTTCAATAATTTTTGTTTTGTCTTTCAGGGGTTTATATGGAAGAAAAGTTGAAGTTAAATTATAGCAAAAAAAATCTAAGTATTTAAAACAATGATTTTTCATTACGTCTTCAGAGTCACGTGACAAACGTGTCTACAAACGTACAGACGATGTGTTATACTACAAAATTACTTCATTTAAAGATACCTCTGTATAATTATCAGAGTGTACTTTGGTAACAATACCACTTTATTCAAACACTAGTTCGCTTGCACCTCAATAGAACAAAACTCTAAACCAAATATCGGTAACAAGTTTTCATTCCAATCAAAATGGACAGAAAAATTCATGTCCAAATTCTGCTCTGCACACTGTGTCGAACGCATAAATAGTGGACAAAAAAACTTCAACCAAACGCCACTTGGTTTAACAGCCAATATCGTAGTCATTTGTCTCGGCTAGCTTGCTACTCGAACTGTTTTACAGCTTATGGGGCTTGTATGACAGCGGAATAAAGGTCGGTATTGAACGGTACGTGTTATGATTTATGTTGGCATAACTGGCTCACATAGACCGTTTCGGATTATTCCTCTAATTGTGTTAGGCTATTTCGGGTGTCCACTTTGATGTTTCTGATTTTTTGTCGCACTGCGGGAGTTTTGCAAGGTTTGATGGATGCGTTTGTTTTGACAATTACCAGACAATATAGGTGAGTATAGTATAGTATAGAGTATTGCCTGATCGGTGGTTTATTTTGACTAAAAGTCAGTAAATAAGGCCAGACTATTGTAAATATTATTATTGTGGAAATTTGGTTTTTAGGTATCAACATCAGTAAACATAACGAACTGTATATAAATGCAGTTATATCAACTGCACAAAAACTTGACTGTCTGTCCCACAAGCAGAATGTCGACTAATTTGCATATTCTAAATACATAATTAAAGGTACTTCTTTGTTATTGTTATTATTATTTATAAAGTCAAAAACGCATTTATTTCCACTTTTTCACTTACACTTATAATCATTCATCATTTGTTATAATTAATGCATATTCAAGACATCAATATAACTTACGTAATCCAAATTTAATCCTTGCCATCGATTTAATTTACTAAGCTCAACGCAATAATAGCTATTTGCGAAAGTATTATGGTCCTTCGAACCGGATCTACTAATTGCGCCGATATTAAAATTAGTTGTACCCAACTAATACAAATTGAGTTGGGCCCTTAGAGGCTGGCGGTAATGACGTCATTTGTATGAGAATTCGGGCATATACTAATATAGGCTTACAAGGGGAAATTATTCGCTTCACAATCCGTCCTTGCGATGCTACCAAGTAATAAACCTTGGGACTTAGAGAAAATACTATTTACATTTACAAAATCTGTTTGTGCTATAATTACAAATTGTGTATTTTGTATTAAAAGTATAATAATACAATAAATAATGAACTCTTACATGATCTCAAGGCAACAATAATGATTGTACTTTGACCTACCGTTATTATAATAATTATGTCAGTAATCTAGCTTGTACAGTTGTTTTTATCTCACAAGGATAAATAACTACATAAATACATTAAGATAAGTTTTTTTGCTATTGGATGATTTGTTAGTTAACTCGTTTTCATGAGACAAAAACAACTTTTAAATGACGGAAAAACATTAACGACACTTCTTCAACTCCAACAAAATAAGAGGCAAGATAAATACACCTACTCTACATTAGGTTTTTTGTTGCACTTTTTATGTGTAAGTTTTAGGTAAAACTAATGTCATGGTTGAAAAAAGACTTACTGCTGAGTTTCTTGCGGCATTTCTTCTCAGCACATGTCACGTTTCGAAGCGCCGGTAGATTCAGACATGTGAAAGAGCCCGTGTGGCCTACTTGCAAAATAAATATGTTCATTTTCTTTTATTTTTTGCATTATTTGTTATCACCTCTAAAACACAAGTAATTTTTATGTCATTTGCTTTGAAATGAAATGTTAGTTAATATGTCCTGAAACAAAAAAATACTTTTAATTTTTTAATTTAGTAAATTACAATATTAATGCACAAATATTTTCGGCTAACATTGAACAATCTAAGTAGGTAAAAAAATTAAATAACAATATATTGAGTACTATTTAATTCGTACTCGGTCTGTAGTTTAACTTCATTCAACTGAAAACGAGCACAGACTTACTGAAGTATTTATAACCGTTTCTACTGTCCATAGTTTTTTTCGAAACAGTACGGAAACTTTAGTTGTCTCCATTTTTATTGTTCTTTGGTTCTTGGTTATTTTTCCGATAAATCGTTGGATGAGATACTCAACTTTAAACGTTTCTAATGGCCATTTCTTAAATTATGCTGTTTAGGCTTCTGCGGCGAGCATAGATTCTATTAGGAACTGGGATTAATAAAAACTCATTCTATGTTAAACAAGTGGTCGAGTGTGAGTTGGACTCGCGAGGATCTCTCCTCTTCTGAACTATAAACCATCGACAGCCTATTTTCTTCGTATCTATAGGACGAAAAAAGAGTTTTTTTTCTTAAGTTATGTTCAAGTATGGGTTTTAGGCTGTAAGATGCATGTATGAGGCACTAAATGGGCCTGAACTAAATGATTATTATTATTGTGATTAGATATTAATGAGGATCTCCTTATAGTTAACGAGCGTTTTTCTATATTAGCCTTACCGTATTTCACTCGTTTCTCTCTTTTCTACTACTTATATTGCGCTGTTTGCTATCACATCTTTCAATATTAAGCTTCAGCACGTCTAGCACGATTTGCCCGCGAGTCATTTATCGCTCAGTGCATCCCTTACATAATATTTGACGAGTTTGTCGGAGACGCACTGGGGGGCTAGCACGACATGCCCGCGAGTCGTTTGTCGCTCAGTACCTCTCTGTCAAACAAGTAAAGTATGTAAGGGATGCACTGAGCGACAAACGGCTCGCAGGCAGGTCGTGCTAGACGTGCTGAGCGACAAACGACTCGCGGGCATGTCGTGCCAGCCCAGTGGTTACAAATAAAGAATGTTAAAATACTGTGTTTATTTGACTGTGCATCAAAAGTCACGATGAATCAAGTTTACAGAACAAGTAAATAGTGTCCGTCAGTTGCGTTCCGGCCATTACTGCAATCGCTGCTGAAGGCATTTTAACTGAATCTCTAATTGCGACTTCACTCCTTGAATAAGTTAATGCAACTGGATTAAAGTCCAAATTCGGTCGCAAGATTTATTATAAATTTACATTGCTTTTTGGAATTTCCTTAAAGCAAAGTCTAGAAGTAAGTGGAGCTAACCAGCGCTTTGGTTTAAGACCACAGATGGTTGTAACTTTTTGGCCTCTGTTAAAAACAAATTATTGTTTTGTGTTCTATGGATAATTTAGGAAAGTACACTCTGCCTACGAGTTGGCGTTGCGATTAACTATTTTGGTTCGGTGTTGTTATTAGGATGTTTTTTTTTTTTCAGTAACATTACCATGAGTTTACGAAGACAGTTCTCGGTATCGAAATCTATCGGAAATACTGCTTGTTGCCGATACAAGTAAAAGGTACCGAGTGATAGTTTTCTATTACGAGAACGGTTTGCATAAACTCATGGTACATACACTAGTCCTACGGCCTAGGCAACCTAGACAAGATATATTTCACTAAAGACAGCGCATAACGAACAAAATGTGTTTTGAATGTCATTAGCAACATATGGTTTATTCTAACAAACTATGGTAAGTTCGCCGCTTGTTCTTTGAAACCATTTTAATTCACCTTCAAAAGAAATGAACAAACTAAGTACTCGCACGAGCACTGGCGTCGTATTTAGCACTGGAACGTGTACTCGGGACTTGACACTTGTCGGTACCTAATCCCGGAATAACGGTCTAGATGCCCCGGCAACTTGGACCACGGTTCCATTCTATCACGTCAATCTGAAGTTGCTTAATATTATCACAAGGATATATTTTGTACAAAAGTACGCAAAAGAACCCAGGATAGGTACAGCCATCATTATCAGGTCTCCTCTCATAGTCAAACGGACTGGGCAGCAGTTCCTACGCGGGCCCAGTGCGGATTGGGAATTTATGTATAATCTTGGAATTTAAAGAAGATTAAGAAAAATAAAGAAATTAAATAAAGATATTTTGATTTTGTGTTGACTTTTACTCCGTATAATTCAGTATTATGGAACAAATTTCCATTCGAGGTTAATTAATTTACAACGAAACTAAATTTGGTTATAAATGCTTTTCAGCATAATTACTTTGTGACTAAATTCACTTTAGATACTATTACTTTTGACCCAACTTCAGAATGGTTATCTCACGTGGACAATTTTTCATTTGTACCTAATGAAAGTAAATCACTTTTTACAATACCTCATCTACAGGAAAGGCGTGGTCTTCATTTTGCGGATCTTATGGTAAATCTGAGACGCGCCGGGTATAGATAACGCTATTATGACCTAATCAAACCAAAATCACAAACTCCCAGTTCCCCCCACAAAAACAAATATACAGAAAAACTTAATAAAGTACCAGAATTCAAAATCTTGAATTTTAACAGTGGAAACACACGGTTACGTAAGAGAATACTGGCGCAAACCGGCTGCAACCGGTTCTCTAAACGAATTTCCTTACTGAAAATTTGTCATAATTGCGAAGTGGTTCCTCTCTTAAATACTGTATAATTTTAATTTTGCGAAGGCTTTATTTCAGTTTTCCGCTTAACAGTATTATGCGGCAAATTGCTCGTAGAACTTACCGATGCCTGATGGGGGCGCCAATGCCTGGTGGAGGCAAAGAGTTCTCAAGTGGCGACCGCGTACCGGAAGATGCAGCATAGGCAGATATGACCTGCGCCTCTATTCGGGAACGCTAAGTGATTCTGTAGCGACTTGTAAGCCAGATTTCTTATCCCACTCTTCCGCACGACGCGTAATGCGTAAAAGCGAGATGAGAAATCTGGCTTACGAGTCGCTACAGAATCACTTAGCGTTCCCGAATGAGGCGCCTGGTGTAGCTGATGCGAGCAACGCAGACTGGTCTTTGCAGTGATCCTTGAGGAAAGCTTATGTCCAGCAGTGGACGTCTTTGGCTGAAATGGTTGACGCGACTTCATCCGCGTTGAATTTGCTTACCAATGTTCCCTGGAAATCATGCTTTTCCGGTATAAAAAATAGTATTTCAATCACCAGCCTATCACGTTGAGACAGAAGGACAAACCAATAAATATACTATCGCATTTATAATATTAAACAAAGATGGTTTCAAGTACCTAATTGAAAGGAACTTCAAATAACGGACAGGTTCTTGCAGGTGGCGCAAAGTGTGAAGCACCCGGCTCGTTGCGGCTCACGGCACTGTGCAGCACAGAACAGTCAGACTTGGTAACTTGGTACCCGCTATATATATAAAACACGTCAATTCTTTTTTGGCATGGAGATCAACTTAACATTAATAAGGCGTCCCTTTGAAAACTGGAGTAAAAATTGTGAGTGTACTGTATAAAAACTGCAAATCTTAGCTGACTTGCTACGGATCTGACGGGCAACAGTTACCTAACGTACTGCATATCACAACGATCGCCACTTCACCGTCTGTCAATCTGTCCTGGCACGGCCTAGCCTGTCAGAAAACGAGAGAGACCCCTGCTTAATAGGGGTACAATCGCTTGCCATTGACCGGTTTTGTATGCGACAGCTTCCAGTTTGTCATCAACACGCTTTGCGCATTAAAAGATCATATGGCAGATATAAAAATCATTTCCTATATAACCAGCATGCCAGACACAGGGATAAGTTAAACCCTTGTATATCTCTAGCTATCTCTTTCGTCGGCGCTAGTGTGTGAGAGACACACTTAGAGATAAGATGGTTTAACTTATCCCCGTGTCTGGCATGCTACAGCCGCAGACTCATAAATCTCACAACCACCCATGTTTTGCCATAGTTATTACAAACAACCATTCGACATCATTAAAAAGTGGCTAAGCCAATCAACCAAACGTTATTCGCTAAGATGACAGACAAACAATTTTAATTAATGGCTGGTTTTTAAGATACTGGCCAGTCTGTTCTGCTCTACGCACCAAGATTACAGGATGCCCCTCTAAGTTCACCGGCTTATTAAACATTTACAGGCTAAAATGTAGATTAGGGTGCAAATTGGGCGATGTTAGCGTTAAGGCGTATTCTTGCTAACTCCTTATTAGATAGCGAGTGTCTCAAGTCGATTCGTGCTGAGTTACGTGTACGTGTACACTACTGTCGACAAGCTTTCTACGGTCTTGTGACGTCATAGGTTTTTTTAGTTATAAAAGATAACTAACATTACATTTAACTTTTTGTTGTGGTAGAGCCAAACAGTAATCCTCATTGGATGATTACTGTTCGAATAGGCCGGCTCGACCGGGGTAGTACAACACTCTCACAGAATATCGGCGTAAAGTAATAGCTTGCTATTGCGTTTCGTACGGTGAGTGACGAGATCTGGAGGCCTAGTCGCTCATCCTCATCCCATCCCCATTCCCCATCCTCCCTCTAGTGTTGCATATGTCCATGGGTGGCGGTGACCACTTTACATCAGGTGGGCCGTCTGCCGGTTTGTAATTCAATTGAAAAAAAAATAATTGTTAAATAAGTCAGTTTTGTTCACGAACTCGCCTTTTGGTGACGGAAGCAACTACACTGAACTGTGATTTATAAGATAAAAATAAGTTGTTTTCGTTGTTGAAGTCTAACACAAACTTTTTCCTTTATATCATTTTTATTCTTACTACTTCTTTAGTTTATCAACAACACAAAATGGATTTTTTATTATACCGCGTCTGAGCCGTTCAAATTTAAAAAAAGGCGATTTTAGTTATGAAAGTATACCTTCCAATGCTTATCCAGTTATCATTGAATTGGCGAATACTTACATGTAAAACATAACAAGTTTTATTTAGACAACTCATGTTCTAGACAAGCTTTTGCAGTTGACTGTACGTTCGTCTTAGTGCATAGCCGACAATCTAATGAAACCGAGACGAGTCTTAAGATAGGACAAGACTACTTAAACGACTGGAGACGGAATGACTGACTAGTACTATGTAGATGCAGTTACGGTCCTAATCTTTTCAAAGTAATCCTATAATTCTTTGTATTTAACAGACTTGTAAAAAAGAAAGAGCTTCTAAATACATTTAATAAATATATTGAAAGTTAAATAATAAAGATTTATAATATTATTCGTGAAAGTTATAAAACGGAAGATTAGATAATATATTTATTAAAGAAATAAAGAGCATATAAAATAAGTGTTACTAATCTATATAAGAGTTAATGGAAGATGATTTCTAAAAGTCCAATTAGTGTATAAGTGTCACTGTTTATTACTGTATGTTCTCGGCCCTAACAGAGTCCATGGGTTCACCTTAAATGTAAGATCTGTAAAATACCAGGGTCCCAATAAAGATATTCTATTCTATTATATTCATACACGTCCCACTGCTGAACAAAGGCCTTCTCTCATAGTGAGAGGGCCTGGGCAGTAGTCTATGGCGCACATGAAATCCAAAAATTACGGAGGTGCGAACCCTCTACCCTTTGCCCGAGGGCCACGCGAGACCACTCAACTACAACTCCACTCATCAGGCTACCCGTGAATATTCATTACAGACAACTTTCTATTTTCGTAACAATCCGTATAAAACCTTTAAGTACTTCTATGAAACACTAGTACATAGTAACCTCAAGCGACTCGCTCTCATTTTTAACAAACCGTGGCACGACGCGTCGGCGAATCGAATTAGCTGGCGCTGCCCGCAAGCCGCAAGAGATGCTGCGCTGAGGACACCGAATACATCGGTTCGGATGAGGCTTTATAATAAGAATAAAATATATTGAAGAGATTGACAATAGAATATGATTTGCCAAAGTGCTGGTAGAGTGTAACTCCAAGCACGGTTATTTTTCATCGATTCTTCCTTACAGAGGTTTGCGATCACGAATAACATGCTCCCGATGAAGTCTATCTCCTGTCATTTTGACGTTTGGTAGGTGTTTCCTTTCGCCGATTTTTTATGGCGGTTGGTAAAAGTGCCGTAATCTGTGTATTCGAAATTGCCTAAACGAGGTCGCAAATTATTTTGCTGCGATATGGTAGCTCTTATTAAATTGACAGCCAAGGCTGCCGTGTTGTCAAAACCATCGCGATATCTATCGCTTAAGCAATGTCGAACAGATGTCCTTATATTACATCAGATCTTATGATATTGCATAGGTTGACAAAATGTGTTGTGAACATGCAATGGGACATGTTATGTAATGTTATTTAACTTTTATTTCCACGAGTTTTCGAAGATAATTTTATAAACTTCTTTAGTAATTTAACTTTTGCTTGTCAATACAACCACCCACCAGTGGCGCAGCCTGCCTAATAGCTGATTCTTGACGGCTTTACCTAGCTAGAAAACTACGGCTAGCTGTCAGTGAAGTCCATGTTACTCTAACTAAATGTCAGACTCGCACGTACGGTTCTAATTCTTCCGACTTTCCTTAGGAAATATTTGACGCTTCGCCACTGCTACCCACAAGCAACTTTATACAAAACTGGCGCCTCATTCGGGAACGCTAAGTGATTTTGTAGCGACTCATAAGTCAGATTTCTCATCCCACTCTTCCGCACGACGCATAATGCGTAAGAGCGCGATGAGAAATCTGGCTTACGAGTCGCTACAGAATCACTTAGCGTTCCCGAATGAGGCGCCTGATAGCGTTAAAGAATGTTTTTTTTTTTTTCAATAAATGTACAGATAAAACAAATATCCTGCCTTTTTGAAGTCGTATTAAAACTTAAAGAAACATATTGATTGGTCAAAAGACGCGTTTTGCATCCTATTTTGCTTGGTTATAGGGTTACCAATAACCGCATCCACCGCGCCTATATCCCGGTTCTCGGCCACACGTTATACGCTCTTTAGCGGAAAGTTGGTAACCCTGTTAGCGAGTTCAGCAGCAGGATCGTTGATGGGACCCTCGGAAGACAATCTCGTTTCGAGTCCATAGCGAGTTAGTGCAGCTTATTTATTAATATTGGGAAAGTTTAAAATCTGTTCGCGATGAAGTACTTTATTTGCAACAATAAAGAGGAGAGTTATATTTACTTACGTAATATTTTTTTATTTACAGCGCGTAACGACGTCAATTTGAGAAACGTTGGCTTGAAATACGTTGGCATGAAGTAGAATAGAAATTTAAGCTAAATGAGTTCTGGATGGTTTTTTGTAATTATTGGAGCCGTGACTAGGATCTTATTTGGTTTATATGAATGAATACTAAAAAATTCATAATAAAATTTTATAAAATACGTAGTTTACCTAAATTTATTTAATTTTGGAATATCAATTGCTTAATAAAGTTGGATCATAAATATACACCTGAATTGCTGTAGAGTATCAAACACTACTAATAGTTATTCTAAATGAACCAAACAAACATACATTATAAAATTGATCAACCGATTTAAATCTTAGTGAATAACAGGTCCAAATTACAACTGCATAAATAACCCAATGAAACCGTAATAAGCTGAGAAGTTACCAAGATTAATTCATTAAATAACTTTTCAGTTCATGTTTTCCCCTTGGACCCTTTCGGAGGGCTTCGTAACCTTGGTTGTACTAAGGCAACTTTGCTCGTCCCTAGGGTAAGGGCTTCATCAAGCCCTTTTACTTTATATTGTTGCCATTGCTCTGTACTGAAATTATTTAGAGACCATTTAAGATCCGGCTAGAGAATTATCTGACGAAGTACAGAGTTGTATGATGGGATAGAAGTATTCTTGAAAATATCATCTAAGACTCAAAAGGTCTCACTTTGTTTTACTGTTTTGGATCCTATTAATTTTACAGCACCTTTAACGTCAAAATAATAATTTAAAAAATCACTCCTTTACGACTTTTTTTAGCTAGTTAAAAAAGTTCTCCGTAATATCATTTTTAAAGGTTCTAAGTTGAAGAATGGCCTCATCATTATATCTCGTTTTTATGAGGAAACGTATTGATAGCGTCAATTCTGCCGGTCTCGACCGATGTGAACTATATAAATTTTATCCATAACGAATGAATAAAGTTTCTTTTTTAAACAATGTCATCTAAATTATTTTCAATTCAAGAAATACAATTTTGAAATGTTCATTCATTGTAAACATTACAAAGGGCTCAATGTCACTCAACACCCAATGATGGCAAACACCAATGGATCATATTTCACTATTCAACCAGTCATTCATCGTCGATATAGCGCTTCGGATGATTATGCCGGGCTACTGTCGATGGTATATACCACAACTGTGGGTATTGTTTGTTATTACAAGGTTTTTAAAGAACAGGACGCTTTCAAAGAACAAAGGCTCGTAACCATGACCATGGCAAAAATGATTCAATTTTACAATCATCTCTTGAAAACCACCAGGGATGATATACTTTATGGTAACTTAAAAGTAATTAAACGAATAGTCTTGGACTATTATAGTGGTCTGGATCTTGTAGGATAGTTCGGTGTTCTGCGTATTTAATTTAATATTTCTCTTTTATCTATAACTCTACTGTTTGTTGTTGACGTTATAAATACAAGCTGTAGTTACTTATAGTAGATTTTAATTTTGAATTTGTTTTAGGCATTCATCATTATCATCATTTCAGCTGAAAGACGTCCACCGCTGGACATAGGCCTCCCCCGATGATCGCCACAACGACCGACTCTGTGAGTTTTTGTTTATTTATGAAAAGTAATAGCTAAGTACTAAAACATTATGCCGGGTCATTAAAAAATAAAGAAAGAAGAAAAACGTTAATTTACAACAAAGAAAACGTAAACATTGAAATAAATTAAGCCAAAAAACAGAATCGAAATGGTGGTGTTTATCATTGTATTTCATGACACAGCATAATACTAAAGTATCAGAGAACTGCGCAGCGCTTATTTTCAATTAGTACGATCGGAGATTCCTGAAGACCTTGAGCTTATTGATCTTAAGAAGTAGTCAATCTGTCACGATTATACAAAAACATTAGAATTGAATTGGGTAGGTAAGGCTTTTTGAAGACGGGCATATTTTTTTTTTGATAGTGAACGTCTCAGGGCCAAGTATCAATAATTCTTCAGGTGAATTTTGGAAATAACTGCGATGCCATTTCAGCCATTTGAGCCATTTGGTCGGCTGTTTGATTAAACCTTTGCCTTAAGTTAAATGAAGAAGAAGAAAGTGATAGCTCAGTGAAGAAGAACTGTCACTTTCTTTTTCTTTATTTAATTGAAGGCAAAAAAATAATCAAACAGCCGAGCAAACGGCTAAAATTGCATCGTATTCATTTCAAAAATTCTCCTAAATAAACGATATAAAATAACAATTAATTATCTTTCAATTCTTGGACCCTTAGATGTCCCACCCTATTGAATTTCCTGTAATCTATTTATGAACTCGGCAACAGTTTTTTGCCTCTCGTTTTGTCGTTATAGATTACTCTCTATCGAAACCAAATACCAATTTTCCATTACTGTTCGCTGCCGAAAATTGCACAAAGCGAATTTAAATATTGCCGGTGTAAAGCAATACAGTTACGCAAAAATCGTTTGTAGATACCCAATAGCGAGTGGGTAAATTAGATTATTTTTCTACGCTTGAAACAATTTTGAAGGTGTGGTGTAATTTGAAAGAGCTTACGGGTGTTAATATATTTTTGTAAAAGATATCAACTGAACTCGTTATTTTCTCATTAGAATGTGTAAATACGTAATAGAAGAGGTCGAAGTGTGAGTTTCATTTGTGACTATTATTGTTTTACGAGATGAAGAAACACGCAACAAAATGAACGTGATACAGGTCACAAATGTTTACAGATAGTAATACCCAATTATCTTATTTAACTCCTTAAAACCATACATTATTCAGTTTGTAATATTCCATCTTTACTGTATAGATCTATACACGTTCACGTATGCACATAATCGTTAAGGGGGGAAAAATGACAAAATGATAAAATCCTAAATGTTTAGAGCTAAATCAGGATGAAAATAGGTAAAACTCTACCTAAGGTGGACAAATATACTGGAGTATAAATCGTTGCTTATTACTAAAAAATATTAGATCTGTGCAACACAGAGCTACGCAACGTATCACGTAATTATTTATACTGAAGCAACAAAGAAATAAGCAAAGATTTTCGTATAGGTCTCTATTTCACATTGCCCTAGCGATTGCGTATAGTTTTTTCTCACTCGATCACTCATGTGTCTGTCTGTCTGTCTGTCCATCTGTCACAGCCAATTTGCTCCGAAACTACTGGACTGTGTGAGTTGAAATTTGGTATACATTATGTACCTAAGTCGGTGACTGCAACACGGACGCGTAACGTAAATAAATGAATTTTAAGCAAGTCTATGGTATTTAAAGTAACAAAGGAAGTTTCAGATAATCATGTACGAAACGGAACCCTCTCTACGCGAGTTTAACCCGCACTTGTCCGGTTTATTTAGAATACTGCTGTATTTGTGATTAAGGTCATAAGAGCGACCATTTATAGCAACATAATTTACGATATTGCTTAGGCAATGTGGAATAGAGATCTTAATGTATCTATACACGCTCTCCGCTTCTCTCTTGTCCCAATTAATGAGCGTTCTCTCGTGAATTCTAACGATACGTTAAACAGCACAGTTCTTTTGTCGCAAATAAAACCTAAACAAGGCAGTTTTATGTGGAACTGAACCCCTATTATTGTTATTGTTTCGAAGAAATTACTCTGGAATTGGAGGTTGTTGTATACATTACAATCGAATAAAGATATATTTTTAAACCTGTTAAAATTAAAATAAATTCTAAAAAGTACGGCGTCAAAGAAATTATTAACACTGACAGTTATTAAAAAAGCAAAGGCTTTTTTTAAATTTTAATGCGTTTTTACATAATATTCTTGGTAAAGGTATAAGAAATATGGTTAAATAATAATAATTTGGAAATCAACGTTAAAAAAACTCATTTGATGCATTTCAAAACCTACAAAGGCCGCATCTGTAAACTAAACGTCGATTATAAAAGTGAGAAAGTTGAACAAGTATAAACTACCAAATTTCTAGGCATCGGCATTGATCAGTTTTGTAGTTGGAAATATCACATTTCTGAAATATGTGCTAAACTTCATAAGTTTGTGTTTGCATTGAGAAGATTAAGCACTACCTGCTCCAGTGACGTTGCGCTTACAGCTTACCACAGCTATGTGTCTTCAATGTTGAGTTACGGATTGATGATATGGGGCAATTCCGTAGATATTAAAAAAGCATTTTTGGCACAAAAGAAATGCATAAGAGCTGTGTGCAAGACCCATTTCCTGGCTCCTTGCAGACCTCTATTCCAGAACACGGGGGTCCTGCCTCTACCGTGCATGTATATTAAGCAGATCACTTCATTTGTTCGAGCACACCCCCACTTTTTTGCCTCACATGCGGCAGTCTTTAAAAGATCAACTAGACATAAGAATAAATTGTACCTACCTCTTGCAAAATTAAGTGTTGTAAAAAATAATTCGTTTCATATGGCCATTAAAATTTATAACCATATACCAATATATATACAGGAATGCCCGCCAAATCAATTTAATACATTAATAACAAGGTGGCTTCTCTATAAATGTTTTTACTCCGTGCAAGAGTTTCTTAATCAACGACATAATGAATACCCTGACATAATTTAATAACGAATATAAATCAATAATGTATTTCTATATTAAGTCTGACTTGTTTTTTAATTTAATACTATTTTAAGTTAGTATTATATTTAATATTGCATGCCCCAGAGATGGGTAGAACATAAGCACATCCTGTACCACTACCAGCTGTCCGAATAATGTGTTCTTGCAATAAATGTCTTTGTCTTTGTCTTTGTCTTTGAAAATTATTAAAAAAAATACATGACAGTTAATTCGTAGATTGGTATTTATTATTTACATGAAAGTTCAATTATTACTTACTCAACTTTTTACTCGACTACCGCAAATTTATTTAAGGATGATCATGCCTTATTATGTTTCATTATTATGTCCAAGCTTAGTTATTTTCCTTTCTTACGGGTTATTGGCTCCCAACTTAAGTATGTTGCAAAGAAAAATATGTTTTATTTAAAGTCATGATTATTATTTACTTTAAAGTACTTATTTCTTTTATTAACATCATCATTAACGTTTACAAACAATGAACTAAATCACCAAAAACATCGTTCCCACAGTTGGGCTAGATTAGCCGCATGAAGACTAAACGTTTCAAGTTGCGCAAATCCCGCAGATCGGCGGGATTCACCGGATTCCCGCGATCCCGAGGGATCCTCGGCTTTGTACGGACACCAGACTGCGTTCCGCATCGCTGTTAGATGAAATTGTTAATGCAAGAAAAAGAATGGTGCAAAATGTTAGAAATGTTAAGAAAGAACAACCTTTGCTTACAAATCCTGATTACAGTAAAATCCGTATTTCATGTGGCCGATACGAGTATGTTGTATTGCTGTTTAGTATCCAATTGAACGATGGAACTAACGAGGCTTTGCAACTATATAAAACCTACCAAATTAATCTTTAGGCTACACTAAAGCCATTGTCATAGTGCCATTATCATCAATTTAGATAAGTTTCTACTGAGGCTGTAAAGAACCATACATTTAAGAGAAGTGTTTACAGCAGTCTTGTTTGTTTTGCTTTATAACGGCCATTTTGAATTTTATTCGTAGTGTTTATTTCCGACGACCGATTTTTATCTAAGTATTTCAATTCAACTAGCTCGTTTAGACTTCCGCAGTTCTGAGCTGCACTGAGGTGAGCTGGGAGCCATCGTGGTAAACCTAACGCTTGAAGTAGTGGCGGCACCGCTTGTTTATGTTATGCCTAAACATTGTTTTATTTTAACAATTTAATTACAATATACGTTTGTGAATTCGGTCAAAGGGCAGATAAACGACCAGTCCCCGAATCAAATACTAGTATTGTATGATATGAATAAATGTTCTGTGTAAATCAAACAGCGAAACTACAGATCTAGCCCCATTCCTAGAGCCTTCGTTTAATGAAGATTATATGACAGAGAGACAAAACCTGGCAGACCTGACGATAATCCTTAATGAGCCTAAATTAATGTCAGCTTAATAAAAATGCTTTTCTTCCACAAAAGGTCTAAGTATAATATGTTAATATTATTATGAATAGTTGAAGCGAGAACACCGCCTTTAGATCATTCTTTGCTGTACTGTTTTATTTTGTGGAGTTCAGTAATAGGTGGTCCGAAACTGGAAGTCTTTCGGCTAAAATTATGATGAAGATAAATGAAGAGTACTCGTGTTGTATAGTGTGGTCGTAACTATTAACAAAAATCGCAGCAGGCGCGCTACGAACTCAAACCCGTATTTCCACTTAGTTAGTCTGGATCGTCGGGGGGCGATTCTTTTTAATTGCCCCACGTCTCGCGCGGGTGTGAAATTGGACCCATTTAAAGTTTTTCGATTTCTCTCACACACACATACCGCGTCTGCAGTTACTGGAACAACCAAATGATTTCAGTTGTAGAAGTGTTGACTTTTTATCCAGTAGGGCCAATTAACAAATTAAAGTACTAGTAATTTATTTGGCTATAAGCCCCTTTAACTACTGTCTTAGTTTTAATGCAAAATGTTATGATTTGGTTGGAAAAAAAGACTTAAGAGGAGTGTGAACCTGCGGCTTTTCATACAAAAGGCGATAACGATTTCCACCCCTTAAATGTTAACCGATGTTTACCAATTTTTGATAGGTTGTCATTCAGATCAAAATCTAGGTCTTGATTTTTTCGCTATAATCAATAATATCAGTTTTATACCTGTTTTAGTATTCTTATACAAAACGAATTTTGGCGAAAACTTGACTTTTTTGATCTTTTTTCAATATTCAAAAAACGTATAGACCTAGATTTTGTTCTGACTGACAACCTATCGAAAATTTGGTAAAATCGGTTAACATGTGCAAATCATTATCGCCTTTTGTATGAAAAGGCTGATTTTTGTCGTTGGTTTACAGTACTCTTCATGGCTGAGTTTCTTGCGGCGTTTCTTCTCAAAAGTAATTGGTAAATAAATTATTATGATTTTCGATTTTATCAATAATTAAGTAGAAGCTTTTAAGTAATTTTTTTTAAGATTTGACATTCTGTTTTTCCTTTCTAAGTAAAATTACTTTCTTTTCAGTTTTTACTGTTATAACAAGCAAACATTTGTATAACACTAGAGACGTTGGCAATACGTTGCCAGAGGTGGAAGATAAAGGATGGAGAGATAGAGGACGGGGGATAGACCTTACATTTGAATTTTCGTGTACAGTGCATTTTAAAAAGCTTTAGTTTTCATTTATCCTGTTCACGGCACCAAGCTCATCGTCAACGCCATCTCTCTGCCGTCATCAAAAGCGCCGTCTAAATTCCGTGGCAACCACGTTACTCGCTTGGTTGACTCGAACTCTGTTCGGCTAATTAACTTTGTGACAAGTTGGTGGCCTAAACTCTGGCTTTATTTGGTGCACTCTGATATTCGGACGTAATTTGTTACTTGATTTTAAGTTGAGCAAATTATGTCGGTAAGTTATACTTTGTAATAAACGGAAAGTTTTCTCCTTATCAGAGAAAAACCACCCAAGTGCAAGTCAAACTCGCGCACGAAGGCTTTCTGTACCATTATTTATAAAAACGGCAAAAAAAAAACATGTCTGTTGTATGGGAGCCCCATTCAATATTTATTTAGTTTTGTTTTTTAGTAGTTGTTGTTATAGCGGCAACAAAGCTATACATCATGGGTGAAAATTTTAACTGTCTAACTAGCACGGTTCATGAGATACAGCCTGGTGACAGTCGTACAGACAGACGGACGGACAGCGGAGTGTTAGTAATAGGGTCCCGTTTTACACCCTTACCCTACAAAAAGAACCCTAAAAAAAGTTTATTTAGAAATCAACATACGCCAGCGCCTCAACTACGATAAATTATTATTTTAAAACGTTTCAACAATTTGTAGTTATTTTTTATATTATTAGTACTATTATAATAGTAGTTTGTTTCTCAATGTAACTACATTTTAAAGGTTATAGTAATACTATAGAAACCCATATAGTTACGCCATGTCGTTTAAACGTCTGTATGTCTTAAGTAATTTTTTTCAAAAACTGAATGTAACACGCGTAAAAAGGAAATAATGAAAGAGCCAAAACGAAAAATAGTAAATAAAAATAGTTTTTTTATGCACATTGGACCACAGGACTACTAAATATGGAACCCTATATTGTGTATGGTCAGATATAAACAAGAATTATTTGAGAAATTTGGACAAAAGCTATGCTCAGATATATACTATAGATATAGACGTATTTCAAAATTTGAATAATCTTAATGCTTCCTTAGGTTTGACATAATTTCTATAAACCTTACATTTTTTTACCAATAACAATTATAATTCCAATAAAGAAAATATAATATTTTCAACAAACATGCGTATATAATTACAATAGTCAACTCTCACGACGATCTATAAAGGGGTTCCCAGACAATAAAGAGACCGCGACATCGCGTGATGAAATATCGCGCAAATTTGTCATACTGCTGCGTATGTTTTGATATATACGCAATTTGCATGTAATTTAGGGGTGGTGTTAAACATATAGTGTAAGTTATTATTGGGGTGGCGTCGTTTATAATTACACATGTGCATACAACTTATATTTTAAATAATGAGGTCATGGTAACTTAGTAGCAGGATGCGTTTCTCTCAAGCAGAAGGTTGCGTGTACAAACCTTTGTTTTATTTTCGGTTTGATTATAAAGTCTGTTTACAAAAAAAAAGGGCCCTTTACAAATAGCGGCCCGCTTATTATTTTTACCGCTGATAATATAAAATTAAAAGGAAAGCTATATTTTATTCTTAGTATATTATTATTAAATAGCCTGTTTGTTTATGTCCCATTACTTGCAATTATCATCGGACGACGACTATGACGGAGTGTCATAGTCGGAGGAAGAATCGGAGTCGGTGACGTTTATTATGAAACGTTCAATTGCTTCGTCTACCCTCCCATCTATCATCTTCTTTTACCGTATAGTACCGCTCGCCCGGCGCAGCGCCGCGCTTGACAACAACTGCGTGCCTTGTACCACGAAATTCAGTGCTCGCGGCGATAAGTGACGCCCGTCATACAGCTTGCGATAGTTAAGGGACAGTCACCATTTCGAGGCGATATCATAATGTGTATCAACTCTCAGCGAACAGACTTTAGGTGAATTTAGATGATTTTCTCAAGATTTTTCTGGGTCCGTATCAAGGCACTGACTGAGCCTTCTAAAAAAGCGAAACGAACAGACGTATCCACTATTATTATAAAAATAACGAAGCACATTAATTAAGTACTTTTTTAAATAGTAAGTGTTAGTATCAAAGGTCGGTAGTCGATCTGGCTCGGTCACGAGCCGCACGGTCGGAACCGCGTGATCGTCGTTTTGCTCCTCTCATGGCCGAATTCAGAAATGACTCTTAAGCATTTGATTAGAGATTAAATAGTTAAATGTCCCTCAACTACTTGTCATCCTATACAAAAACGTCACTTAAACGTCACTTTAATTAAAGATAAATTTGAGTAGCCTTGATCTTCAACTGGCCTGGTGTACCTAATGTTTTGTCGGTACTGTTTTGTCTTCGTCAGTTCTCATTTTAAATGACTCTAAATCCAAATATGTGTCTTCTGCCAGTTTTGTCAAGTCATTCAAAATCTTGGTCAAATCTGAAGCTGTTAAAAATCAACCTTTCTTGGCTCAAAAAGACTTCAAATTTCAAGTCAACAAATGGATGGATTTAAGAACTTAGTACTTATTTCATCTAAACCGCCAAATCTGAACTTAAATAAAAACATAATCACTATTTATAACAAAAGATACAATCAATGATCCTTACTTGAACCTTTTTGCTACCTTACCATAGGGACACTATTAGGGTTGTCACAGGCGCGTTAATCACAAGCGCTTAGGGTTGGCAGATTAGGGTCATTATCAAAATATGCTCTACCCTAAACCATTTTATCAGAATGACTAGTCATCTTCCATATTCACTAGAGGAGGGTTAGATATTAAACTATTCGAGAATGTGAGTAAGAAGTGTGAAATTATTTAAATGCTTACACTTTTTGCTAAACTACCCCAGAGTCACTTTTTGTCAGTGTGATTGCCCCTTAAAAGAATATTTCAATAACTTAATCAGTCATGTCTAATGCACTCTTGAAAAATCAATAATTTGTGTAATATATCCACTCACATACGGAAAAAAAATATTTATCTTTTACCATTTGAAAAGTGACAGGTATTTAGTTTACCTCGTAAAATTCTTATAAATGTCGTACCTGGGAATGCAAAATCCAATGGAAATGCAGTAAGACAAAAAAAATAGTACTGATTTATTTTATATCTTATCTGCTTTACTGACTTCTCCACGATTCTCCGTTTAAAGATTCATGAGCCTAATCTCTGTTGAATGGGTCCAGCATGTTGTTATTTTAAATAATGAGTACCTGGGTGACTGAGCATCTTTCTGTCTTTCTCAGGGATGACTCTATCTAGATAAACTTAGAAATTTAAATATTATCTAAGGATTTAAAAAAAAAAACTTCTATTAATTCTGTTAATACCTGTGCACCTAAAACAATTAATTAATTCGCAAATTCGCTATGAAAACGTTTGAATATTTAAACCTTTATTTATTGTATAATTTTAACATGTTAAACAAAAATATATGTTGACTTTACTCAAAGGCGGTTTGATACCCGAAAACTAAGTAATTTACTATTGATTATGATAATAATGTAATCATCCAAAATAAATACTTTCATGTCAGTTACAACATGTATAAAAGCCCGTGTGGCACTGCCCGTGTGGGTACTTGCAAAATAAAATTCGGTATTTTTATTTTTCTTTTTCGTTGTCAAGAACCCGCCAGCCTGGTTTTTGGTTTTCAAAGCCGAAAAATGCTGATACGTGCTACGTAGCGATGAATGTGTGCAGCAATGTCAGAAGTGTGTATAACATACCTCCTATTTCAGCTCTGAAAATCACAGAATAGAAAGAAATATGATGATTATGCGTATACGCAATAATCGCGGTATCAGTCTCTCGCGCTTCGTTTGACGACGATAAAAGAATCAACTTCCTCCGAGGACATATAAATCTTTGTGTTAAAGCGTCTTTATAATACACGACTGCATACCGATAATGGGGAAGTTGCATGAAAATCAAAATGACATTTAAATGATATATTATGAAAGTAAATGTAAACAAAGGCATATTACAAAAAAAGCAGATCATTTTGACAATTCATTTTTATTTGATTAAGAGTCAAAATTAGTGAAAAATATATATTATCTTTTAGTTCTGATTTTAGTTTTTTGGACATTCTCATTAAATTTATGTCATGTTTTATTTCTACGATGTTGGTATAAAAACAGTTTTTTCGGAATTAATTCTAGATTTCGTTTAAACGCCATAAAAAATATATGCATCATCCGCATTAAAACTTTCTTTTTATGATTGAAGTAAGTATAGCCTAGCTTTGGCTGTAGGAAGGAGTCTCTATTTTAAATATAAACGATACATACTTAGTTTTAAGACAGGACTAATGTACGGCTAGTAAGGGAGCATCTCTAAGAGATCTAATATTTTAAACTTATTTATATTTAGCCCCAATCGGATATCCTCAGGTTAATGGTATACTCTAATAATACAGCATTTTTCTAGTCTTAAAAATACACGCGATGAATTGGAAAAGATCAGAAAAATGCTTTAAACTTTGTCCCAATACTACACACAGTTAAAAAAAATTGTATTGTTAATTGTGTATTGTTAATAAAAAATATCACGATGATTCACCAGTCGTAAAAGAGATACCTGGTTTAATCTGAAGAAGACAATAATCTCATATTATTTAAGTAAGGTTTGGCTTTCAATTACCTAGTTAAGAACATCAGATAACGGCACGATTTTTGTTGGATGATGTACAGTCAAGGAAAAATGTTTCAACGTTTAAACTATACGGCATCTAACAAAGGTCGTGCCGTAATCTCATCGTAAAGTATAAGCACGCTGAGTCCGTGACGCGTGTGCTTTACGATCTCCACACGTCCTTATTTGAATCGCAATGTTATCATCTGTGAATAAGCTCCCTCGGAATTTAAATTGAATAGATTTTCAGTGCCATATGTGACAGCCCTGGTGATTTCCATAACGAACACAGTGAGAGACGCATTAATATTGAAAAAAAAAACTAGTTTTATGCAATGAAATTTCTTTACAGTCAGTAATCGGAGTCAGGAATAAGACAAGCAAGATTTTTTTTGTATTTTTAATGTTTTGTAGGCTTAAACTATTATTATTGATTTGGGCCTTTTATTCACAACCTGGCATTTGCAATGGTACTTATATAGATGTAATTTAAAAAGGAGCTAGTTAGTTTAGCTTCTTAAAACATAAATTGTTGACATTGCCTGCTATGTACATTTACGAAATAGGTAAGTTCGTTAAACAGAACACTTCACTGTTCGAATTAAAAGACAACAGAAACAAGAGAGCTGAGACTCATCTGCCTCTTAAAATGCCTGGTCCAAAACTAAAATTATATAGAGACAACTGTTATTATATGGCCTCACTGATCTTTAATTCTATACCACTACAAATAAGCAGTTTACCCGTTAGTCAGTTCTGTAAAGCTCTCAAATCGTGGTTAGTCGAACAATGTTTCTACTCGATTAAAGAATTCTTAACAAAAAGTACATGTAGATATAATAGATATTAAATAATTTAAATAATTCAAGCTTTACTATATTTATAATTTTATGTTAAATAATCTAAACTTTACTGATCTTATATTATAATCCAAATGTGTTAAGTTAGGTACTATACTAATTAGTGCCTAAGAATAATAATTAATAAGTATTGTGTACAATGTATAAAATTCGCACACCGGTTTCCGGTAGAATATGCTAGATACTAAGCATTGTCTGTATTCCATCTATTGTAACCATATTCAGCGAATAAATTATCATTCATTCATTCATTCATTCATTCATTTAAGATAAACATAATTAAATGTTCTTCTTCTACTTAATCTTGCAGTGGTAGCCGACCTATATACTATGAGAGGAGGCATGTGCCCAGTAGTGGGTCGTACAAGGGTTGATGATGATGATAACCCATAAAACTAACACCTTCAACTGCGTTAACGTTAACTCACGTCGAACTCACGTCGCCTTTCAAAGCCGACGTCACGCGCCCTCGGGACGTGCGCCATCTATTCAGTGGCTCACTTTTACATAGTCCTATATATCATTTTAAATGAAATCTGAATTTAACCTTGTTCCCGGATAACAAGACTTGATTTTATGTACACAGATAATGAAACATAAAACCGTACAGTGAGCCAGCGACGTCGGTTTGTGCCATTTGGAATGCTTTGATTTACGTGTAGTAAGGTATGGATACCGATGGTTTATGTGTCACGTATAGGTGCTAACCCTAGAATCGTAGTAGTTTTAGGATGTTTAAAACTCTTGAGATATCCATTTAGAGTGCGGTAGTGGTGCACTGCTTTACGTCACCGGAGGTCTTCGGTTTGAGTCTTGCTAGAGACAAACTTTGTGTACTGACGATGCGTACGAATGTTTGTAGTCGAGTGATGAATGTTTGGTATCTTTTGTCATGTTGTAGAAAACAGATACCTACAGCGGCCCTAACATGCATGCCACAAAGATAAATTAGAACCGTTTATCTCTATGACTATCTCTTTCGTCGGTCTCATACTAGTATGAGAGAGACGCACTTAGAGATAAACGGTTCTAATTTATCTTTGTGCCATGCATGTTAGGGCCGCAGGAGAAACATAGCAACATATTTCCTCATAGATTTATTTCTTGCGATATGTCATACTATTCATTGTCTCTCCTCACTTGATCTGTATCTGCTACTAAAACCAGCGCCTAGGATCTGCCCAGCATTTAGCGGATAAGTCTTTTTGGGTACACTTACCGCCCATCAGTTAATTGATTTCTTAGTTATAGTTTTTTATTTTTTGTATATTTTATTTGTTTCTTTTATTTTTCTATTGATCTGGAAATTAAGCTAGTAATCCTACACAACAGAAAAAGCTTTGCAAAATTTTGTTTTATTCTGTTTTATATAATGTTAATAATTTCTGCCAGTGCATATTTTACGTAGTTAGTTTTTTGGACCGCTCTTTGTTACTCTGTGTTACACTGCCGAATAGTTCGAAATTTTTATTATATTTAATTTTTCGCATACACTGGAAACAAGCCTCGACCCACGTTGAGTGGACTCCATTTTTTATCGCAATAAACAACTCCGTAAACATTTTAATTATAACATTTATCTAAGTTAAGACGGATGTTGTTGTTGTTGCAAAATAATATTTTTCTATTTTGAATATTCTAAGCATTTTATTAAAAAAATTCAACAAATAACGGCCGTATTTCATTAATTTCACTTCTGTTAATTACAATTTTACAACTCAGTCATACTCCGAATTACATTTCGAAAATACTGAAAAATATCTTTATTGCATTTTGATTTAAAATCGGAACGGCGATTACCGTTTTTACGACTCTGTTCGGCGCCGTACGGTCAGTAACGCAGTTTTAAATCCCAAATTACTGTGTTCCAGTACTTTAATAAACATTTATGCTCTTTACGAGTTCCAACTTAATTTGCTGGCTGTGCCCATAAAGGCTTGAAGTCGGTTGATATGCTTTCCGTTGTTTGTTTACATACTAATTTATTGTGCTATAATATGTTTTCTTCTTACTTAACTTGCGCCTTGCGCTTACCTTATGCCTTTCAATTATTGTTTTTATTATTATGACTCTTAGAGGCTTTATACATCTCTAAGTCACTTAACTTGTCCAGACGCGGAGACTTTACATCTCCCTTATTAGTAATTTATTATAATTAATTTGTACCCATTAGGTTTGATTGTTGCATTTTATGTGTTAATTTTAGATAAACTCTAATATCAAAGTTGAAAAACCGGCCAAGTGGGAGTCGGACTCGCGCACGAAGGGTTCCGTACCATTATCTATAATCAAGTAAAAAAACAGGTTTGTTGTATGGGAGCCCCCCTTCATATTTTGTTTTATTTTAATTTAATTATTTATTTTTAAAGTGAATATATAACTTAATATTCTGTGAATATTTCAATCGTCTACTTGTTGCCGTTATCAATATCGAGCAGAAACGATCAAAAAAACACGTTCGTTGTATAGGAGCCCCCTTAAATATTTATTTTATTCTGTTTTTTAGTATTTGTTGTTATAACGGCAACAGAAATACATCATTCGTGAAAATTTCAACTGACTAACTAACACGGTTAATGAGATACAGCCTGGTGACAGACGGACAGACAGAGGAACATCAGAGTGAGTTTTTTGCGGCGTTTCCACTCTACACATGTCACCTTTCAAAGTGCTGACCTGATGTCGCCGTGTATAAATACAAATACCCTTAGGTGATCCGTTGGCCGTCAATCCCAAACTGGCACAAACCGGTTTTCCTCGCAACAGTTGCTGGCTCGCCGGCAAATGAACCGCTTTTGATGTTAATAATGATGAACAGTATGATGAGTTACTGTACTATAACATTCTGTTGAACACGATTAATTGTATGTTACGCCTCAGTATTTCCGCAACATTCATTAGAGGGTAACTGGAGATCCCAATTACAATCATTACGGTTAAGTGGGCACGAAAACGTTCTAGATTATACGGAAAATATCTTTTGGAGAAACTAATATATATTATAATAATATTATACCAGCTGTGACCGGCATGCGTTGCGATGCCCTATTTTATTTAATTGAATTTTCGGTGATTTAATGTGTTTTAATATTTTAGTGCGGAACCCTAGCTCTTTTTTGTTTTTCTAAAATAAAAGTAGCCTTATTTACTCCTTATAATTTCAGCTATTTGCTAGTGAAAGTCCTGTCCTATGTGCACGAATATAATATAATATTCCGCCATTTTTAAATGGTAAAACTGTACTCTACACCGTATTTCAAATTCTACTACACCTCATTGAAATACATTTATTGAAATACAGCCAACCAATGACTACGCCGCGCTCGAAGAAATACGTACCTACGTACACATGAAACAAATGACCTCTTTACTTGCTCAGTCGGGTAAAAACACACAAAACCTGCTGAAACCGCGAATGAAGCAGCGGGCCAGGGCTAGTTACAAATAAATTTGAATAATGGCAGCCAGAGGATTTGTCGGATTTGAATTTCAAATGCGTCCCAAACACGCGACGTGGAAAAAATCGCTATAAATGTCGTTATCTAGCCACTCGCCACAAGAAGTGGCTTAATTCTGCCTAATTATGCGATAAATTTGCACTAGTTAACCTCTTGCAATGTCCTAAGTAAATTAGTACAGTTTGACATGGGACAAATAACTTAGGTAGAGCCTTAGTAGTTCGTAAACTACCATAGAAATACTTCTATAAGTAGTCATAGAAGACGGACGGCTTGGACCCGTTTATATCAAACTGTGTCCCTAACTTGAATGACACAAAGATAAATTAAACCCGTTTATCTCTGTGACTATCTCTTTCGTCGGCACTAGTGTGAGAGAGACGCACTTAGAGATAAGACGGTCTGTCTAATCTTTGTGAGATTCATGTTAGGGCCGCTGGGGGGCTAGCGCAACAGGCCCGCGAGTCGTTGGCCGCTCAGTGCGTCACTGTCAAACTAGTCAAATATGTAAGGGACGCACTGAGCGAGAAGTGACTTGCGGGCAGGTCGTGCTAGCCGTACAGTACGTCCTTTACACATTTGTTTAGGTTGACAGTGGCGCCAAACGACCCGCTGGCATGTTCTGCTAGCCCTTCCCCTCTGGTCATCTTTAAATTCACCGGTTATGGACATTATATTTAAATTTGTTTTCCATTTTTATATTTGAATGATTTAAACCTTTTAATTGTTTTTTGTCAATTATTACAACAGCAATTTGAAGTCAGGACCGTGGGAGTGAGCAGGGCAGAATCAATTTCTTGTTTATTCATTTTTGTTCATTACGGATCAAAATTAGTAATTTACTAATTTTGATTCGAATTAAATTTAAAAAAAATATACCCTGCCAGATAACCTTAAAAATTAATAAACAAGAAATTGATTCTGTCCTGCTCACTCCCACGGTCCTGACTTCAACTTGCTACTTATTATTTATGGAGAGTCACCGACTGCTATTTCTATTATCCACCATCCACCCCACAGAAAACGTATGAGTTAACAGTCAGTTTAAATGTTCAAATTGGTTTAAAGGGCTTTATGGTAAAGACAGGTGACATTTTGCGCTTAAATAGCGACGCAGGAACAGTTAGAGTTTTAAATACTATACCTTCTTATTATTCTAACACAAGAGATCCGGAGGCCTATTCCCTTATCCCCATCCCATTCCCAATCCCCATCCTCCCTAGACTGGCACGCATTGGCAGCACCTCTGGTGTTGCAGATGTCCATGGGCGGCGGTGACCGCTTTCCATCAAGTGGGCCGTCTGCCTGTTTGTCAGCCTACTCCTTTCTCTAAGGGCCGGCAACGCATCCGTAACTCCCCTGGTGTTGCGGGTGTCCATGGGCGGCGGTGATTGCTTACCATCAGGTAACCCGCCTGCTCGTTTGCCCCCCTCTTACTATACAAAAAATATATGCGCTAACCAAAGAACATCCCTGTTGCTAATTCACCTCTGTGGTTCAAATTCTACTTTAAAATTACACTGGGTCCAATTTGAAACGGTGTCGCCTAAACTTAAAATAAGAAACGTCAAATTGATTTTGTGTATTGCCGACCTGTCAGAATCGAGTTTGACGTTTCTTATTTCAACTTTTTTTATGCAGCATATGCTGCACTTTCGAATTGGCCTCACTGTTAAAACAGGAAATCACATAATGTTTTAAACATTATGTAAGCGACAAAACCTCGTGTTATGGTCCGGACCTTTCACATAATGAGGCAGAAAACTTATTAACCTTTTGCGGCCAAAACTCATTTCCGCTGCTCTCTTTGACTCTTGTATTAAAAAATCGGTTTGTTATCCGTAGCACCCTCGATAGTATCCCAAAGTATCAATTGTGGTACCACTTTTGGTACTATCGAGGGTACTACGGATAACAAACCGATTTTTTAATAAATCCATTACCATTGTATCCTTCAACAATCGTTTATAAAATAAATATTTTTAATAAAGCTACTACGGATATAAGTCACCGTCTAAACATTAAGTTACGTTAGTTGAAACTTTCGTGAGACATTATGTCAGAAATAGTCCGACATGTTTCACACTCGTATGGAGTCCTTCTCCAGGGGTTGAGTGCGGTCGTGGTCAAAGCAACCTCCGCATTCAACAAGTTGGACAATTTCTGACAAGAAATCGTGAGTAAAGCCGTGTGTATTTCAAGTATTCATTTAAGTTTCTTTAATTTGTATTTTGACAGTTTGCTTTATCGTGTGTCAAATATTTCATTGACATACGATAAAGTAATCTGATTGGTTAGCTCGGCTCATTTCCGCCGCGCTCCGCTTCAGTGGAAAGGCATCCTTAGGCTCCCTTGCACCGCGGTCCGCTTGGTCACTGATTTGAAGGCTTTCATTTTGTTCCCTTAAACTGCTCACGTGAGCCCACTCGCGACTCGCTCCGCTTCAGTTCTGCGTTTCGGTGCCTGCCTATAAATGTCAGACGTTAAACACAATTAACGATTTAAATCATATTTATAAGCCCTTAAAAGTTGACTTACCCATTAGATTAATGTTGAGTTATTATTTGCAAATATAGTAAGTCACCTTTATTATAATACAAGTGAAACAAACATGTACTATGCATATATATGCTGAATTTATACCACTCCTGCGAAGTTAAAAACGAAAGCTACACAAAGTACTTACACGTTCACAACTGTTAAAAATCGATACAAAAGTCAATAATAAACTTATTTGAAGCCTGTAAAGCCATTCTCAGTTTTAATCAAGAGCAGTTGATGGGTCACAAATTGTTTATGGCCCAAGGGCATAGCCCTTCGGTTTTAATTATTACATTACGTCCGTTAGCGCATCAAAGGGCCGGAAACGCTTCATTTTTGATTTTGCGAAATTGGTCTTTGTCTCCGCTTTGTGTGGGTAATCGTCGGTCAGATTTTATTTAGTTAGGATACTCTAGGTTCATCGCTTTCGGAACCTATTTTATTTAATCACAAATTTAGATGCGACTAGATTAGATTTAAATATTTCTCAAATTAAATTACATCATATTCAGTACATGTGAGAATATAATTATGAATTCAAAATTGAGATCGTCAAAACATTAAATAATAAAATATAATATATAAGACATCACAAAGTTAATACATAAGAATCATACATTAATTGAATTATCACATATTAATAATAAACAATTTAAAATTAAAATAATACTAGGTGATGTTAGATTCGAACTTATTTTGATTTTTTCTTTAATTTTTTTTATAATTCTTGCTTTTATAAGTTATGTATTATTGTTTTCTCTTTTATGCTGCTACACTTCAGTGATAACTGGTTAAAGATTCTCAAACTGTCATCTTACTTCAAAAAGCACCCAAAGAACTTAGAAAATTCATAACCTTTGTAAAACATAATAATATAGTTAAAAGCATAAGAGTCCTTATATAAACTACCAACATATTTCTCTTCTATCTCAAGTCGCAGACACATTTTGTAAAATAACGATGAGCAAAAACAATAAGTTAACATGTACAGTCGCGCAGAGAAACGGTAATGTGCTGCAGACGGTATATTAAGACAAACTAAGAATATTTCGCGTTAGAAGAATGATACGAGCGCAGATGGTGACTGTAATGCGGATGAGGAAAATTCGCAACTGTGAATATAAGAAACAAGTTTGCAATGTTGCAGGGCAATTTAGAAATCATACCAAAAGTATCGAATGTTCTGTTTCCCAAACTAGTATTTTATTCCGATCAACTGCAGATTGGAATAAAATACGAGTAAAGCAAAAGCTATCTAGGCATTCCCAAAGTAAACCTTAATTCTTTATTATAATAACAATGAAATTCAATAGCAATTACATCACGCATTTATAATTGTTATCGTACCTTTTCAACGCCAATGACGGATATATCCGTCAGGGCATAAATGGTAAAAGAGCCCTTCGTAGGTTTGACATAAGGTTGAAATTCGTATTTCACAGACATGCTTGGTGTTGCGCCGAAGAGGTTAATAAAATGGTTCATTAAATATATCACTAGCTGTGCCCGCGACTTCTTTCGCGTAGAATAAGTTTAATTACCAGGCAAGCTTTTAAACCTTGTACATATTAAATTAAAGATTTTGAAAATTAAAACATAACATTTTTTTTATTTGCCATTAATGCACACGACACCATCCAATTCGGATCAGGTGGTCCCCTGGCAAAATGTAGTTTGAGGCATTTAATCTTTATAGATGAATTAAATATACCTAAATGTCAATTTCTACCAAAAGAAGTCCACTGGGACTGCTGGCCATAGGTCCCCTCAGAGATCGCCACAACAACCAGACCTGCGCTGCTTACATCCAGCGGGATATTTATTAATTAGTGTAAAAATGCCATTAACTATTAGTTAATAATTTGAGCATTATTCATCAGTATGTATGTATAGTATTAAATCATTTGTGTACTGGTTATAACTTAGGTGCGGTTACGGAGCTGGAAGAATATCGTTAATGATGAATGACTGCTCTTCTTTTAAAACAAATTACCGAAAGGTATACGTTAATAATCTTGTGTATTAATTAAAGACGAGAGATTAGTAGGTAGGCTATTTTCGGAATGAAAAATAGCAGAAGCCAAGACTCGCCGTCCTCACTATGTAAGCCCAGCTGGCCCGCCAGGACAACAACGCTCCATAAACCGGCTAAATCGCTCGACGCCGCCATTTGCATAAACACAAATGACGACAAGATGGCCGCCGAAAGTGTAAGTGATAACGCTTACTATCGATAAAGCGCTTTGGACCAGAAGTTATTGGTAACACTGTGTTTTTACTATGTGCTTTCTTGATCATTGGGTAAACGTTATTTCCATGAATATGTATTATAAATAGATACGTGTAGATAATGTTTTACTTATATTTCGAAATTAACCTTTTGTGTTTTTTCATGTTAGGTATTCCATTTCTGCACGTTCTGTACACGCATGGTTTACTAAAATAGTAAGAAGTATGTCGTAAGACCCACTTCTCGACGGATTTCCTTCATCCAAAATAAGTATTTATCTTAAGATCGCTTCACTTACTTTCACAAGGGATCTTTTATTATCACAATACCATGCCTCCCGACAGTCATACATAATCATAATGGAAGACCAGATGAGTTTTTTTTTTATAAAATAGAAGGAAGAAAAGGAAGCAAACGAAATTTTAAATGGCTGTGGGAAAAAGATTAAAAATGTTAACAAGCAACATTTTCTTATTTGTCTTATTTTCCGTAACTCAGTCAACCAAAATTCTAATTGCTCAAGTTAAGAGCATTTTAACTAAGTGAGAAACCATTAAAAGGATATTCAGCCCTCTCTTAATTAAATACCCAATTAAAAATACGAGAGAGAAACTGAAAACTCTCCCAAAACATACAAAATGAGGTTATAATTACCCGAAGCATCCCAATTTAGTACCGGAAAAGCCAAAATATAAAATTCGTGCCGATTCTAAAATAAGTGTTTATTTTCACCATTTTTTATGTTAATTATATTTGGATGGGGTACATTTTTCTCTGTTTTCACGGACTACATTTTCCTGGTACAGAATTTGAATTTCAAATTAAGAACAAATCCTGTGCCACGGTTATTCAAATTTATATTCGGTCGAGGGCCAATGACGCAGAAATATGAATGCAATCTTTCATTTACCGCGCCAATTTATTTGAAACACTTGTATGTACGATTGTACTTTTTGGTTTTACTTCCGGCTTCATTAACAGCGTAAACTAAATTTTGGATTTTGCTTCAGTATCTTATTTTGTTTTATTTCGATTCTAGATGTAATTGCTGGAGTTTGAGTTAACATGTCATAATATTTTCCAAGCTTTGTGCAAGTAATCTGTTATATAGTACTTTTTTTTTAAAGTCAGCTTTATTCCATGTAAGGGTTTTCAATTTAATAAAACCTCTACGTGGGGTGAGGGGGTTCTTTTGTGGTCACATAATAATAATAATACATGAAATTTTGTATCATCATTCATAGTGAACATTCTACGTATAATCTTGTACCTTTTACATTTCGTAACACTTAAATAACTCTTTTAACTGACTTGAAAAAGTGGGAGGTTAAACAAAATGAAGTCAAGAATACATAAAAATAGTGGAGTGTGTGTTCTCCCGGCAGTGAATCGGTCACTAGCTCAGCATAATGCTGAGGTGTAAGACACCTGGAGCGCTGATTTTCAGCCAGCACGGTCTGTGACTTACAAAGCGCTATACAAACATACTACATACTAATACTTAGATGAAAATACATATCACATACATTTTATAATGTAATTATTGTTCATGGTTCTTCATTGGTTGAATTGTTCAAGTGTTGGCATTATTCTTTGTCGCCCGTGTTGTCACATAGGGGCCAGGGCCACTGAAAATCAGCGCCGAGGTTGCCACGGCATAAGAGCTTTTTTGCGCACTACGTCCGATCTGAATCCGCTCCGAACCCTTTTTGGCACCGTTCTTATGACTTTTAAATGTATGCCGATAGAGTATATCTTCAGATTAATTTTGTTAAGGTCATAGTTGGAGTCTGATGATGGAATCTGTAAGGAATATACGGAGCTCCTCAAGTTTAGTTATTGAACATAATACAACGATTTTGCCGCTGTCAAAGATAACTAATGTATTTGTACTAAAGCAGCATTAGTTGGTCAAGCGAGAGTGATGATGATAGAGTTCCTTTCAAAGGGGTCTTCGAATCGGTAAATCAAAAATTGCTGTATAATAATTTATTTCTGTATTTATATAAATAGATGGTATTCCATAATATTTAAGGCAAATTTTATTAATAACTAAACTGCATTCTGGCGTTGCAATTTTACGCAACCTTCTTCAAAATAGCACTCGAGTGAATCGTTCGCGCGGAAAAAAAGAAGCGGTACTCAAGAGTGTCGCGGGGCTTGACTTAATGAGCTCTGTCGTGTTGACTCGTCTGCAATTAAATGCATTCAAAGTACAGCTCAAAGGTGCTGGTTAAGAATAAGTTGAGGTCGGTGGACTTTGTTGGGAAAGCTGAACGTCTCTGTCTTTATTGTAAATTGCAATTTAATTAATCAACCAACCGGTAATCGACAGAGCGAGTGAAGCGTCTCCGTTTCAGCTTGGGCAAAAATGCTTTCGTATGTTCGTCGGCTGTCCATTTGTTCTCCTCTACAGGCGCCTCATTCGGGAACGCTAAGTGATTCTATAGCGACTCGTAAGCCAGATTTCTCATTCCACTCTTCCGCACGACGCGAAATGCGTAAGAGCGAGATGAGAGATCTGGCTTACGAGTCGCTACAGAATCACTTAGCGTTCCCGAATGAGGCGCCAGGTCGCATTTCCCAACCGATTCTCGTGAAATTTTGTGAGCGGGTTTGAGAAATATTTAGTATTTTTTGTCGATTCAGTTTTTCGACATTTTTCAAAATGGCGGAGATGTAGGGGTTTTTGTAGCTACTAGTTTAATAGAGACATAACGACCGGTTAGCCCAATGAGTTTACTGTTAAAATATCAAGTCAGGGGTCGTGCGTAGCGTTCGATTCACGCTACAAATAACGTTTAATAAACCTGACTGCAACAAATAGACATGTGTCTGGGAACGTAGATTAGAAATATTCACTATTGAAATTACGATTTTCTGATAAATATTGATTTCAACACAGCTCCTTGAACACCATGTATACATGATTGTCTACATCACTGGATGTAACTTTCAAAGCAGAATATTTTACTAGAAAATCCATAGCAAAACAAACCGTGGCAAAACGTTCAGAGCCCACTGAGCAGCGTTATGAGCCGTGACGATACCGGCAGATGGCGCGCACGACTGTTTTAAGCGTTACTAGTTTTTATATACAAATAAACAAAGGTACCAAAAGCAGGGAGCCAAACTATAACAGCCAAAATTGCATGGAGTATTAGGTATACCTCTAGTAAAGGTCTTAATCATTGCGAAATACAAAAAAAAGGTTTTTTTGCCGTAGTTATACACTAGTAATAAACGACTTCTAAGGTATTGACGTGGTATTTTTCAATTAACAATATAACTAAAAATAAGCTAAGTGTGAGTCGGACGTGCGCATCGAGGGTTCCGCACTACCACGCAATATACCTGTGTTATGAATATACCAAAAAATGTGTTTAATTTCAATCACTTCAGTATTCTTAGCGCGAGCCTGACTTACACTTAGCCAGTTTTTATTATGCGTTGTTTGATTTTCGAGTTTGTCTAAAATTACACTAAGTTTGACGCTTCTATGTAAGAATTACCGTTTTCTTTTAGCGATAAAACCATAAACAAGTTGACAAGAAAGGCATTTGCTGCATCCCTCCCCTTTCTTTTTTTAAAATTATTATTTGTTAGGATATCCGCCAAAATAATATTCCTATAAAATAGCACCGTGACTGACTGAAAGAAAATACACAGCCTAAACCGGTGGTCTTAGAGATGCGAAATTTGGAGAAAATAATACCTCGAATTCGAGTAACGTACCTATAGAGGGATTTTTTGAAATTCTATCCCTAAAGGGGTGAAAAGGAATGCTAGTTTGTATAAAAAATACCACGAGCGAAGCTGTGGCGGGTTCATTAGTATTAGTAGCTCATATTCTATGAAATTATCAATAGGCTAGCATTACGGTTCACAAGATAGAAGTAGGAGCAACAGACAGACGGCATTAGTAATAGGATCCCATTTTGGGTACAGAACCCCAATAAACTAAATACAGTGTCGACAAAGATAATTGAGAAAATATACAGCATTTTTTTAGTGTTTGCTGTTCGATCGCTTTTTATTTACGGCATCCACGTGACAGCAAGTAGAAAGTGGTCGCCGTCTAAGGTCTGTTCGGCGAGAGTTGATAAATAAAGTAAAAAGTCAGGGATTCTTAATTAATTACAAATAGCGGCTCGCTAATTATTTTTACCGATGATATTAAAAAATTAAAATTAAAATTAATTTTCATAGAATATTATTATTGAATAGCCTAACTGTAAAAGCAGAAAGCAACACGCAAACAGAACACCCCAACGACACACTCGAAGCCAATGAAATATTATATGTAGAAAGACACGAGACACGTCATTTATTTATTTATTTATTTATTTATTTATTTATTTATTTATTCGAATCAACTGTGTGCAACATTACAGAAAAATCCATGGCGTTACAACGATTCAATAGAATGACTTAAGAATAACTTAAACTAGATTAAAACTAACTAAACTACCATCTGGTCCATCCATACTTCTCTCTAACACTCTCTTCCATTCAATTATCAGCCTCGCTATCCCTGTCACAAACACATCACCCAGCGGTGCTGCAGCGAGTACAGAGTTGAGGAGCGCAGTCGCGCGGGGAATGGGTGAATGTCGGTACAGATTAGTGCGCGAGGGCGCACTTGCTAACAGGGGCACACTTCGTCGCCTGTTGCAGTATTCATTCGGTACCTTGAGTTTAAGGAACTTTTCCACGAGGCTCACACTATCAATCTTATGCCTAAAAACATTCAAAATAAACAGTAGTAGGTTCATATTTCTACGCAATTCCAGCGACTCAAAACCTAATTGTCCCTGTAGAAATCGTGTTGGGTACATGAATGGGTAGTACAAAAATTTTTTTTTATATAGATTTATATCCATACTCAACGCGTTTTAAACATGTGTCATAGAAAATATTTTTCTTTTTCGTATTTTTGGTCGAAGCCAGTGAAGATTATTGAATTTATGTGACATTTGACGCGCACATAATATAAGACATTAATTTGCAATATGGCGATTGTGTATATAAACAAAACAAATATATATGTTTCGCCGCCGTCCGCCCGGCGCGACACCGCAGCTGACAACATCTGCGTCCCTCGTACCACGAAACTCAGTGCACACAACGATAAGCGACGCCCGTCATACAGTTTGCGATAGTTAAGCGACAGTCGCTATTTCGAAACGATATCATAATATTGATCAACTTTCGCCGAACAGACTGTATGAACATATTAGACTCAGACCTAAGACATTTGCATCACCAAAGGCGAGGTCTATGGGGACGGGGGATAACGGGATGGGCCATCCGATCTCGTCAATCAGCGTGTGAGATTCTGTGCGAGCGTGATATGACGGGTTAGTATGTTGGCTTAGTATTACGAGTATAGCAATCATCATTGACAACGCTCTTGAGCTTCAAGCAATATCGCGGATCGCGATTAATTCCCGCGTCGAGTGAGAAATATTACACCTTATTCGCTCCGTTTTAATTAAAGTTTTGACAGCGACGTACGTACGGTTGGTTGAGGTAAGTAGTAGGCAAAGGAATTAAAATATGGAAATCATTTTTTTACTATTTGATTGCAACTGCCCTCTGTAACGGAGTTCGCCGGTTCGAGTCCCGCTAAGGGTAAACTTGGGATGAGCACGATACCTGTACCTGAGTCAAAGTCAAAGTCAAACTATCTTTATTCAATTTAGGCTTTTACAAGCCCTTATGAAGGTCGAGGAATGAATCTACCACCGGTTCGGAAAAAACCTCTACTGAGAAAAGCCGGCAAGGAACTCGGTGAAGTATCATTTTTTCAAAACAATACACATATAAGTTAACAATGATGTCTACAGTTGTATACAAATCTAAGTAATGGATATTCACCATGTATAGTCCGCGCGCGAGTTGAGTGCTTTCGAGGCCTGAAGTAAAAGGCAGGGTGCAGCTCCCCCCGGCGTTGTAGCCCGACAACGGCGTTGCTGATGCGCCTGGCTACGGCTGGTCATTGGTGGTGAACGGCTACAAACATGCCGACCTTACGGTGTCCACAAGAATGTCCACACTAAGGGTAGTTTCCTAAAAAAATCAAATTAGTCTGTTATTTACATATTGAAATACATATTACAATATTGAACACATATTTTGACGAAGATATAGTGCGTTGAAGTTCCGCGTGACGTCACGACTTTGTACACTTTTTACCATTACGTGACGTCATTAGCCCCCACTCCCGAACTTTGATGCGCGTTATCTATGTCAATTTTTATTGATTTGATAAAGCAAAAAATACGTGTTCAATATTTTTTTATAATATAACTGATGGACTAACTAGAATTACTATTTTTTTTAACCAGGAAACATCCCTAATCCGTATCGCTGGGGTAGTACTTTTGATTATTCGTTGCATTCTACCTCACAGCGCCTCAAAACGGGAGTTCAAATCGGAACAGCTTTCAATAACTGGGCTGATCAATTGTAACTCCAATATGAGCGATTAATTAACGCGAATATGAAAGCGAGTCGATATATCGTGCCTTGATATCATTTCATGAAAGACCTTATTCATTTGTCAGGTTTCAAAGCGAGGTGAGGACGTCAAAACTCTTTAAGACGATTGAATATCGAATACTTTTCATACAAAAATCATCTTGAACATGTCTTGAACAATATCCAGCCTTACTTTTTGTTGATGTACCTAGTTAATAAATCCAAAAATATTGATGTGTTTTCTTGTATCCAAAAACGACATGCTCTTGACAGATTTTTAAATACAAACTGGTACATACAACGTAAATGTTGTCGAGGTCAAAGTTTAGATCGAACAAAATATCGTTTTTGGTATTCAATGTTTCTATCGTAAATTATTCAGAAACCGATCGTCACCATGGTAATGATACACCGCATTGTTTTATCGCTTTCTTTACGAAATTAGTAGTTTATGCAACGGTTGCATAATGATAGGCCTTAAAAAACTAGTGCGGTTTTATGAAACGAGCTCTTAGCGAGTTTCATAATAAGATCGCACGTGTGTTTTAAGGCCAAATTATGCAGAGTTGCATAGGTACATAACTTTATCTACACACATATTATAAATCCTCCATGATGGTTTCAGAAACAAATTTTCTGGCAACAAGTTATTTGCTGCAATCGTGGCTGCATATTTCCGATATCCGGCGCATTTTCACATCACACACACTCCGAGAAGACTACTTACTATTCATATTTTCAACTAAAATGTAAATTACAAACAACTTTTTCTATTCAATTCAACAACAATTCTACTTTCGTTCAGCAAAACACCGACATAATGGCGGCAATTCGATCCTCCGTCAAGACCATTTTTTTTTAAATCATAGACAAACGAATGAAGCCTCTATTCTCATGTCACTCGAGATCAAATATTGTGTGCAGTTTATATTAAAAAAACATACTGAATTGACGTTTCGTATCAATAACTGTTTAATATCTATGGATACTAGAATAGAGACCCACTTGAGTTTTGATCTCGAGTGACGTGAGAATAGAGACTTCATCCGTTTGTCTATGATTTAAAAAAAAAATGGTCTTGACGGAGGATTGAATTGCCGCCATGTTGACGTTTTGCTGAACGAAAGTAGAATTGTTGTTGAATTGAATAGAAAAAGTTGTTTGTAATTTACATTTTAGTTGAAAATATGAATAGTAAGTAGTCTTCTCGGAGTGTGTGTGATGTGAAAATGCGCCGGATATCGGAAATATGCAGCCACGATTGCAACAAATAACTTGTTGCCAGAAAATATTGTTTCTGAACCCATCATGGAGGATTTATAATATGTGTGTAGATAAAGTTATGTATGCAACTCTGCATAAATTGGCCTTAAAACACACGTGCGATCTTATTATGAAACTCGCCTATCGGCTCGTTTCATGAAAACCGCACTAGTATTTTAAGGCCTATCATTATGCAACCGTTGCATAAACTACTATTATCATTAACATAAAGTGTATTTTTGATTGGTTGAGACCATGCCAAATTGGCGTAGTACGGAACCCTCAGTGCGCGAGTCCGACTCGCACTTGACCGGTTTTTTACGTTATTTTGCGGTGAATTTGTGCAGCCTCAGTGTATTTGATATTTCGCTGAGTCAGCGCTATCAATCACATTTTTATTACGGGTTGACTAAGCCTGCCTTCACCTGGCGGTTGAAACACAATTATGTGCCGGGATGAGGCCACTACGCTATCGGCAGCCTCAGAATTGTCAGTATAGAAAATATGCTTTGCAAAGTTTTTAAACATGAACATAAACATGTAACTCATTGAATACAATAATTAATTGCCACTTCGGATCCCGTCTTTCGACTATTAATGATAACGTCAAATTAAAAAAAACGTCATACTCGATTTTGACAACTTGGTGCCGTACAAAAACGACTTTGACGTTTCTTATTTTAAGTTTAGGGAATTATAAATTTGGTAGATACAGTTTCGAATGGGACCCAGTGTATTCAAATCCATACAATAAAAAAACAAAGCGAAAACAAATAATCCTTATTCGATAACAGTGCAACTGCCTTTCGGTAAACAAAACCAGCTTGCAGCACTCGCGGGAGCAATTTGCCCCAGCGCTTAACCCTTCTATGGAATTATGTTTTTCTCATGCTCTTGGTTTTTTTTAATGATCGCCTGAGTGTTTAATGGGGGCGTAGAGAGAGATCTTGTAAACGCATTATTTCAAAAATGTGGTGAGATTTTTACAGTTTCAGATTATAATGCGGGTATTATGTAGCCATAAACTGTTTTTATTTTCGACTATCATTTTGAAGAAGGAAAAGAAATAAAAACTTTTATTTACTGACACAGAAGACACACAGTTATATAAATTAAGAAATCAATACCAAAAAAATGGTGATGTGTGTGTCCTTGCGGCAGTAACGACTGGCTTAGCATAATGCTGACGTGTATTACTCCACCGGTATTAAAATACAATTTGAAAGTACCGTTAGTACAACAGTACCTACTTGTAATCCATATTCCATACTAGTCCATACTTATATACTTATACTTATTTACTTATATACTTATTACTTATTATTATTACTTATTTTTACTTATAAATGCGAAAGTAACTCTGTCTGTCTGTCCTTCTGTCTGTCTGTTTGTCTGTCTGTAACTATACAGACAGACAAACAGACAGACAGACAGACAGACAGACAGACAGCATTAAAAAGTAGACTATGGCCTTTCTCAGGCTCTAGACTACTAGAGCCTGAGAAAGGCCATAGGCTACTTTTTAATGCGATAAAAGGGTTGTAAGGGGTTGAAAGGGGGGATGAAAAGTTGTATGGAAGTATCGTCATTTTTAGAGCTAGAAGCTGTAAACTTATTTTTTAGGCTGTTAATTCGATATAAATAAATATAACATTCAAAGTTTGTAAAAATTTTACCCTCAGGGGTGTAAAATAACAATAGGGAATAGGGGAAGAAAGTTTGTATGGAAATATGGTACTGTACCGATTTGAATGAACTTTGGTACACATATAATCTAGAGCCTGAGAAAGGACAAAAGCTACTTTTTAATGCGAAAAAAGGGTTGTAAAGGGTTGAAAGGGGGGGATGAATTGTTGTATGGAAGTATCGTCAGTTTTAGAGCTAGAAGCTTTAAACTTATTTTGTACGCTGTTAATTCGATACAAATAAATATAACATTCAAATCGGTTAGTCTGTTAGTCTGTTTGAGCAGGTATCACAGGGGATAGGTTTTCAACAAGTGGATCCTGAAAGGTCCAATGTACATATCACCAAATCTTTAATTTTCGAATGCTTCTCACAGACGTCATTCAGACCATCACTAAACAAGCTGTAACAGAGCAACTTTTCGTTGAACTGTTTGTCATATTAAAGAGTTAAAATTACTGAGTACAATAGCAGTATTGTATAGTAAAACACATAACTTTTCTTGGTCTTTGCTGCAGACAGGTAATAAATGTTAATGTTAAACCTTATTGTATATGAATGCATAAGTCAATACTGGTAGTAAGCGTTCTCTTTATATATTAAAAAAAATAAGAAACAAACATAGCAAAGGATTTCAAATTTTGAATGTCGAATTAATTTGAATCATATGGAGAATTCGTAGGTAGATGTCAAGATATCAAAGATATGCGAGATATGCAACATATGAGTTATATGGACGCTGTACGCGGTATCGGACGTGGGGCGAGGCTATATAAGGAATCGCGATTTCGTATGGAGGGATTCATCTTCTGGCTTTGCTCAAGCACGTGTCTAGTATTTTCGCGGTTTGAGTTCATATTAATATTACGCGTAATTATAGAGTATTTTTCTAGAAGGTTTAATGAATTCCTATTCATTTTCCCTTTTATTTAAATATTCTTTGCGTTGTGATTTCGTTTGTTTGAAGTGCTTGAACGGAGTTATACTCTGCTGGATTATCGTTGTGAAACTTACTGTGCCACTATGATCAATTATAATCTAAGCATTGTTAGTTAGTGCCATAGTCTGAGACGGGCTGGCGATCGTTTTTTACCTACATAACGATCTGAGTCTCCTAGACCTCGATAGCATTCTATATACTGGAGACGGGAATCCTTTTGAAGTTCTTGGAGGAAGAGAACTTGCATTGTTAGAGATTCTGCGCACGCACCCTCTCTGTATGTAGCATCTGTCAGGCTAGTCTCCTATTTATATATTTATATATTCACTTCATAGTCCTTGTCCGCTTACCTATACCGTCCTAACCTTCGGGTGTATAGGGGGAGCATGAACACAAGGCTTAGGGTTTAAGAACTCAAAGGTGCCTTCCTCGATCCCTTAGTTTGAGCTAGATTAGATACATCACACACCACGAATTTAACAGTAAATGTGAGGTTTATCCTCTAGTTTTGGAAATAGGTACATATAGCTAGAATAGGGCCGTCGGATAGACAATTTTAAATTCATAGGAAGAGTTAGGATCGTCATTATTTATCTACCTACTTAAATTAACTTCATTCTTTAACCTGATTGAAAATTCTTGGTTGAATGATTGAAATATTATTGCTTTACTAGAATACGGTAATGTAATTGTTTTTAATGGTATTCAAACCAAGGAATTCTTTTCCCTTCCACTGGAAGTAAAACTTAACCTGATTTATAATTTACTATATAATTGCTAATATTAATATAATTCTCTTTAAAATAGAATATTTGGAATAAGTTTCCTAGCTATTGGACTATTTTAACATAGATTTAATTTTTGATAAAAGGATTGATTTTGACTAATGAAGTCTATTTCATGTGATTAAATATATTCGCAACTATGAGTACATATATGGTACTAGAGTATAAATAACTTCAATTAATTAATTATACTTATCGGGCAAGCACAGCCGTCCCGCAACCTCTGTTCATACACTCGATTGGACAAGTTGATCTTCAAAAGTCACTGATTGATTTTATTGAGTTCACATACTTATGAACCATAGTCTAAACATAAGACTAGTTTATCCATGTGGATTTTATGGGAAAAATCATTCCATTCTTTTTATTAGTAATATTATTAAACCTTGGCTAGAAAACTTGATTTATAATATATATTCTACTATGTGAATAAGAAATAACTTATTCTGATATTCCTTAGACTTGAAGAAGATATTTTCAATATTAGAAAGAAATACATACTTTACTTCAGAATTGTTGAAGGAAATACACCTTCTAAATAATATCTATTTACTGTGTAGTCAATATAAGACTAAAAATTATATATAAATATATTAAAATATAGTATTTAGCTGACCATACCCTATCCAGACTGAGAACTAACTTGGATCTACATTCATCTAAGAATTATCTTAGAAAATATCTTAGTACACAAAGAGATACTGATATTCTTACATATACTATATATTTGCAAACCAGCAAATAATCCAATTTACTTCTTTTTCTATCCGTGGTTGGGGAATAGGTAGGGTACTTATTATCTAACTAACTATGTCTTTAGTCATATCAACATAATAGAATCATTTCCTCTTTGTCATACTTGTGTTTAATAACTATGAGTTTGATGTTCAGATGCAATTTCCTTAGATGCATAATAAAGTATCAATAATTATATTTATCAATATAATAACTAAGTTCAAATAACAATAACTTTATAAATCTAATTTGTATGTAAATATATATCTTACAATTATACAATTCCTATGTCCAACCTTATCAACTTTACTCTATTATGTCTGCCTTCTAATCAAATAGTTTAAGTAGGATATTCAAGTCTGTTAAATATCATTCTTTATCTCATTAAAAGTATTTGGGTTACTTTAGTGGTTCATAAAGTAGGTCCTTCCTAGACGATTCACTTGGCCAAATTATCTATTTACTTGTCTTGTTCTCCTACTTAACTCTGTACTAATTCTAACATAACTAATTGTTATTTATTGATACAATTTAGATACTAGGTTTGTTTAGGCTAGGCTAGGTTAGGTAGGTAGGCTAGTTAGGTAGGTAGGCTAGAGGTTTTAGGTTAGGGTAGGAGGTAGTTGGTACAAAGCGAGCCGGTTATAGTATGGTCATCATCTGAATGACAGAACGGGTCCAGTCGTCAATACCTACCTCGCAAAATGACTATAGGGCAGAAATCACTACAACGCAAAATGTCTATGTAGAAAAATATTTATACAGCAGAAAGCCAACGGCGAAAGAGACCCACTAACCATAACAGCTACTCTGTATTAAGACTACGTCGTAAAATACCTTAGTCGCAAAATGACTACTTTTCAAAATAAACGGTCAACAAACAAAAACTCATTGAATAAATCTATTCTAAGGGCATATTTTACAAGTTCTGTCTCATATACCCAAATCAACAATACTGTCTCTAAGTCTAAATATAGACAGGATTAGATGGTATGGAATTAGAATTAGAATATGTTTATTGAATGTGTTGTTTTTTTAACCGTATATTTTAAAAAGTAGTCATTTTGCGACTAAGGTATTTTACGACGTAGTCTTAATACAAAGTAGCTGTTTATGGGTAGTGGGTCTCTTTCGCCGTTGGCTTTCTGCTGTATAGATATTTTTCTACATAGACATTTTGCGTTGTAGTTATTTTCGCCCTATAGTCATTTTGCGAGGTAGGTATTGACGACTGGACCCGACTGGAACAACTTTAAAAAAATGTTTTTTATAAAGAAATGGACGCTATTGAGAAAATAAAAAATACCGGTTCCTTAAATTGTTATTTATTTTAACTTTTTAACTAGCTTAAACACTTGACATGTGGAAAAAAGTTATCGATTAAAAAATATACCTCAGTTTAAGGTAACGGTCACGACAGTTAGCGCTCTGCGCGTACATAATCAGTTTAAGGCAACGGTCACGACAGTTAGCGCTCTGCGCGTACATAATCAGTTTAAGGTAGCGGTCACGACAGTTAGCGCTCTGCGCGTACATAATCAGTTTAAGGCAACGGTCACGACAGTTAGCGTTCTGCGCGTACATAATCAGTTTAAGGCAACGGTCACGACAGTTAGCGCTCTGCGCGTACATAATCAGTTTAAGGCAACGGTCATGACAGTTAGCGCTCTGCGCGTACATAATCAATTAAACATGCCTTTTACTTTTTAGTGTTATGTTACCTATAAGTAATACTATTTTCTACGACACGTTTATTAAGATGTTTTCGTTTCGTGGAAATATGTTGAAGGTTGATCAATCCACCCGTTAAATCCACGTGTTGTGATGGAAATAATATTGCTTAGAAAAAACTTTGCACGTGTTGGATTTATTAGTCGAATTCTTCGATCTCAAATAAGTTTATATTTTATTTTTATTTGTTTATATAGCAGAAACATATACAATACGTTGACAAACATATCAATTGTACTTATAAGTATGTAATTTATATAAATATAAAACTTAAAGCCAAAATAGTTTATAAGTACAATCTCATTATCAATAGACATAAATTCATTATCAGAGAAAAATATGAGATAGAAGCCATTCAACGAACAAATAAATGAACAAACATTTTTCGTATCAAAAACCTTTGGTTTTTCTCCGCTCCCGCCTGAAACTAAATCAGTTTTACGGCGCCAGCGCCTATACTAAAGCTCATAACATCGACGAATCGATATTTTAAAATTCGTACCGCAGTTATATGCGGGTTTATAGTTTCACATTCGGAATATTATATTTTGTTACTGGCGTCTCCCCGCGACTTCGCGTGGAATTCATTTATCCTCTGGGTCAGTGTTCTTTTCCGGAAAAAAAGTATCATTTGTTGTTCCTCAGGAACAAAAGTAAATCTGAGACAAACAATTCAGCCGTTTGGCCGTGACTTTGTAGTGGTAGAGCCAAACAGTAATCCTCACTAGATGATTACTGTTCGAATGGGCCGGCTCGACCGGGGTAGTACCACACTCTCACAGAATATCGGTGTAAAGTAATAGCTTGCTATTTCGTTTCGTACGGTGAGTGACGAGATCTGGGGGCCTATTCGTTCATCCCTATCCCATCCCCATTCCCTATCCTCCGTAGACTGGCGACGCATTGGCAGCACCTCTGGTGTTACGATGTCCATGGGCGGCGGTGACCACTTTCCATCAGGTGGGGCTGCCAGTTTGTCAGTAAATTGACATTTAAAAAAAAAACATTAATAATAATTAGTTGAATAATAGTGTTGATTTAAAAGTGAAGGCGTTGTTGTTTAAACACCGAGAACGTAGGAAAGAAGGGTTCCAATATGTGGTTACACAACAGTTTGGCTTAGTAGTTCCGCAGTTGGATTACGAAGCCTGAGATCACTGTTTGATTACTGATTGTTTGATAAATAAATAAATAAAATTATCTTTATTTTCAGACAGCTAAGTCCAGCGGTTGATAGTGTACAATAACACTTAAAAACTATATCAGAGTACTTATATTTAAATTGGTCGGTCCACCGAGCCACACGTCTGACGTACAACTACTAAATTTTCAATTTTCACATTTGATCTATTCCAAACTAGGAATGCCTGTACTATTGGTATCTACTAACAGAATATATGAATACTTCATCATTTCAGCCGAAAGACGTCCACTGCTGGATATAGGGATCCCCCAATGATCGCCATAACGACCGTTTCTGAGCTGCTCGCATCCAGCGGAGTCCCGCAATCATCACCTGGTCGACAGTCCACGTGGGTGGTCTTCCAGTACGTGGTAGCCACTCAAGAACTCTTCGGCCCTATCGGCCATCCGTTTAACAAGCAATGCACCTACTTAAGTTTTGAAATTATTTGGGTTATGTCGGTTACTTCTACCATCTTTGGCGGATCTCCTCATTTCTAATTCGATCGCGCAGCGATACTCCGAGCAAAGCCCTCTCCATCGCCCTTTGGGTAACCTTGAGCCTTCTTACGAGGCCCATAGGGAACGAGCACACGTCTTAGTGCCGTAAGTCATCACTGGCAACACCCCATTTTAACAGTTTATGAATACTTATATAGACAAAAACTTAAATCAGATACAAACATTCGTGCTCATCACTTGAAATTTGAACTCAAACCCGCGACCTCGGACACAGTAGGCAGTTACACTACCACTGAGTCAGTCAACTACTATGTTTTTCATATCACCTATACAGATAATGAAGCAAGCTTGGATTGTGCTCCGTACAACCTTCTCGATTTACGAGCGATTTTTATACTCATAATAAAACCGAGGCATCATCCGAGTACGGCGTACGTTATGTCTTATATCAAAATCATTTTTAGGGTTCTGTTCCTCTAAAGGAATAAACGGAACCCTTATAGGATCACTCTTGTGTCTGTCTGTATGTCTGTCTGTTTGTCTGGCTGTCTGTCCGTCTGTCTGTCTGTCTGTCCGTCTGTCTGTCTGTCCGTCTGTCACAGCCAATTTGATACCGAGCCGAACCGAGGATAGGCTGTATTAAAGAGTAATTTTATTATATACGATCTCTCCCCGCGGTTTACCCGGGTAGACTGAATTTCGTTCATATTTTTTCTAAAATAAAAATTGCCAAAGTTACTCCTTATAACATCAGATTTGCCAGTGAAAGTCCCTCAAAATCGGTCCAGCTGTTTCAGCGATTAGTCGGAACAAAAAACATATAGATATTTTAAATATTAAATTTGTTTGTTGATTTAAGTACCGTATATACTTACATATATGTTTTTAGTAAAAAGCTCGTATTACGACATTAAAAACAGACCCTTCCATTTTTTTATTTGTATAGATAAAATTTAATGTGCGTTTGTTCTCCTACGCGTTACTATTCCATTAATCCGATTACCACAATTCATACTAATGTAAGTTGTGTTACTACGATTATAATGAAACCGGGCCTCTATTCGGGAACGTCCAAGCGAAATTGTAGCGACGCGCTAGCGAAATTCTCATCCCACTCTTCCGCACGAAGCGTAATGCGTAGGAGTGGAATGCGAATCTCGCTCGCGAGCCGCAACAATATCGCTTAGACGCGCTGGTGAGTTGTAGTGCGCGCGCCCATAAACGCGACTATATAAACATAGATAGTATGATAAAAAGATACTAAAACAATAGGTAGGTAGCTATAGTTAAAACGGTTTCTTTCCAATAACAAACGGGTAACAGGATACGAAGCCGGAGTCGTAATAAATTGAAACGCCTGGAAGTGATGGAAATACTGTTAAGGTAGATTCACACATACGGTCTCATACAATCACTATTATTAGGTATATAAGGTTCACTAATGATTGTCAACTCATCATCATCTTTATTTCAGCCGGAAGACGTCCACTGCTGGACGTAGGCCTCCCCCAATGATTTGTCAGACCACCATGCCCACGTTGCGACTTTCAGTACGTGGTCACCACTCAAGAACTCTTCGGCCCCATCGGCCATCTGTTCTACGAGAAATGTCCAAATCCACTGCTACTCGATCGATCTCGCAGCGATACTCCAAGCATAGCCCTCTCCATCGCCCTTTGGGTGATGTTGAGCTTTCTTATGGGGCTTGTAGTGAGCGACCACGTCTTAGTGCTAACTCAACGTACGTTTCGCAAATATGTAATTTTAACAAATATTCATTTGGCAAAGTTAAGCCTAACTTTTCGGAATTGTCTTAAATCTATCCTAACATTAATTTTCCTTTTGGGATATAACATACCGATCTTGAAAAGTGACCAGCGCCTCTATTTGGGAACGCTAAGTGATTCTGTAGCGACTCGTGAGCGAGATTTCTCATCCCACTCTTCCGCACGACGCGTAATGCAAAAGAGTAGAATGAAAAATCTCACTCACGAGTCGCTACAGAATCACTTAGCGTTCCCGAATAGAAGCGCTGTTTTATTTCAAAATAAGTAGTTTGCAAAATAAAAATGATGATGACTTAAGCAAATATGATACATTTGCTTAAGTCATCGGATACCGGTATGTATAAATATTATTCAGGACAAACATAAGAGAAATAAATAAGGTAGGTACATTAAGAATTAGAATCTATGATAGATTTTCTGAGCAGCTGTTAGACATTATTATATTGCCTATTTTACAAATTTTGTATTTTTTGAATTATAATAAAAATAAGGAATAGTATCAATTGATTTATTAAGATAATTTAACTGGAAAAATAAAAAGCATGTTTAAGCATAGAAATTAACATGAAAATGAAAATGAAAATATTTATTTTGCAAGTAGGCCACATGGGCTCTTTTACATGTCTGAAACTACCAGCGCTTCGAAAGGTGACATCTGCTGAGAAGAAACGCCGCAAGATACTCAGCAGTAAGTCTTTTTTTTCCAACTTTTACATTAGAGTTTTAACTAAAACTAACACATGAAAAGGGCAGCAAACAATCCTAATGGGTAAAAATTAATTATAATACATATATTATATACATGGAAGTTTGTTTTTTCTAAAATCTTGGCCTCGCTTATAATTAAACAAGAATAACTCTTAAGGAGCTCGTAAATGGGCTAGTCTTTCGGCAATTAATTGCTGCAATTCAGGCTATTCTCAAAAGATTACATTCAAACTTTTTGTTCCCATTAGTGATTTAATATGTAATCTTTTTGGGATAGCCCGAATTGCAGCAAGAAATTTGCCGAAAAACTAGCCCGTTTACGAGCGCCTTTAACATTCCCAAATAATTTTAATTAAAGTTGCTTATGATCTGCAAAGTCATGCTGGTGTCGTAACAAAGCAGTTTGCCTTCATGCAAACCTGAACTAGGAAAAAATCCACCAATAGCATTACTTCATTTTGTAATGACCGTACCCTATTGATGCTTTTTTTTTTCGCGCAGCGCTGGTGGAGACGCAACCTTAAAACCGCCGGGCGTTATGGAAAACTTAAGAAAATACCGTTTGATTTACTTGTTGAGGAAATCTATACTTACACCGGAATTATTCCATATGCAAATTTGCTGACACTTGTAATAACAAGAGAGAATATACTATTTGCAACATTACGAATACGTCAAATATAGACCGAATGATATTGTTCTTACAGTCTAAATTAATATCGTATATACCCCTGATCAGCCGCCAGGAACGATAGAGACTCCACTGGTGAAGATTGCGGGACTCCGTTGGATGCGATGTTATTTTGTAATAAATCTCTTTGCTCATTTCTTTTCTCATTTCATCCCCTCTCATCCTCTCTCTTCCTCCTTTCCTAGCGCTTTTCTCCGTCTCTAATTCGAGGTACGCTTTAACCGTGATCCCAGACTCGACAGGTCGGGTTATTACAAAGCGGGAGTCCTTTCGGTGTCACTCAGTCGTATTATGTCCTTTGTCAAGGGGCACACTGTGTTCTGAATCATCGATTAAATCTTATCTTATCTTATAGTTTACATCTCTGTCATCGATCATCTATAGTAGATTCATCCATATTTAATTTTGTCTTATTTGCTAAACAAATTTCACCTCAAAATGTGCAATTTTTGGGTGAAACCGCTGTTTTATCTTAAAAAAGCATTCCTAGGCTAAAAATTGAATCAGAATCAGATTTTTTATTTGCATAAGACACGGTACAAATAAGATATTAAGTAGAACAATCGGTTTCATGTGTTTTGTCTTTTAATAAGTTTTTTTTTTTTGTATTTTAATAAGTAGTTGGCTATAGAAATAGATTCAGAATATTAATAGAATAATAAATAATAAATAATCAGGGGACAATCTTTACAGAAATCGATCTAGTCCCAAAGTAAGCTCTAAAGGCTTGTGTTATGAGTACTAGACGACGATATACATACTTATATAGAGAAATAAATACTTAAATACATAGGAAATATCCAAGACTCAGGAACAAACATTCGTGCTCATCACACAAATATTTGCCCGTACCGGGGATCGAACCCGGGACGCTAGCTTCGGAGGCAGGGTCACTCCCAACTAGGCTATCCGCGTCGTCAAATACAATACAATTACATTAGATGCAATTGGCAAAAGTAACGTCTAAAATATTGTCTCCGGTTGCTTTATTTGCAAGGAAATAGCTGTTTCAGCACAAACAATTTGCATTTGTTGCAATTTGAGGTTATAAACTTTTTTATCAAATACGGCAACAATGGATGAATCGTCTGTACGCGATAAATTTTGTTTCATCTTAGACCCTGATTTGATTGGTTTTTCAAACTACGTTGCTTCCCGGTGCACAGCGCCAAGTGTTTGTAGAGTGTTTGCCGCCGTCACAAGCTGTATAACGGCTTCTCAGTCCTCGACGTGAGTGAGTAGAGATATCGCGATGACTCAAGTGTTTTAATTGTGGCTCGCCGCGGTAAGACCGTCAGTCAATATGAGCCAAATAGACTGAGGACGACGGAGTTTTGTCGAACAAAGATAATTGCTGTAAAAAAAATCATTTAAAAATAAGGGTTTATGTGAATTATTCCACGATAAGTCCACTGGACCATCTGCGTTTTCGAAGTATTATTTCACCGTCGTGGGTTTTTTACTTGCTTATAGTATTACATAATTAGAGATCGCAGTTGCTTTGAAAACTAAAATAAAAAAAACTTAACAACTTAAGCTATACTATAACAAAAACATTGAACTTGTACAAATACTTAAAATGTTGGTACAATGTGACTCCAAATAATGGTTTTCACTCAGCATGTGGTGCAACACTTAGTGCTCCAACGCTTATATTCTGTGAAGCCCTATAGATCGCATGCGGCAGCAAGCGGTGTGAAGCGTCTTTAGTCATCAGATTGACTTTTTTACAGTAAACCAGTTGAAGAAAACAAACATTTTCCTGAAAGCATATTGACTGAAGTACATCACGATTAGAGGTATGTATTGAATTACGAACATGTTTAAAAATTAATATGATAAATATCATATCAATAAGTGAATATTGTAAAAATAAACTGCGATGTCACTGTACGAACTGACTACGATTGTAATTTCTGAAGGTATAGTGACTCTTTCAATTTTTCTTGAAGGTTACAATCGTGCGGGAGTTTCTTAATTGTGGGGGGAAGTTATGCCGGCATTTCGTGGCAAGATATCGGAAGCTGCCGTACAGTGTCTCGTGCAAACTAGTCGAGTTGCGCTTCTGGCTGCGCGCTGAGAAAACATGCGCTTCTCGAAAAGGTATAGCGGTTGTCGAGTGCTGACTACTCCGAATAGAAGAGTTGCAAAGTGCAACGAGCGCCTTGCATCCATCTTCATTAAGTTGCTGTTAAGGTAAGATGAAACACGCGTACGAGGGGGAATTGGGAAACAAAAGTGAGAGCAGGCATTCTGAACGCCTTGGAGCGAGCCAGTAAATAACCACCAATGACAGTATCCGCCGACGTAATTTAGCTTAGAGAGTGTTAATGTATCACAAAGTTGGATCCTTAGATCAAAATAATAAAATAAAAGGATACGCTTTATTTTGTTTTGAAATTATCGTACTTACTTATTTACCATTTTTAAGAAATACTAAATAATATCTGACGTCGAGGATATTGAATAACTATTTTACTATTGAGAATCGCGCTGCTCGCTTCCCTACTCACTTCTGCTGCTTGGGCAACGCGAGCAGCAGCGGCAGGAGCAGGAGAAGTGACCCATTTACATACTCGCGCTGCCCACTTCCATGCCCACTTCCCTGCTTACTTCTGCTGCATGTAAATGTCAACTATAGAGTAATTTTGCATTGCAAACACTTCATTTATTGTACAGGAATATTTAATTTTCCAATTTCATTGAACGCTTATCTTGACGTATTGTCATCAACAACGACCTGCAAACCTTATAAAATTCCCTTAAACCACTTTCCTGAGAACCCACCCGCTTATTGGATCCATAAATCTACGCTATGTATGTTGAGTAGGTATTTACTCGCCGACGGCCGTACATACATCACGCGGCCCGACCAATTTCTTGACCGAAAAATTTATAACTCTCTTGCAAAATTTATGGGGGGGACATTGTGATGCCTTCCGACGCATCACTCACGGGCTGAGGTGGGGGATAAGTGATTTTTTTGACCGGTTAAAACAAAAAAGGTCTAAGGGTCTGGAAAGGGCACATCTACGTATTTGGTGGAGACGATTAGGTCTAGATTGCTTTTGTTGTTGTGAAAAATTTCGTTCGGTCACAGACTTACTGAAACAGTTTCGTTCTGGGTAAGGAGACATGGTTTCATGGTTCCAACTGAGACGAACAGACAAGTAAAATTTTATATTCGGTTTACGCTAATTACACGTATTTGTCGTTTAGATACTATTCATTTTAAGGCCGTGCGTTTAGGTTCAGAACTGTCCGTACTGTTACCGAAAGTGAAAGACCTTAACGCCAGATTTTCTGGCTTTAAACTACATCCACATGTAGGGCACCAGGCATTGTTTTGGCCTGTATGATAAAACATTAGTATAACCGTTTTCGTTAACCTTTGGCCACAGGAGGGACAAATTTTGTTTCTGAACGTGTGTTTCTATGTTTATTTATTTATAACGCAATTTTCAATCAAACTGAGTGTGTGCAAACTTTAGCTAACACACAGAAAACCAATTCCAATAGTTGTAAATCTGCAGGATTATGCCCCAGCTTACCCTCAAACGAAATGCACTTTTCTTCCGAGCTCAAGTTGTTGGAATTCTGCGGAGGCTTTAAATAGTTTTCAGCTTTTTAAAGCGCATTTCCTATTTTATGGTTTTTACAAAGAAATAAGATTTTACGTTGTAAGTATATTTTGGCGTTATGCCCTCCAAAAACTAAATTGATAAGTCAAATGAGATTAAGGCAATTTGAAATACTTAATCCCACTGTCATAGTAATAATAACAAATCTTTAAACAAAATGGCTGACAGGAGAAAATAAGAAAAAGGCAAGCAGTAACTAAAAACGTTTTAAAATGGTAACTGATATTCAGAAAGATGAACGCAATTTTTACGCAACAGTAAAAACACATTCCTCATGTGACAAGATAGACAATATTTTATGTTCCATTCAACGGGAAGCAGCGTGGGCAGGCCACTCACACGTGGACTGGATGACGTGGTGAAGATTGGAGGACCTCGCTAGATGCGAGCAGGAAGGATTGGTCGTAGTAGCGATCATTGGGGGCGGCTTACGTCCACTACTGGACGTCTATTGGCTGAAATGACGGTGATGATTTTTCAATCATATTATCATAGTTATTTTAATCTAAATAGAATAATGACACTCGTCGAGGCCGACAACTTAATGCAAACCATACCATACTTATGTAACCATATTGTCAAAGCGTGGAACAACCTACGAGAAGACGTCTGATGGTCGAATTCAGAAACGCCATTTAAGCATTTGAGTAGTTATTAAATAGTTAAATGTCCCTCAACTAGTTGTCAACCTATACAGAAACTTCACTGAAACGTCACCGTAATTAAAGCTAAATTTGATTTCTGAATCCGGCCATCAGACTACTTCTTCTGATAGCACCACAATAGGCTGCCACTCACGTTGATATTTCTAATTTTAGTATTCAGCTTATGAATAATAATTTAAATTGTTACTTTAATTATTTATTATTGAATAACCATCTTTTAGCTATGGCGGAGAGGGACTTCCTGACAAAGATATTATTAAGAATTCTCAACCTAGTTTGTCAAAGATATTATTAAGAATTCTCAACCTAATTTGTCAACATGTACCGTGTGTATGTAAACTGTAATGTTAAAGTTGGAAAAAAGGCTCAATGTTGGGTTTTTTGCGGCGTTTCTTCTCAGTGGATAGATATCACCTTTCAAAGCGCTGGTAGATTCAGACGTATGAAAGAGTCCGTGTGGTCTAGTTATAAGATAAATGTTTTCATTTTCACATTAGTAATAAAAGGCACACCTGAAGAACAGCCGGATTAGGCATTTATAAGTTATCCCAATCTCCAGCCCTTTAAATAAAAGCAAGTTAATAAATGTGTACAGGAATAGACCCAAGAGTTACCTATCATGTATAAACAAGACAAAAAATTATAGACGGAGACGCAATTTTTCGATATCGGGCCAATAATTCACTTGTGAAATACATGAGACGATTGAACAAAGTTTATACTGCATTCGCTTGGTGCAATTCAAAAGCGGGTGTCGTTTTAAAGTAGTGGTTGTGAAGTAATAATAGTAGTTTATGCAACGGTTGCATAATGATAGGCCTTAAAACACTAGTGCGGTTTTCATGAAATGAGCCGATAGGCGAGTTTCATAATAAGATCGCACGTGTGTTTTAAGGCCAAATTATGCAGAGTTGCATACATAACTTTATCTACACACATATTATAAATCCTCCATGATAGGTTCAGAAACAATATTTTCTGGCAACAAGTTATTTGTTGCAATCGTGGCTGCATATTTCCGATATCCGGCCCATTTTCACATCACACACACTCCGAGAAGACTACTTACTATTCATATTTTCAACTAAAATGTAAATTACAAACAACTTTTTCTATTCAATTCAACAACAATTCTACTTTCGTTCAGCAAAACGTCAACATGGCGGCAATTCGATCTTCCGTCAAGACCATTTTTTTTTTAAATCATAGACAAACGGATGAAGTCTCTATTCTCACATCACTCGAGATCAAATATTGTGCAGTTTATATTAAAAAAACATACTGAATTGACGTTTCATATCAATAACTGTTTTAATATCTATGGATACTAAAATAGAGACCCACTTGAGTTTTGACAGCTGTTCCAAATTTAATCTCATTTCTTTACTAAAAACGATAAAGAAGTCATGTTATTTCTTTATCGCAGCACTGGTTTTTCCTAATTGGTTGTCAAAATGGTGGTCATTTCATAAGGTTTTTGATTAACCAATGGAGGTTTTATGATATGGGTGTAGATAAAAAATATTACCATAAAGTTACGACAATAATAACAAGTGTTATTCACTTGATGTTGCTGTGATATAGCTTCTGAAATGTCAGTTTGTGGCGTTTTGACATGTGTCTGAAACGCCATCCTAATATTGATTATCTATTATAGTGTGGCAACACTAACAACCAGATTTGGTCATGACTGCGCACCGGCGTGCACGCATTGCATCATTTGTTCTAGTATTAATATAAACTGTGTAATATAAGTGTCTCATATTATTATACGTCTTAACGGTGATCTGCGTTTCACTCCATATCCAGCCGGCCTACAATTAAGAACACAGAGGGCTTCCCGACCCTCCAAAAGTTCAATAGTTTTGTATTTTTAGGATCATTTCATAACTGATGGAATACTGGCGTAAAGTATTAGCTTGCTATTACGTTTCGTTCCGTTATTAACGAGATCTAAAGCCCATATCCGCTATCTAACCTTCCCCAGTTCCCCATTTTGCCCATCCGTAAGACCAGTAACGCATTAGCAGCTCCGGTGTTGCTACTTTCTTTAGATGACGGTAACCACTTCCCGCCAGGCGAACCGTCTGCCTAATTGCATGTCTTTTTTTAAAAAACCTCTCAACTCTACTAAAAGCGGGTTTTTTATTCGATATTTGTAAAACATGTCTTTTTTACTATGTATCAACTCGGAATCCTTCATTGAGCTTATTTATGCCGATTTTACCACCAAAGGCGTAGCACGCGGGTGGAGGGCAGATGGGGCTGGGTCACCCCGGAATGTTATCGGTTACGGTGTTACTAATTAAAACTAGGTACGTATACTATTATACAACTTTTAACATAAAGAGACAAGAAACACTTCGTAGTGTTCTCTATATTATATTTGATATTTTTTTCATATTCGTATATTTGTATTATTAGGACATGAAATGATATATTTATTTATTTTTTCCCTTTGATATTTGGACATCTCCATCTTTATCACTCTCACCACTACACATATATAGATTTTTCTGGTACATGGTACAACCGCGTAGTACAACCATGCGGTCCGCGCCTGCCTACTCACGCCGCTATTATAGATGGCGTGCGTCACTCGAAAAGTTACGCCCGCCGGCGGACCGCATGGTGGTGAGAGTGTTATAATTGACCGTGGAGACTATCTACACCTGCATTTAACCTAGATTAATCAATTTGTCATGTATAATTGTTTTGTTATTTTTATCATGTGAGCCCACTGTGACACCTCTCGTCGGACGGCTACTCTTATCTGCGTTGATTTATTTCATTCTTGTCCGGCAGCGTGAGCATGTCATGCTCGTTCAAAGGTCTTTGCTTTCGGCGGCGTCGTTGATCGGGTCGCCACCTTCCCTAAAAAATGGTTGAGGGAGACGATGGCTGAGATAAGCGTCATACTCGTGAACGGGTGCTGTCTGTGGGGTCTGGACGGTTCATGCTCGCAAGGACCATTTAAATTCGTTTTTAATTTATTCGTTTTGTGCGATATCTGAACCTGACTAGAGAGAGAGAGACTTCATAGTGTTCTCTATACTATATATTTGATAGTTTTTCATATTCGTATATTTGTATTATTAGGACACGAAATGTTATATTTCAAATTGCTTCTTTTTGATATTTGGAGACCTTACATCTATAATTGACCGTAGAGACTGTCTACACTACATCTCCATTTATTTAACCTAGATTAAATAAATCAATAGAGTAAATCAATTTAGATGTTTCTTTGTTTCAATAATTATTTTATTATTATGACCCTTAGAGGCTTCATACATCTCTAAGTTACTTAACTTGTCCAGATGCGGAGACTATACATCTCCCTTACCTATTAGTCATTTTATTAGAATTAATTTGTAATTTGTTTGTGTATTTGTTGTTTGTATTTGTTTGATTTGTTTTTTGCACTTTTATGTGAGTTTTTAGATAAAACTCTAATGTCAAAGTTGAAAAACCGGCCAAGTGCGAGTCAGACTCGCGCACGAAGGGTCCGTACCATTGTAATGAAGCAAAAAAAAAAAAACACGTTTGTTCTATGGGATGGGATGGGCCCCCCTTTATATTTTATATTTATTTTATTTTGATTTAATTATTTATTTTTGTAGGTAATATATATCTTAATATTCTGTGATTATTTCAACCGTCTACCTGTTGCCCTTATCAACATCGAGCAAAAACGAGCATAAAATCACGTTTATTGTATGGGAGCCCCCTTAAATATTTATTTTATATTGTTTTTTAGTATTTGTTGTTATAGCGGCAACAGAAATACATCAACTGTGAAAATTTCAACTGTCTATCACGGTTCATGAGATACAGCCTGGAGACAGGCGGACAGACGGACAGACGGACAGCGGAGCCTTAGTAATAGGGTCCCCTTTTTACCCTTTGTGTACGGAACCCTAAAAAAGACTGCTGAATTTCTTGCGGCGTTTCTTCTCAGTAGATGTCACCTTTCGAAGCGCTGGAAGATTCAGACATGTGAAAGAGCCCATGTGGCCTACATGCAAAATAAATATTTTCATTTTCAAATTAATTTTTTAATTGTTTGCCTTGGCCTTTCCGGAAAAAAACGTTATACGCCCTTGTGGACTATTACTCGAATGGTAATATGCGAGTTATATCTTGTAATGTAACGTATTAAATTATCTCAGAAAACTCAGATTTTTCTCCAAATAATCGCTTTCGCTTAAAATGTAACCCTAACCCAGAATCGGCGGCTCCACGAGTTCTCTTGCCTAGAATTACCATACAAATTGCCCCTACATGCACTAGACTGCACTCTTGAGCGAACTTGCCCGATTATAAAATCGCTCAACTTACGCTGTCGCCATGGCGAATATGGAAGCGATACGATAGCTATGTATGATAAAGGCACGCGATTAAAAGGTCATTGAAGGAAAGTTCCATACCATTTAACTGTTTCAAGCTGTCGCATTGCTGATTGGCCATATCGTTGACTATTAGAGAATTGCATTAAATTGTCCTAGTGAAATTAAAATCCATTTGTGAGCACGTGGATGAAGTTTCCGCTGTAAATGTACTGATTTTATTTAGCCATAACAAAAAAGATTTGTGAGACGTTTTTGTGTACCTTTTTACCGAGTCGCATTTTATGCCATCGATTATTTCTGACTTTGACTTATTCTACTCATGGAAAAAAAACCGGTCAAGTGCGAGCCTGACTCGCGCGCCGAGGGTTCCGCAATTACGTATAAAAAAGAAACAGTACCTTGTAAGTACGGAACCCTAAAAAAACAAAACAATAAATAGCTTTTAACAACGGGGCAACCATTTACAACCTATCTATGAAATAAGACAAAAAATAACTTTCGCAAGCTCGTGTGATACGACTTTGCAAAGGTTATTCCGTGTAACTTTTTTTTATATGATGTAATTACAAATTCACGGTTTTCGGACTTTTTCCTTTACTTGTGCTGTAAGACACTGCTTCTTGCCAAATTTCATCAAATTTCTTGATTCCCTTTGGATTCCCTCGAAAATATCAAAATATGAGACATAAACGGCCATATCTTTTGATTGCGGTGACTTAGAAGCTTGATTTTTTCATAGCTTCAAGAAATTGCAGACCTGAGTATTTGATATTAATTTCAACTTGATACCTCCACGCGTTCCTGACAAAAAGGTCTTGACAGACAGACAGACAGACAACCGAGTGATCCTATAAGGGTTCCTTTTTTCCTTGTGAGGTACGGAACTCTATAAATGTTGTTAACTTTATCAAAATTCGCACCCAAAATGCTGGTTATGTGAAAATTTGGTGTAGTTATGATACATTCGTAAACAACTTCTATCTTTAACAGTATTTGCGTATACAAAATTTTGAAAGTGAAAGTAAATGTGTCTTTAAAAAAGCTTCGATTAGGTAGAATGCCTATCGATAAATTTCTCGGTGGCGAAATGCAACTCGGAAAAAGCTACGAGTAAAAATTCGATGAAGGAATTAATCGATCGCGGAAGAATGCAACTCGGAAAAAAGCTCCTAGAAAAGAATGCGTTCGCGGAAAGCATCTAACAAATCAACAAAAAGTAAATAGAAACAGACGGAAAGTAATGTAACATCTAGGTTATGTTTATTTATGATTACGGTATTTGATATAGTTCTTTTATTAATGAGGTAAACATCTTTCGTTAACATCGATTGGTTGTTAAAATATTTATACGTAGTTAAATATGTATAGTTACTTAGTATCAGGTTTCTTTGATTTTTCAAGGCTAATTTGGTGTATTGCGAATGTTTTTCTTCATCTTATTTTATTACAAGAAAATCACAGCATTTTAATCACTATCTGTACTACTACATAAAAGATTATAAAATGTTACTTCAATGGGAATTTAACATCCAACTGATTTTATTTTTTACTTTTTACAGGTTATATACCTGCTTGTCTACTTGTCTACATTAGTTAGGTATATATTTATAAATAGTAAAAAGAAAGACGTTTGTTCTATTAGCCTAAGACTTAAAACGTTTATACTATTTTACAGAATTTAATACAGTTTTCACCATCATTTATATAATTATGTATCCCTACGTACCTCAACCATTACAAGAACACTTCAAACACGTCAACAATCATTACCGAAAACCTCCCGAAAACCTTACATTAAACGTGTGTAACAAAGGAGACGGTGTAACAAATCCGTTTGCGCGATCACTCGGTTTGTTAAGTATAGACGAGATTATGACGTCATCTCGAGTGCTCACTGGCGCGGGGCGGCCTGATAAGGGCGACACACACTGCCGGGCAAAATGGCTGACAAACTTTAACTAAAAAAATATTGGGAATAATGACTCATTATTCCTAATATATTTATGACATTGACATTATTTTTTACACTCGACGTAATTTACATAATTTCAAACGCGTTAACATTCCCGGCAAAATAACTCGCCGAACAGGGCGCTTACAGCGTATGCCGCGACGGTTGGCGCTGCTCGACAAAACCCGCGCGTTATAGGACCCGCTTTTATATGAGAAGCTACCCGCCGACCTAAACAAGAGTGTTCCGACGAAAAATTTGGCTCTACTCTTATGGAAATGCTACTCACGTGATCACTGTATTCCGTCAAAGAATACAGTGAAGGCAAGGAAAATAATAATGTAAAATTTAACATTATTATTTTATTTAGGTATGTTAATTATTATCATGACATTTGTTTTTATTTTTTCCTTTTATAGTTTTTATTTCCCGAACATTTTTTATTTTTTATTTTATGTTTTTGATATTTTGTGACATTTTGATTATTTCTAGTAAATTTTTATACTATGTTTTTATTTTAAGTGACGATCTGTTTGTGAAAGTATTTTTTTTGACATATAAATTTTAATGTTGTTTCAATGAGAAATAAATGACTACCACTACTACTATTATTATTATTAAGTTTGTGACCAAATACTCAAACGACACTTTACCATTTTTGGATCGAGATGGATTAATTGATTGTTTAGACTTTAGAACGATAATCTGTAGTCTGTTCGGCGAGAGTTGATAAATATTATGATATCGTTTCGAAATAGCGACTGTCGCTTAGCTATCGCAAACTGTATGACGGGCGTCGCTTATCGCCGCGCGCACTGTGTTTTGTGGTATGAGGGACGCAGATGTTGTCAAGTTCGGTATCGCGCCGGGCGGACGGTGGCGGAAAAAATATATTTGTTTTGTTCATATACACAATCGCCATACTGCAAATTAATGTCTTATATGTGCGCGTCAAATGTCACATAAATTCAATAATCTTCACTGGCTTCGACCAAATAAAAGTTTTTTTTTTGTATCTATAACACATGTATAAAACGCGTTGAGTATGGATATAACGTGTCTTCTGTCTTTCTATAATATATCATTGGCTTCGAATGTGTCGTTCGGGTGTTCGCGGGTTGCTTTCTGTTTATACAGTTAGCTATTCTTACAGTTAGCTTCTCTGTACTCGTCGAGTGTGTGGGTCGGATATACTCAAAGGGCTTATAATGCTCTGCCCGTCCAGTACAATAATGCTTTCAGGATGCTGTTGCGGTTGCCGCGATTCTGTAGCGCTTCGACCATGTTTGTTGAGGCACGCACAGACGGTTTCGATGCAGTATGGCGTAAGAAAACGGCATCACTTTTAGACAGAGTGCGGGGCAGCGGCAACTGCATCTTGAAGATGATGATGAGCTTGCTCAAAGGACAAAATCAATGTTAATTATAAAATACTAACGTAGAATAAGTGTACTTATTTTGTGGACTTATGTTGTCTGATTATAAATAAATAAATAAAAATAAATATTCAATAATAATATTCTAGGAAAAAGATTTAATTTAAGTTTTTATTATCATCGGAAAAAAATATTAACGGGCCGCTATTTGTAATGAGTTAAGAAGCTCTGACTTTTTACTTTTTTTATCAACTCTCGATGAACAGACCTCAGCCGTATTCAGAAAATGTGTGCCTGAACCGAGAGAAATAGTGTAATCTCCTTTTCTCCTACTGTAATAGTGGCATTTTCCTTCGCATCCGCCATATTACGATCATTAATAATTTTAACAACGGGAGAAAATAAACATCAATTATTTTGTGCAAGCAGATATGTGCGGGTATATATGTTGGGTTGTGCCGCAGGTGTTGACCTTGCGCGGCTGAAAGCCGTTGGAAAACCGGAGTCGGGCGCTTGGTTACACGCTTTGCCGTCACCACAATTGGGTACCCTAATGGACACTGACTCCATTAGAATAGCTGCAGCATTGAGGTTGGGCTGTAAGGTGTGTGAGTCGCATCGCTATGGGTGTGGGGTCATGGTTGAGGAGAATGGCCACCACGGCTTCAGTTGTCAGAGGTGTGCGGGACGTTTTCCGAGGCACCACTCCTTGAATGAGATTATTCGCCGGGCAATGGTAGAAGCCGGTGTACCGTGTATCCTAGAGCCACCAGGACTATCTCGTACCGATGGCAAAATACCGGATGGGCTTACACTGGTTCCATGGCGGAGGAGAAGGAGTCTTTTGTGGGATGCAACATTTGCTGCGTCCCACTTGAGACAAACCGTCTTTATTTAGGTTTGTGTAGTTTAATGTCTAGTTACATTATTGTATTAAATGAGTGACATGTTTTAATAAATTTAATAAACTCGATAGTTCAAATAAAGTAAAAAAAAAAAAAATGTTACCAAAATGTATTTACGAATGAAATGTTACGCTTTTTCCTTTACTGGTGTAATTTGAATTGTTCTAGTATCTTCAAGCAAGCAAAATGGCGTAAGGTAAAGTTAATACGCTGATTATGTCATTTTACGTGCATTCTTTACCGCTTTCAGATGAAAAATAATTGCAGCTTTGCGAACTTCGCTAAGCTCACGAGAGACGAAGTTCGGCGCGGTCAATGTGTAGCATGTATTTAACGATTTAAATCTATGGACGTACTGGGAACATCCTCCTTTTTTTGAAGTCGGTTTAAAACGGTTAAATATTAGAAGTATAATCTAAATTATACAAAGACTTATCCTCTCGAGAGATTTCTATCTTTAATACAAAATAGCGATTAAATTGGAAAATTATTTTTCTTACCGAGCTTTTCGTCTATAAAAGATCAAATGAAAATAATACAAAAAATATAAAACATACATTTCTAAAGTACTAAAAAGATATGTCTGAAATGGCTACAAAATTATTACTATTTTTATTTAAACTGATTTAACAAGATTGTTGTTAAGAAAATTGTTGGCCACAGCTTACACCAGAGTGTAGCGACACGAAATAGATGATGACTGAAATAACTCCATGTGTTAAAGCGCGTCGTTTGTCTCACGCCCTCTATGAAGTGATCAGTCTTCCCCGCTACGCTGTGGCGAGCATGGAGATAAGGTAAATGTAATGCTATTACTGCTCGAGATTTATTCTTATATTCATTATGTGGAAGTGATTCGATCTTGACCAGCCTCTGAAATAGTTTTGCTACACAGGTTAGTTTAAATATAATATATTACAAAGAATATACAAGTTTTTTTCCAAAAAGTGGTTTATAATGAAAGGTGCGACCACATCTGATGAACGCGCCGCGAATGCGCGACTCGCGCGCAGCACGCGCGCTGCACACATGTATTTTTTGTAACTGTTTGAGCCGCGCGCAGCGCGCGAGCGGCGCATTCGCGACGCGTTTGTCAGACTGATGTGGAGTTGTGGACGCACCATAATAAAATCACGAAAGTCCTAACGGATAGAGATAACAAAAATATATATTTAGAGATTTTTATACCAATAGCTTAAGGGAAAGTTTTGGATTTAAAATAGAATACTAAATAATAATAATAATAAACCAGGGGACAATCTTAACATTGAGCTCTAAAAGCTTGTGTCGAGGAAACGAGACGACGGTATATATAAAAAGTAGGCACTTTTAATCTATAATCTCTCTCCGAACAAGACTCTCCTTCGGGCTGATTTGGAAGCTCTGCTCAATATGAGCGACTCGGTCATTTTGGCTGGGGATCTCAACTCGAAACATATTCGTTGGAACTCTAGAGTTAACAATCAAAATGGTAGATTGCTTGATAGATTCGTCGAGACTATGACCTTTGATATCATCGCTCCTATGGAGGTTACGCATTTTCCTCACAACTCTGATCATTCGCCTGATTTGCTTGATATTGCACTTCTTAGGAACGTAGCCCTCAGGTTGCGCTCTGTGGAAGTCATTCACGAATTGGACTCAGATCATAGGCCAGTCATTTTAGAACTGGGTGTAGAGCCTAACAGCACTCCCCACACCAAGTCAATCATTGACTGGGTGAAGGTGGACGCTGAGTTGGTAAAGTTTGACTCTTCTAGTCAAATTATCCCTGGTTCTATAGAAACGCCTGTCGATACGGACGAGGCGGTTGAGGCGCTCTCTAGCTGCCTCACCACTGTACTCAGTGAATCCTCGAAGCGGGTCCAGGTGATGGATGACCATCGCTGGAAACTGCCAGAGGATCTGAGACAGCTAAAGACCGCCAAAAATGCTGCTACCCGTCGGTACGACTCTTACCCTTCCGAGGACAATCGGATTCACTTGCGAGGCCTTCAGCGAGAGCTGAGGCAACGTATTGCTGAGTTTCGAAATAACCGGTGGGGGGATCTGATGGAGGAGATCTCGCCTAGCCACCATGCTTACTGGAGGCTCGCGAGGTCCCTTAAATCGGAAGGCACTGCGACTATGCCGCCGTTAGTTCGTGCGGATCATGCTACACCTGCGTTCGATGATGTCGAAAAGGCTGAATGTCTCGCCTCCAGTTTGGAGGCACAATGTGCACCTAGCCTCAGTCCAGTCGACCCTTCCCACCTAGCTATGGTGGAGTCTGAGGTCGAGAGGCGTTCGTCGTCTGCTCCCGTTGACCCAGTAGAAGTCGTCACTCTTTCTGAGGTACAAGATCTGATCAAGGATCTAAAGGTCAAAAAGGCACCCGGTGCTGACGGTATTCCCAATAAGCTCCTCAAGCATCTTCCAGAAGTGTTCCTCACCATTTTGGTACTGATTTTCAATTCGGCACTAGTTAATTGTCACTTTCCAGCAGCCTGGAAAGAAGCCGATGTCATCGGCATTCACAAACCAGGGAAACCTAGGTCCAGTCCTGGCAGCTATCGTCCCATTAGTCTCCTTAAGACGATTGGAAAACTCTTTGAACGTATCATTAAAGTTAGAATCTGGAAATTCGTGTCTGCTAATAATAGCCTCATTGACGAACAGTTTGGCTTTAGAGCCCGTCATTCCTGTGTCCAACAGGTGCACCGCTTAACGGAGCACATCCATCGCACCTTGCATCATAGGGCCCCAACGGGTGCAATCTTCCTCGATGTGGCGAAAGCTTTTGACAAGGTCTGGCATGAAGGTTTGATCTACAAACTGTATGCCCTGGGCTTACCCGATCGGCTTGTACGCATAATACAAGACTTCCTCTCTGATCGGAGCTTTCGCTATAAAGTGGAAGGTTCGTTCTCTTCCCCACGCCCACTGAGAGCTGGAGTACCTCAAGGCTCTGTCCTCTCCCCAATCCTCTTCTCACTCTTCACCAACGACATCCCACGAGTGAATAATGTTCATTATGCCCTCTTTGCCGACGACACGGCCATTTACGCAACTTCTATTTTCCCTTCTGCCTTAGTCAAACGCCTTCAGGTTGCAATCGATGAGTTAGGGCGCTGGTTCAGACTATGGAGGATCGAAGTCAATCCGGAAAAGAGTACGGCTGTGCTCTTTTCCAGGAAACTAGTTCCTAACGTATTCCTCAGGAATACTGCACCAATCAGTCTGTACGGTAGTGCTATTCCCTGGGCTACCGAGGCAAAATACTTAGGTGTCACTCTCGATAGGAAATTGACGTTCAGTCGTCATATATCAGTTGTTCGCAACCGAGCAGCCTTCATATTAGGAAGGCTCCACCCGATGCTCAACAAGAATAGTAAATTGTCTCTTAGAAATAAGTTGACTATTTACAAGACTTGTGTGCGTCCTATCTTCACCTACGCAAGCGTTGTCTTTGCGCACGCATCTCCGACCCAATTGGTCAGCCTACAGCGGCTCCAAAATATATTCTTGCGCAGAGCCACGGGTGCTCCCTGGTTCATGCGTAATAGGGACCTTCATAGTGATACGGCCTTACCGACCGTAGCACAGTATATGAAGGATTTGTCGAGGAGATATTTCGATAATGCACCACATCACCCGAACCCGCTGTTCAGGGATGCGGTGGATTACACTCCTCTCGCCAACGTCCTTCCCAGACGTAGGCGTCCTCGTCACGTGTTGTCGGACCCAGATGACATGATTACGGCCAGTCTTGCGGCCAGTTCGATAGACTCTAGCCCACCTGTAGTGCAGGGCTCCGACGACACTAGCTCAGCTCCTTACACACCACACCGTCCCCTCCGGAGGAGGCGTGCACGTCCCCACACCTCCACACGTGGTCGGCCACATTTCTTCAATCGCTACCGGCATGTACCAGGTAGATTCTCACCTATCAGACACACCTGACTGAGTTTCTTGGTGCTTCTTCTCAGTCAGATTTAACGTAGCCTTTCCGAAGCACTGTAGCACAAAAATCCGATTGTTTATATCCCCGCTTAACGTCCTAAGTCCGAGGTCGGCTCAATAGGAGCACCCTTAGGCATGTTAAGTAAAACTCCCCTTGTTGAGCGCCATTCAGGCTGCTCGCATCTTTCCGGTGAAGTTGTCGAAGTCGTCAGAGACTAACAGCGTATGTCCATTCTAAAAAAAAAAAAAAAAAAAAAATCTATAATCCTAATCACAAACTAAACTTTATAACAACTAAACTAAAAAAAAAATGCCTCTGCGGCATTGTGCCGAAAATGCTGGCAGCGTTTCCTCGCTGGGTTGCTAAACTACTTAAATACATAGGAAACATTCTAGACTCAGGAACACACATTCGTGCTCATCACACAAAAATATTGCCCTTACCGGGGATCGAACTCTGGACCACTACTTTTGGAAGCGACTAGGCTAATCGCGTCGTCAAATGAGATTCAATTGAAAAATAGCAATGTGGCTTCCCGAAGCATTATAATATGGAGAGGAGTCCCATACATGAACTTTTACATATTCTGTTTGCTATTATATTTTTTTATATATATTGGAAAAAGAAAATAAGTTTGATTACGTCAAAAAATGTATTATTATTCTTTTGTTTCATTAAATTTTATCAATTTAATTAAACTTTTGTGTTTTCTTCGTTATTGTTTTAGTTTGTAGTTTAGTTGTTATTCTTATATAAATAAAAAGAAAATCATTTGATTTTCCCGTAGGACCTTCAAAAATTAGCATACATTGATTATAATATTGATGGGGATAATCAAATCTGTTAACAGTATAGAATATGGTCACTTATTCTGTCAGTCCGTGTATTTACTTAAAGTTACCTAAATGGTTTTTTAAAAATAAAATAAAGTCATGTAGAGACGGGGGTAGCTGAAAAGCTTCATCTTTCAGTGATTTGTTTACTTCGTTTCGTGTCAAACGAACGGTGTGATTTTCCAGGGCAAAAAAAAATCGTAAGCACTAAAATTTTCATTTCCCGTTATCTGGGGCGTATTGAATTAGCCGCTCAAAGCGAGTACGTGTCAAGAGTCATGCCGGCGGCCATTGACGGACACGAACCGCAAAATCGACACATTACTTTCTTAAACTCGTAACTTTATAAAACTTGAAGTAGCAAATACCACCTTACGAATGTTAGAATAAAATTCAAATTCCGAGATAACGCAGCAGCGACATGTGTGTTTAAGAAAGTTAGTTATGAGCCGTGCAACGTCAACCGTTGCGGTCTTTTTATACCTTTGGTGAACACGGGGTGGGTTAGGTGACGTTCCATGTTAGTTTTATAATTATGCAAGCAATACACATACATATAATAAGTGTGAGAATAATAGGTTAATTTTGAAGTTTACCTTGCAAAAATGTTTGCTTCGAATTAGTGTTAAGAAAAAGAAATGTCTTTACAATGTGTTCCTGATAGTCGGACATTAAATAAAAACTCGTACAATAGTACTTCTCAAAAACGCTATAATATAACTTTTATTTGGTTTTTAACGGTTTGACAAGAATTAACATTTTCAAATAAATTTAACCACAACTAAACGAAAACAAATAGTAACATACTGTATCATTATATTGATAATGGGTATAAGAATATGGGACCCATGCAACACACCGTGATAGTGTCAGTGAGTTTTATTGCGATAAATACAGGAGTGGTTGTATTGATAATCATATTGGTCCAGAGTCAGAAGTCTGAGCATTTTGTGTGAAAAACATTCCAACAGCCAAGGACACGTTTTGTACAGTAAGTATATCGTCAGCTGTAATATGAATTAGCGTAACCGCCAAAATGACGAAATTGAGTTAGGTATATATACAGTTCGACTGCAAATTTTCTGTTCTGTCGTTTGGTGTATTTAAATTCACGGTATCATAAAAAAGGGCGGTTACGTTAACGAAAATTCAAGGTTTTTTTTTTTCATTTCAATTCGTTTTTGTGATTTATGTTATATTTAATGAAAATCACCCCTTGTAGGTAAATGTAAACGACAGATTTGGAAAATCAGCCCTTTGTAGGTTAATGTAAATGACAGATTTGGAAATACTTTTTAATGTATTGACCGGATTGACCCAAGGCGAAAAAAGTAGGTTGTATGTTCTATGAGTTATTTTATGGCTGTTATTTTTTTTAATCTTAAAACATCGAATTAGTTTAGTAAAAAAATATCAAGCACAAATAATTCATAAAATAAAAAAACCGACTTCAAATAGCCTTTGAAAAGTAAGTTTTTTTTTTTCATATTTTATTTATTATCCTATGATTTAACAACGCACGTTTACTACATCAAGTAACAATAGCATAATTTCAGCATAAATTCATTTTACAGCGGACGATATTTTTAAGTATACTACTTATAAGATTTTCATTTGAAAAGCTACCCATTTTTGTTGTTTTCTTAGCACTATCACAGCACATATTTACTATTGAAAGTTTTCTTGTTGCATTTCTTAACATTTTCTTTTGATCTGGTGATCGGGAAATAAGACAAGCTGTTGGACAGAGGGAGAGGAAACTTTTTTTCTATTTCCCACAGCCGTATTCTGATTAGTTGCAATCGACCCAAAAATAGTAGGGTAGACAGGTACTAAAAAAATATTTGGATCAATTCCATCGTCGCAAAATTAATATTTTTATATAATAAAAATGTATAGTATACATTAGGTTACAGTATTATCACAAGGAGCCCTGCAAAACCTACCCTTCTTCTAAATGCTTTTTTGTACCGAATCTTTGGCACTACAATTACTACGCCTTCAGAATAATATTTTCTAATTATAAGTAGCAGTTGAATTATTTTAAAGTTTTCTCTCTTGACATATGAATTTAATTAATGCACATAGGAACTTAAACTGTATTTTTTTTGGAAAATATTATAATTATCATTTTAGATTTAGTTATAAGTAGTTAAGTATAGGTAGGTGCATTGTATGCTCAATGGGGTATGTCACAGTGAAAACTTATCCCTATCTGTCTGTACACAATTAATAAATAATAATAAAAAAGAAACTAGCCAAATGCTGCAATTACTAATTCGTCGATCCTATGACGATGTAATCGTTTTCAAATTAAACTAAAATTACTTTTCAAATTGACTGAACATTGAAAATCTTTTCGTTGATTATTTTATTAAAACTAGTTTTCATTTCTAGCCGGCGGTCAGTAACGACCAACCCGCTCGACAATTTTCTACTAACGAACATTTGCATTATAAATTTAATTTAAAACTTTAATTTCAAAGGCTTCGTTGTTAGTCATCAACCGTCGACCAACTTGTAAATACCTACCTCTTATTCTGTAAATGCGTCTACCTACAAAAGCGCCGAAAGGCTTTGCAAGAAACTACTGGAAGGGGTCAGACATGACATCGGAACCCTACATAGTCATAGTCATAGTTTTTATTGCATTCATATAAAACTGATTCATTATTCATATTTTGCGTAATAATACCAATTAGTTACACTTTTTTTTATGTCGTGTGACTGACAAACTGGCGGACGGCCCACCTGATGGAAAGTGGTCACCGCCGCCCATGGACATCTGCAACAGCAGAGGTGCTGCCGATGCGTGCCAGTCTAGGGAGGATGGGGAATGGGGATGGGTCGGGGATGGGAATAGGCCTCGGGATCTCGTCACTCACCGTACGAAACGCAATAGCAAGCTATTACTTTACGCCGATATTCTGTGAGAGTGTGGTACTACCCCGGTCGAGCCGGCCCATTCGAACAGTAATCATCTAGTGAGGATTACTGTTTGGCTCTACCACTACATGAAACCCTGAGGGATACAGCAATGGATAAAAACAAACCGAAAGATCAAATTATCCTTATCCTCAAAAAATCTTGAAATAACGTTTGTTTAAGGTGTTTATTAAATTGATTTTGTCACTGATTTTATTGTAAATTTTTATTGATATTGCATTTGGATTGGAAATGTAATTTTAATTTGGAATTTAGGGGCGCTATGTTATTTTCAAAACTTGTATAATAACGCCGTTGTAAATCAACGTTGTGTATGGTCAGATGCAATAAGCCGGATTTAATAAAAATAGTACTTATTTTGTGTTTTAAAATCACAGAATAGATAATACTACTACCGTACAGAAGAATCACTGTCTATCAAAACCGGTGTTTAGGTAGGAAAATATGCCTAATCATGCCTTCTCTCTCCGACACATATCACGTGCTCTTTCATGTACGCCACGGTCGTCATTTTATTATCCGCATCACCCAACAACACAAAACACCTAGGCTACTTGATGACACGCGAATCAGCCAGTGAGCGGGCAAGCAGTACCCTACTGCGATTTACAGCTCCGAGCTATCCGACGGCCGAGCGTACCTAAAGCGCGGAGTGACACCCCTCTGAGAATAATCATCAAACCAAAGATCTCAAAAGAAGGATATGCCTATCTGTACAATTTCGTGTAACAAGTCTCATAGAAGGTTGTGAAATGCCAGCGCCATGGCTTTCCCACACCCTATTGCTGATGTCTTAGTTCTTACGACATACACACAAAAGTCTAATATTGCTTGATTCACACGCTATCATATCATTGTGGACGGTGTGGTCGGTAGGCGGTCTCACAGGTTGTGGAATTGTACTACATATTTAAAATAGCGTCACTTAAACAGGTGTCGAGGACCGCGGTTGCCGTGCGACTGAACGTTCTGACACCTCAAAAGTAAAGGTCATACTATACGGGCGGTTTTCCCGCCGCGGGAATCCGCTTCTGAACCGCACTAGTCACAATTTAATATGAAAGTTGTATGCTGCATACTGCACTGTGCGGTTTCCCGTCGCCATATTAAATTGTGACTAGTGCGGTTCAGAAGCGGATTCCCGTAGCGGGAAAACCGCCCGTATAGTATGACCCTAAGCATCACGCGAATTGCTTTGAGCAGTTCCTTGCTATATATTTCAAAGCATCAAACTATTTTCTAATGACCTAAAATATGATAAAGGCAACTATTTATTATTTTACTCATCAAGTTTTTCGTTCTCATAGCGTTAACGTTTCACAATGTAGTTGCATTCCAGAATAAGACTCTAACGGAGCGGGACCGCTTTTGTTTAGTTATTTTTAGACGCAGTTTCGATAAAATTCAATTTCATTTCGCTCCTCTTTGTCGGGAAAATAATGGTATTTAATTCAGTCGAGTGGAAATGGACAACACGGTAGTTTTTAGGGTTCCACGGGACACGTTAACAGGAACTCTATTCGACATTGCCCAAACGATATTGCAATGGTATTATAATGCGGTCACCCTTGCTGTCAAGTGAATAAGAGATACCATATAGTTGCAAAATCATTTGAGATAACGTTCAGGCAATGTCGAATACAGGCGTACAATGGATAGATTACCAATGGCAAAAATCGCAGTTTTCATACAAGATTTAATACCTAATGTTGTTTCTCCTTTAGATTTTATCCTATTTTGATAATTTTATAAATATCGGGTAGCTCAAAATCGGTAATAGGTAATTATCGGAGATTACCTATGATAAACAACACTATTTATAACAATTCAAAACGTTTATTCAGCAAATTGGCAGTGTATGCCCTCTTTTACTCGCCCCGTGAATAAATTCAAATGAGTAGAATCTATACAAACTTAAACATTCACTCAAGAACACAATAAATTATATAACATAGGTACATTACAACCTGTTAATGCTAAAATAATCCCAACATAAACATTGTACAATAATAGAAATACGGAACTCTACGTAACGCGTGTTCAACACACCCTTGGCAGTTTTTGCACAATATTACCAGAGTTTTTAAAGAAAAATATCGCAATCGCGTTTTTAAGCATTCTATTTGGTCATTAGTGTTTTTGTAGAAACTTCGTTCTTCGACACGTTTCGGTTGGTTTAAGTTACATTAAAGTGTTGGAGTTCTTCCGAGATAGGAACTCAGCTTTGTAATGAGCACAATTAACCATAATAGACTCTATGAAATAAAACATTATGGATTTAAATGCAATGCCACATTAATTATAAGCATATAGTTGCTGCGCGCAGCGACGATATGAACAAAAACATAAAAACCCGCAAGTGGCGCTGGATTGCGCATATCCTCACATGACTGGACAGTCATTTATCGATGCGAGCCCTGTGGCACAGAATAGATAATAGTACTAACGTACAGAAGGATCACTGTCTAACAAACCGGTGTTTAGGCATGAAAATAAGCCTAATCATGCCGTCTCTCTCCGTTGCATTAAACGTGCTCTTTTGCGTACGCTAGGGTTGTCAGTTTTTTATCCGCGCCACCCAACAATACCGAGCATCTAGGCTACTCGATGACGCGCGTATCTGCCAGCGAGCGAGCGAGCGGCAATCTACTCAACATTGCTCAAGCGATCGATATTACAATGGTTTTATATTGCGGTCATCTTTGTTCTCAAGTGAATAAGAGCTACCATATCGTAAAAAAAAAATTTCGATACTTTTGGGCTTGGCCCTTAGGCAATCTCGAATAGAGCCCCTGAAAAAAAACAGCAATAAACAGCAATACGTCATATGCAATTATCCGATGCGATCCAACGTCAGCTTGCTACATACATATATATCCCGGTGCAATATGAAGCAGCATATAACGCTAACGAGACGGCATTGTGAGGCGCTCATTAAAAAGAACCGCCATTAAGAATTCTTATATATCACTTCATTTTATATCTTCGTTTCTCAGTGGTGCCTTGCTAGCGTCAGGTTGGGAATGCAGTTTGTGGCGTAGTGGTGTGAGAGCGTTTTCACCAAAGACCTCCAAAGAAGGATATGCCTATCAGTTCAATTTCGTGTAACAAGTCCCATAGTAGGTTATCAAACGTCAGTGCCATGGCTTACCCACACTCTATTGTTAATATCTTAGTTCTTACGACATACATACAAAAGTCTAATATTGCTTGATTCACACGCTGTCATATCATTGTAGACGGTGGGGTCGGTGGTGCTGCGGTCTCACACCGCACGATGCGAGAGGGCGTTTTTTCAATTATAAGAGTGTCACTTAAATGGGACTGCGATGGTGTCAGATTCGCGTTCTGACACCTCAAAAGTAAGCATCGCGAAAATTGCTTTGAGCAGTTCCTTATCATAATATTTCAATGGTTTTCACATTACACGACACGATATCGGTTATCGGGGCAAGTAAAATGTATGAAATGTGAATCTACCATTCACATTGTCCGATATGATATCGGACCCGATACCAATATATCGGCGGCCGTGTCGGGCCCCCATCGATATCGGACGATAATGCTTGTGTATGTGCTGTAATGTATATTAATTGACCGAGCAACCGCGAAGCATCTCCGTTTCAGCTTAAGCAAATATGCTTATGTCTGGATGTACGGCTGTTCTCCTTTACGGGTCGCATTTCTCAACCGGTTCCCGTGAAATTTTGAGAGCAGGTTCGATAATTAGTTATATAGAATTTTTTGTCGATTCAGTTTTTCAACATTTTTCAAAACGGCGGAGATATGGATTTGATACTTAACAAAAATCAATTTTCAGCCATTTCCAAATTTCTAAAATGTCACAAAACTTTTGTTGTTACCTTTTTTAAGACGAAAACTCGCATAGAATCGCGAGGTCTCACAGAGCCACTAGCGTACCTACCTACTTATATTGTGTGCTTGATTGCCTTTAAGGTAAAGCAAAATACCTTCGCAAAATGTCGCATTCAGCCAAAACGTGGCGAAATTGACACGCCACTCAGAGCCGGGGCAAAAATTAATAACCCCTCGTTAGCCGGCGGGGTGTATTATACACCCAAATTGACTTATATCCGAACCAGTACAAGATTACCTAGGGTTGCCTCCTTGCTAAAATGGTAAATACAAATCCTAATTATTTTTTAAATATTTTCTATTAAAAAGATCAGTGTTATTAAAATTGAAATATTCAGGAATGAAACGGTGGCTCTACTTTTGTATTAGATTTGGTTTAATACCACTAACTAATGCGGTTGAAGTTCCGTATGTTTTTATAATCATTTTCAATTACTATAATAATATTTATACGTTATAAAATCTTCAGTGTTATTTCATATAAAAATAATTTTGATGTGTAGTTATAATTATAAATTATATAATATTAATTTTAAATTATTACTGTGTCCTTTGACATAAGTGACTATAATTGGAATATGGAGCGACTGGTAAATAAGTTTTATTAATAAATTATGACTTATGACTTATGGCATGTAGTTTGGAGAAACCCTCATCTGAGAAACGTAAGCTAAAATTTCAGCGAGATTTTACACATAAGTAATGCATGCAAATGAAATGCACATAATGTACATATTTTTAAAGCAATTTACTAAAAAATATTAAAACAAGGGATTATTCTCAACAAAATTAAAAAAAGGTTACAAAACATTGGCTCCTGACTTCGCCAGATGCATGGTACCTCTAAAGATGGGGTGTAATTCTTTTAAACACCTAACTGATTTCGTTTGTATATTGCATTTATTATTATTTAGATGAGACAACCCTAACAACCCTACCGGGCAATTGGCGGCCATTTTCGAGTCGTTTCTAACCATTCGGGCTGTATGCAAATCCGGACCGACGGCAACGGAAGGTTTTTTTACCAAAAGACACCATTCGGTGTGGGATTACATTGCGCAGGAATCTCTATTGTGACACTGGTTTAACAAAGCGGCGACAAGTGATTTTCGTATGTTGTTCCTTAAAAAAATATGATTAAATCAAAAACCATTACAAGGTTATAGCATTTTAGCTGTGTAGCCTTTACAAGAAATTTAAGTGAATTTTGCACTTTAGTTTCCCTAAAAATTACCTCAAGCTATTCCGATCCGGTTCGAAGGAACACTTGGAAGTGGTTTTATAGCAATTAAACAGCGAGGTAGCCGGACGACGACAGGGAGGCTTGACATTACAATTTATGTTGTCTAAACATTAAAGATAATTGAGAAACTTATTTCAATACAGACAGACAGATTAAGGCTTAAGTGACTTGAACAATTGATACCTAATTTTAAGAGACCTGCAGACGCGTAAATTTTCTGGTAATTAATTGCTGAAATTCGGGCTTTTCCCAAAAAGATTACCGTTTCATCAGTACCTATTGGGAACAAAAAGTTTATGTGTAAACTTTTGGAGCGAATTGCAGCAATTAAATGCCTAAAAAATGCAGCAATAAATTGCTCGTTTACAAGCAACTTTAGGCTGTAAACGTATCTATCTGAACCTCTACTCGAGCCTGGCGCTGGTCACTAAGGTTATTTCAACTTAAGCTGCTTTTTCTTGGCGTAAAGCCCTTCAGTTAACGATGACAGTGTATTGTGATTATGTTACATACACTCCAAGTAAATGTAACTAAAACTATACATTATGATCATGTACGGTGTTACCTCTACTGACGTATAATTACATAGTTATCTTAATCTTCAACGCCTATCGCTTTTTACAAACGGCCTCCGAAAACTATTCTGTTCATATATTTGCTTCTATCATTTCAAAGCTCATGGAATATCATGGTGCCAAAACAGCATGAGCTCTGCATATACACAAATCCCCCTTAAAAGTAAGCATACTATCGGACGGCAGGGTTCTAGCTTTGCCGGTCGCTGCGTAGCTTCTCCGTAGGGAAATATTGTATTCATGTTTCTGGAGTGAACCTTGATCAAACGTAAGTGTACGTAATATGGACATTATCCAGTTCCCCTTGTCCGCCGTTTTGGTGTAAATAATGTATTTTTATTCAAAGATAGAGAAGAATTGAGATTAATCTCCTAATCTCCGTTTGCTGAATTCGCTTCTTTCATCAGCACCAGAATGCAATTTGTTTGCAAGTCAATGCGTGCATCTACGCCGAGAGTGTATAAGATATTGCGAGGCGATGGATGGAAGTGTCGCTGTTTAGTCGTTGTTTTATTTGTTCTATCTATGTTCATTGTTTATTTTCTATGTAATTGTGCGATTTTTTGCGGCGCTTTGGTGTACACTGTCATGCCATTTAAATGATATTTGGCTAATATAAATTACAAGACGTTTTTATTATACAATTTATTATTAATCTTGTTACAAAAATATTCAGCAGAATTTTTGAGGAATACAAGTTGGAAACGAAATAGATCACGCTGTGTGCGAGTTCCAATTTACACTTGACCTGTCGGCAAAAAAATCTCTGTACAAAACGGATCCAAACGGGAATTCTGATGGATACGATTTTAAAGAAAGGGTTTTTTTATCCGAATCCCATACCGAGGCGTAGTATTTAACAGGAAATATGCAAGCACTTGGACATTGTAATATCAATTAAAAGTCCAAAGAATAAGGATGTATTTTATATCGGAAATTTTGGATTGGCTGCTCAGAATCATGAATAGGAAATAATCCAGTGTTTCTTTATAATTAAATAAATAAATTACATACCACATTGCGTTTATGTTCGTACATAAATACAAACACAGATTTCATCTTGGTTCTCTGACTGTGTAGTCAAGTCACAGAAATAATATCTCCATTTCACATATCACACTTCTTGATAGCAAATTGTTATTTTGTATTCTCTCGCCGAATCGTTTTGTAATGCCTTTCCTATATGAGGTAATGTAGTATCAAAACTCTGTGCTGACCGCCGAACAAGTTCGAACTACTCGTATCGTGAAAACAGTCAACTTACTGGAACGGCTAGTGAGGAGCTTTCACAATATTCGGTTTCGGCGAAAACCGGACTTTGAAATTGGTTACTCATTACTAAGTGCCAAAAACGTTCTGGGCCTATATAAAACATCATTTATAAAAAAACTTAACGCGGCCGTGTTAGCGAAATTACGCGTTATTATATCACACTAAATTTTTAATGTAAACTTCGCAAAGTAAGATAAAGACAAAACTAAACGATGTGATATAATGTTGAATAGAGACCAGGGGCGAGATTCGGGAACGTCTAAGGTATACTGCAGTCACCCGCGAGCGAGACTCGCATCTCGCTCTTACGCATTACGCGACGTGCGGAAGAGTGGGATGAGAAATCTCGCTCGCGAGTCGCTACAACATCACTTATCGTTCCCGAATAGAGGCGCAGGACTTGTCAGAGGTACATAAACAGTTTTCCTAATGTTAACATTCAATTAAAAGTAAACTCGCGATGTGTTTAAAATGTAAAGAAAAAATGAAGAATAAAACAATTATCAGATTAAAACTTTCGTGAGACATTACTAAGACTAGAAATAAGCACGGCTTTACTCACGATTTATTGTCAGAAATAGTCCGACATGTTTCGGACTCATATGGAGTCCTTCTTCAAAACGCAAAATCCGCGAGGCGATTGAAATTGGGCGACGACCGAATTTTAACCGGGATATTGGGTGGGTATTGCCACCAGCGTGGAAGCCCGTCGTCCCAGCGATTCGGGATACTGGACGTGTTGACATTCTTGTGGACACTGTGAGTTCGGCATGTTTACTGCCGTTCACTACCAACAACGAGCCGCAGCCTGGTGCTTCAGCAACACTGGTGCAGCCCCCCGCCGCCCCCGCGCCCTCGGCTCGGGCGCAACGCGCCGCACGGAGGGCGGCAGTGCGTGGGTTGCAGTGAGCGCGACCGTACTCAACCCCTGAAGAAGGACTCCATATGAGTCCGAAACATGTCGGACTATTTCTGACAATAAATCGTGAGTAAAGCCGTGCTTATTTCTAGTCTTAATAAAACAATTGATCCCCACAGTCCGTTTTCTAAACTCTCTTGACTTTAACAGAATCTCTGCATCTTTATTCCCTTCACACACATGGTTTAACTTTTCCTGGCTTAATATCACCACCAATACAACTTTTTAATGAATTAGTTATAGTCAGTCGGTCGCGTCGTGACTCAGTAACAAACGCCAAACCAAATATATAATATTTCGCATCAAAAATGTTGACAGGATACGATAAAGAGATAACAAGCAAAATGGAGATGTGTGTTGTCTGAAAAACGAAATTCGAATTGATACCCTCCCGTGTTCTCGAAGCAAAAGAGAGTGTGCTTCGAAGTATACCCGCTAGTTTCGGCCTTCCGTCGAAACCCACATCTGGCTTTACATGAAACATCAAAGTCTCGTTTAACAAAACTGTTACGAACAAACGGTAACAGTTAAAACGTTTTGTTAAAAGTTGTGGTATGAATTCGTGTAGCAACTTTAGTTTCGGTCGCTGTGTAATGCAAGCGAGTGCAAATTGTGTTGAAATACAATGTATCGTTAAACTTTTGATGCATGGCCGTTGACTTTACCAAGTAAAAAGAACTGCACAGAGGGGTAAAACTGTAGTCATATGAAAGGTCTGATTTGTTTTTAGGGTTCCGTAGCTCAAAAGGAAAAAAAGGAACCCTTAAACGATCACTCGTCTGTCTGTCTGTCTGTCTGTCTGTCTGTCTGTCTGTCCATCTGTCACAGCCAATTAGCTCCAAAACTAAACTGGACCGATTGAGTTGAAATTATGTACACATATGTAAGTTGTTGATTGCATCACGGACGTGTAACGGAAATAAATGAATTTGAAACAAGAGGGCCACTTTAAGCACTTTGGGCTCATTGTGAGAAGCTTAAATATATATTTTTTTAATTTTAAAATAAATAGTTTGGAAGTTATTTAGGAAAATAGGCGAAAATTTACTATTCCTCTTATCTCCGAAACTAAAGAGCCTAAAATTAAAAAAAAAAATACAAACAATAGTTCTTTAGCTATAGATTACAGGAAAACCTATAACACGTTTATGGTATCTAAAGTAATAGGAAATTTCAGATAATCATGTACGGAATGGAACCCTCTCCACGCGAGTTTAATTGGCACTTGTCCGGTTTTTTTTTATTTTACACGCTTTTTATTTACTTAAACTTTATTGCGCACACAGTAAAATACAAAAGGCAGATTTAGGCCATTTGAGGCATTTTGTACCAGTCAACCATTAGCAAAAATAGAAATATGTTGGGATTGCTGCAGATTTAGAAGCATAGACCGATAAGTAGTGATACACTTAGTTATGGTGTAGAACTTTATGTATTTATATTATACCTAAATAAATATCATATTCGCCAGGAGTGATGACGCAAAGGAGCCACGCTTTTGCGTCACCAACATAATGTTAATGTTATGTATGGGCCACTAGATTCCTGAAATAAATTATTATTATTATAATTATATATCGAATGTACTTAAATATTTATTATAATTGTGGAGGAGTTTTAGTTTTAATTTTAATTTTTGTTTTATTTTTAGTTTGAGGTTTATGTTTTATGTTATACCAGTTTGTATGTAGATTAAAATAGAAAGTCGTTTTAAATACCTTACATATTAAAATATGCACAGAAAATAAAGTAGGTACCTGAAGTAAATAGTTTTAACATTGAAAAGTCGAACTTAGAAAATCTTACATAAGCCTCCCTCATAATTGAGGGAGGGGCATGTATTTTAGATGAGTTTTCAATGAGTAACATTGACGATGTCATTCATTTTACCTCTTAACGGAAACGTTCCAAAAGCTACCTCAACTTGTCAAGTCCACACCAAAATGTGCAATAACAAGTCTGGTATGAAATGGCATAAAGCATTTTCAACGCAAACACGCATCTTATACAATCACTTGAATGAATAAATTAATGAAAATATAGATAAATTAAAGATTAACTGCGTTTAACTATAAGAAATAGGACTTACAAGTCTTTTAAAAACCAAAGCGAAAGCTACGTTATCCATTTTGGAAATCGGTTAGAACGCAAACAGACGAGTACGGGCGGACATATAAACAGCTTCGGCTTTGTCATGCAAATATCTCTCGAGCTGAGAATTTTAGCGAAATACGCAGTAAACGCTACGCAAACAGTATGATGAATTTAAATGAAAATTAAAATATTTATTTTCCGACTAAATCTTTGAAGTGCTGAAATTTCTAAAAAGGACACCTAATGTCGTAAACAATTGCCTTGCTTTATGAAAATATTTATGTTGCAAGTAGGCCACACGGGCTCTTTCACATGTCTGAATCTACCAGCTTCGAAAGGTGACATCTGCTGAGAACTAACAAATGCCGCAAGAAACTCAGCAGTAAGTCTTTTTCAACTTTAACATTCAATTTTTAACTAACACGAACACATAAAAAGTGCATCAAACAAACCTAATGGGCACAAAGGCACAATCGTCATAATAAATAATCAATAAGGGAGATGTATAGTCTCCGCGTCTGGACAAGTTAATTCAAGTGAATTAGAGATGTAAAAAGTCTCTAAGGGTCATAATAATAAAAGTGATAAGTAAACCAAATAAACATCTAAATTCATTTATATAGGTTAAATGGAGCTGTCGATGTTGATATAGTAAACAAGATGGGACAGACTTATAAGGTTTAGTGATATGAAAATGAATATGAATATATTTACGGGGTCTTTCACATGGAATCTACCAGCGCTTTAAAGGTGGTATCTGCTGAGAAGAGGCGCTCCTAGAATCACAGAAGTATTTTTTTTTTCAACCAAATTATAATGAAAACAGGAGTTGTAAATTTGGCAAATAGATACAGAAGAACTGTAATCCTTAAATATCATCACTCACAATGAGAAGGACTAGGTAGAAATTCCCATGCGGGTCCCGTGCTAACTGGGAACTTAACAGACAAAAATTGTTGTGGTATAATATAGCAAATGTAATTCACTAAATAAATGTATATGTTTTTTTTTATAGCAAATTGAATTCTGTTCATTAGTTGAGAAAAAGTCAGAGGTGCGATCACAGATATCGATGTGGTGCTGTGGGTTCGAAGTACTCCGAAAAACCCTTAGATGCCTATACAATAGGTATGACAAATCAATCCATGTTTACATCATTATAGTAAATGAGAGCAAAGATACAAGATTAAATTATCAAGGAGCGGAAATATTAGCTAGCACGTGTATTTAGCTTAAGAGGAGTTGAACCTAAGACTTTTCTACAAAAGGAGATAATGATTTCAACCCCTTAAATGTTAACCGATTTTGACCAATTTTAAACCGACTTCAAAAAAACCGAAGGAGGAGGTTCTCAATTCGACGCGTATATTTGCTTTTTTTTAATATGTTTGTCACCGATTACTCGGAGATGGCTGCACCGATTTGCATAATTATTTTTTTAAACGATAGGGTATTTCTCAAAATTGGTCGCGTTGTGATCAAAGTCGAGGTTTGATGAGAGGATCTATGAGGATTCGAAGGAACTCTTCAAATATCACAGGCACGCATATACAAATTTTGATATTTTCTTTCATGACTCGAGCAGTTACATTTAAAGAACATTATTTGGTGAAGTGGAACTGATGCTGAAGATCACGGGTGACCACCGGAACTCTTCAATGATAAGTATTTCACGGGTGGCGATTAGATTTCTGTATAAGGTTGGGAAGCAACTTATGCTCATAAAAATTCACGTGGTAAAATAGAACCTGTGATGTAGAACCAGGAGAACTCCTCAATGATTGACGTCCTTGTATCTTGGATAGCAACATTTTGTAAAGGGTGATGAGCAATTGGCATTATGCTATTGTTACTTGGTGTTGTTGATGTGTGTCGTTAAATCACATATGATAATCACTAAAAAAAGTGAAATTAAAATTAAAATTTAATAAATAAAAAACCGACTTCAAAAACCCTTTGAAAAGTAAGAAATAATGCCCTTCGTAAGTAAATTACCTAAACACGTCCAATTTGATTAAGTGATTCATTAAATATATCGAAGTCGGTGGCAAGTAAATTAGGTAATCCATCCCTCGTACTGTAATAAATTTTATTTTATTGCTATCATTCAGCTATCATTGCTAGTATTCTGATACAAAACTAATTTCGGCGATTTTTTGACTTAGCTGATCTTTAATCAATATTCAAAAAATTTAAACAACTAGATTTTTTTCTCACTGATAACCTTTAAAAAATTTGTCAAAATCGGTTAACATTTAAAGGGTGGAAATCGTTATCGAATGAAAGGGGTGATTTGTAGCGTTGGTTTACAGTCCTCTTAAATCGGTAGTTTTTGTTACTGAACTGACATTAGGGTGGATCCTAAACTTTCTATAAATTGTAATTTGATCAAAAAATTATTCAATACCAGGTTTTCCTACGAATTTGTCCGCGTTGAATTTATTTATCGCTATTTCCTCCCTCGTGGCCCGTGACGCTTTCTAGCCCATAAACTATCTTTTTGCAAAAAATTACGACGATCCGTAACTTCGTAACAAAAGGAGAAACCACCAAACAAACTTCCGCGTTTATAATATAAATATATAATATAAATTGGATTCAAGGTTCGATTGCAAAGGTTTTCTGAAAGCTGTTATACTGTTAATTTATATTTGACTGTGTTTGTAGCGAGATAGCTGAAAAAGACGCTCTTCACACGATGCGCGCGGAATATTTAGCAGTCCTGTTTAAAATATCTGTTTTAGCCGTGTCGGGGACTTCAGTGCACTATGGAAATCACTTACTCTCAATATCGTCTTTGGTTAAGACTTCAAAGCGTAATCATTGATTTGTAACAAGTAGTAAATTCAAAACCTAAAAACCGATTACGGAAAAATCACGCTGTAAAAAGTATAAAACAGCGTAAAATATAGGTATTTATGAATCCCTTTCATTTGATAGCCAACGAGTCATCATTTTAAAAAAAGTTCTTGACTTACGTTCTCTAGAGGACGCCATATTCAATTTCACATAGCCTATAAAAACCTAGAGAAAAGTCCACGATAGAATATGTCTATATCCTAAGGTTGACTCAAATACTTTTAAATCTTAATTGAAAATATTAGGTTACTTGCGAAGCTATATTCTCCTATTTAGTATTAATCCTTATCCAAACAAATAAGTTCTTTACCTTAGGCATTTAATTTAGATTAAAATATTACTTCACACTATACCATTTCAATATATACTTTAGAAGATATCAAGGGTTAAATAAACCGAAACTATAATTCACGGCCCGGAGTCGCTCAGCCGCCACTGACAGATCAGCCATATTATGATTCACTAAAGTGCGCAGCGGCTTATCAGCAGCGATGAGGGACACATTCTTTAGACCGTATTACTTTGTTTTTAAAGTCTCAATTAATAGTTTCGTTTCGTTCAGCCGCTGTGCACGTTAGAGAATCGCACCGCGGACATTCAATGTTTAAGCCGATAAATTAAACTATTTATCTCTTCTCTCTCTTATTTAGTTCTCCAAAATTTGGTTAACTTGGTGTTAGCAGCAATTTTCACATACTTATATTAAAATTATCTAATATTTGTTTTGACTAGATGATATTATAAAGTCCATTTAATTTGGTCACTTACTTTGGCGTATATCAGTATATTTTTTATTTCCAAAAATCGCCCTTTCGTACCCCAAATATCAGGCCCTAGCCATGTAAGATCTCCCAAATTTAGTTAACGTTTCACTGTAATTCTTATTCTATAATAATAAAACGATTCAATTCAACTTAAAAACATTTACTATTACATTTCTAACTTTATCATTACAATTTAATTTCAAATAATAATATTTTTCATCATATTATTTCAAGTCAAAAAGTGTAAGCGATAAATAATATCAGGCCCTAGCACTTACGAAATTCGAAAATACGCGGGATCCGAGCATAAAGCGTTTTTCATTAAATACTCAAACGATAGCAACGATGTGAACTTAGCCGTAAATACGAAATATGCCGCGTCAGCCATTTTGTTGTTAGTGAGGTTGCCGACTTTGCTGCGGAAACACGTGTTGTGTCAGTCGAATTCTCAGGCCCTAGGTAAGTCGTTTTAAAGATAATTAATAAATAAATTGTTCTCATTACTTATTGTAAATTTGAGTTTTGTCTGCCTTGTTATTTTTTATCACCTGTTGGTTTTGATGTTTATTTTAAATAATAAGTTACGTTGGATTTTGCTCTGTTTTGTCAGTCCCTAGACCGTCAGGCCCTCGTCGAAAAAGTGACTAGGGCCTGACGAAACAATTAGGGACTGACGCGCATACTGTGTGATCCATGGTTTTAAATTTAAAAGCCGTGTATTTGTTGTAGAATATGGCGCCGAGAAAGAAAAAAATATTGTCAAAAAAAAAGTCTGAACAGGCAAAGATACGGTTGAAAAAAAATTAAAATTACCCTGCTTTACTGGCAGAGTACAAAGACAAAGAACGACAGAATAATCTAAAAAAAGAAGAAAAAAGTCAAAGGAAATGTGTAAAGGACATGACTCCGCGTGAGCACAGAAAAACACGAAAAAAATGGATAGTCTACTCATCAGATTATAGAAATATATTGAAACACACCAGAAAAAAAACCTGTCTATAAACGATTATGTCCAGTCAATGGCACATAAATATAAGATACAGAGATTTTAAAAGAAAGGTATTACTTTTACTTACATACAAAAGGATGAGATTTAATCGTAATATGAAGCTAAGCTCAACAGAAAGAATTGAAGAAATTATTCACAGGTTTTATGAAGATGACAGCAATAGTCGTATGCGGCAGGAAAAAAAAAGAATGTATTTCTCGCAAAACAATAAAAAAAAAACAACAACATATTTAATGGATACTTTAAAAAACTTGCATCAAAAGTGTCTCAAAACGAATTCCATGACAGGGTATTCTTTATTCTGTAAATTGCGTCCTTTTTGGGTTGTTATGCCTCAGCCTACAGACCGTGACACCTGTGCTTGTGTTACTCATGAAAACATCAATTTAAAATTAGATGCATTAAAAAATGTACTTGAGTATTTTTTACGTCTTTTATGTATATTGTAAAATATACACCATAGCGTGTATTACTGTATTACTGCTTTACGGTCTAGACGTCCTGCACCATCCTTAACATGTTTCTGTTTGGCCTAGTGGTTGACTGGTAGAGATTGCCTTTTGGCATTAAGTCCGCCATTTGTACACTCATATATTGTGCAATAAAGTTTAAATAAATAAATAATATTTTTAAGACTGGGACTGGACATAGGTAGATACTAAACTTAAGATTGTGGAAAGACCTGATACTACTTACCATACATGTATGTATACAGAATTACTTATAATTTCACTGTTTATGATAATAATTAGTAATAATATGAGAGGAATTCTATTTTGATATGGTTGATTTTGCAATAAAAATGTGATGAAACCTAACAACCGTGTTTGGCGTCAGTCCCTATCATGTCTTGTCAGTCCCTAGATCACTAATTTCAAAAAAACGTAGATTTCTCTTAAAATACTAGATAACGTGACTGGCCCTTTCGGGTACAACAAAGTAGGTAGTATACCCACAGTATGGAATAAAAAACTTACCTGTTATCATCTAAAACTACCTTCGTCAAAATTAGGCCAAAAGTTAACCAAATTTCAGAGAACCACCCATTTAGACTGTAAGGGCAAAGTCTAATTTGAATTTGCCCCTCATCGCTGATCAGCTGCTGTGCACGTTACAGAATCACGCACCCGTGCGAAGCCGGGGCTGGTCGCTAGTGCTATATAAGAATTCTAAGGGTGCGTAATCCAAAAGCAAAGGCTTTAACGGCGCCACTCGGGCTTACATTTTTAACCTTACCTTTGTGTAATCCAAAATGAATTGAACAAGGCCGATATTAAAGTCTGCAATATGCGATTCCCAGCCTACATAAAACTAAACAAACACGATCTAACTTCGCAGACAAGGGAAAGAACTTCCGGTTAAGGATACGCTGGGGTTACATAAGAGGAGCGGGTAGCGGAACTAATACATAAAAAAATACGCGTTCAACCACTCCAATTCAAAGATAACTAAATATGTTATTAACTATACAAGTAAAACTTAAAACCCGCAATATTCTTTCATTGCTATGTAGTGCAACGCTTGAAGAAAGTAGCAGCGTTCTCCCGATTTGTAGCAAGCTTTATTACCAGATCAAGGATCCAATTGCTAAAAATTTAAGAGTTCAGTGCGTTTAGTATAAAATAAGCACACTCTTTCGGGCAATGAAGAAATCATAGTATGCATTTTTGTGCAACTCGATATTTTTCCCTTGACTAACACAATCGCGTAGATTTTAACAATCTGTCGTGCATTCGATCGTCGCAAAATCCCCCTTACTTAAAATTTAATATTCTTTCAATACTACTAAAACCTCACCCGAAAACGCGTGTAATGATAAAACATCGGTAAAACAACGCGCCATCTGTTGGTGACTTGCGTAACTTTGTCGCCTGGAGTTAGCTGGTGTCAACGTGGTTCAATTATTCCCTCGTTTGGTTTCTTTAACAAGATAATTACAAGTTTATTTTTCTTTTATTCAATTAATAAGTAATAAAAGTTTTTTTTCTATTTGGAAATATTTTTCTAGGTTACGTCATTACGTCTTGTGACTGTTTTACGAGTATGTTAATTATTTTCAACAGTTTTAGTGAGCAAATAAAATGATAAATTGTGCTCGCAATATCCTGAAAATTAAAATAGCCTTTTAAAAATCAACGGTTTTATTCACTCATAAAGTCAATGGCGTAACCTCAATAGTAATATTAAATGAAAACCTCATCGGGAAATAAATGCATTATGTCAATATTTTATAACATGATATTAATTATTTTATCTTATATAAGCTCAATAATAATAACTGTTCGTTATTCTTCGAGTGACACTGTCATTTTTATAAAGAATCTTTCAGAATTAAATCATATCAAAAATATGAAATCACGCAACACAAAAAACAAAACTTTAACCTCTAAGGACAACATAAATTTCAATATTGATTATAAGTCCCTCGAGTGTTCTAATGACGAATTGGTATTTTGGGAATAATTAGGGCTAGTCGGAAGATTGATTCGAGCTTTAGTTCATATTTGAACAGCAACGGAGCCATTTCATCACCCAGACAAGTCAAATTCCTCTACAGAAACATAACGGAAATATCCAATGAATCGTGCTTGAGTTTTCTTTTTCATATTGTTTTAAAACATAATGTCGTCAAAGAAAACAGTGACCAGTTTTAATAGTTTGATATTCTTAGAGTGCTTTTTATGTATAAACCGTTCGTATCTTTTTGATAATTTTAGAGTCAAGACCATTTGTAACTGCATTTACACTTTTATTGCCATCAGCCTTGTTTGTGTCGCCTTCTTTGACTTAACTTGTAACCGTGAAGTTAAATACGGTTTATTAGCATATCAAGGATTTTTAACAATTGAGTTACTTGGATTATCTGTAGCTGCTCGATGTTTTAGAAAGCATTACAACGCATTACTACAACTCGATGAAAAATTTGGCTTAGATGATGATTATTTTAAAATACTAAAAAACAAAGCTGATGCTGCTGCTATATCAACAGTATTCTCGTTGATTGTTGATATTAGTGTATTGATACTTTTATCAGCACGACCGGCAATGATGATGATAGTTTGTTTAGTAGCAGCTGCCCATGATTCTGAATTGGCTTTGATTTCTTTGTTTATTAACGTCGTTAATATAAGGTTAGCGAAGTCCATACGTGTAAAGCCTAGTTTTGGATGTACAATCTATAGGCATGTTTTGATTGCTACTTCATATTTTAATGAAGGATTACAATTCAGTGTAAGTATTGTTTGATATTCACTCGTAATATTCTTTAGTTCAAACGTTTATCTTTGTCAATTCGCACGCAGTTTCAATAAAAATCCCTAACTGATAAAAATAAAATATTGTATTTTACGCTTCCATGTTTGATGAAGCTTTTGATTTAACGTTAATCGCTTGCAGATACTTCTCATGTGGCTTTTTACATTATTCACGACTATCATTTATGGAATCGTCATTGTACTCTTGGACTCTGATATGGTAAGTTAAATTTTTATTCGTTTCTTCTTTAATATTAATTTAATGTCGTCAAAGTGAATTACAATAATTAATTATAGTTTGTAAACCAAATTTGATACTATTAGGTATTAATTATTACTGAAAAGTAGTTAATGATGTTAAAAATATTTCATACTCTAATATATTTTTCAGGCTACTATTACAGTGAGTTATCTAGCGTGGCGTGAGTTCAAATCCCTCTACTCCTTGTGGATAGTTTGTTCAGCTGCATATAAAACGGAGAAAATATGTAGACGACTGGCCTTTCACTTGACTTCTAAAGTGGTTTTAGACTATAAAATAAAGAATGGTAAAAAATTTGACTATATTTCTCACTTGATGGTAAAGCTGGATTTCCGGCCAGAGCGCAGCGGCCGTAACGTCAGAGCCACTGCATCAATGTCGCAGCGTCTCTGACGCACACTGGCTTCCAAGCAGTGCGACTCCGATGTCAGTCATAGCGGCGTCAGTCACAGTTGTTGTTCCATACCTAGCGGTCGTGTTGCTGTCGATGGTTTCATTTCTAAACCGATCAATTATAAAAATATTATTAGGCTAGCCACTGACCTACAATATTACTGTGCAGTATTACTGGTTGCACAATTATATTGATCGCCAGTAGATGATATTGACGGTCAATATCGACTACTGACGATCTATATAATTGTGCAACCAGTGATATTGCACAGTTATATTGTAGGTCAGTAGCTAGCCTTAGAAGAAAAGGAGGATGATCTTTTGCTTCGTTACTTCTATAGTATGGAGCGAAGCCCACCCGACTCGATTTTTGTAAGTCGAAAGGATGAGAGCACTTATAGCATCTTGATAAAAAAGCATTTAAATGAGCACGACGAAGAATTCAGGAGATTTGGCGGTGTAATAAAGAACAGTGTAGTTAAAACCAACATTTGATCACAGCGACTGCGCGACACAGCCTGTGCGTGCGTGGCACGGCCGCTACCGCCAAGCGACACCTGTTACGGCGTCACTGTCGCTGCGTTAATGACGCCGGAGCAGGTCTGGTTGGAAGTCCAGCTTTTTATAATATGCACAGCTAATAAAAAAAACTAGACTGCTAATCTTAGGTACAAACATACGTCTTTCTTCCTTAAATAACATGACAGTGATATATTTTTTTAATTATTTCAAATATTTACTTCATTATTATCGTACACCGTCCTTTTCTTAATATAACTTTCATACTCTGAGGTTCCTATGCTGAATATTCTTTGTTCTATTCCTCGCAAATATGACCTTTTGTAGCTATGTCTATCATCACCAATTTTGTATCTGCTTTAACTGCTAAAGGTGTTAGAAAACCGTTGCTTTTGTATAAAAATATTCGCAGGAAAACCGTCTAAAGCTTACCAAACTCTGAGCCGTTGGCATGCAAGCGTGATATATCTGCAGCCTAGGTTCAACGCGGCTCAAGGCATCGCCATCAGCCCGAAAATACCACTAGTCATACTGGACATCAGCATCAACTATCTACTTTTGGTGATACAGGTTAATATCATTATTTGCAGTATCATCACCGACCTGAATATTTGCACTTAGTATGTGCACATTTATTATACGCCGTGATACGAGATGCGACTAAATGGCTTCGTAAACAGGCTAGTTTTTCGACATTTAATTGCTGCAATTCGGGTTATTCCCTAAAAGATTACATTACATCAGTGATAGGCAAAAAACGTTAGAATGTAAACTTTTGAGAATAGCCCGAATTGCAGCAATAAATTGCCGAAACACTAGCCTGTTTACCCCTTAGCCTTAGCCCCTTATTCATTATCATTATGACAAAATGTGGAATGAAGAATATTTCCGCTTGCAGCATATTATTATGTAGAAATCATTTCAAAACTTAGGTACTATCGACATAATCTTCAGTTAAATCGTTGCTCTAATCAAGTCAAATTATGATGTCATAATTGACAATATTATGAGAAAAATGAGTTTGCTTAATTTGATATTTAATGGTGAGATACAAATGTGGCATTATTTTTATAAACTACGTCAGAAATGGGCAACTTCATAATTACTCGTCATTAACCAAAACATTTCGTGAACATGTTGAACATTGATTATTGCTGACATTACAAACAAATAAAATAAAAATAACATTAGGTTAAATAATAACTGTAGCTGACTTACACCATTATAATATATGATCAAAGTTGGTCGAAATAAAGATTATATTATTATTATTACCAAAGTACGAGATCATGCAAAAGACTTAGTTGCAGAAACGAGTAATTACTCACGACATCTCAAATAAAAGAAACAAAGAAATATAGATTGTCTCCTATTTATCCCGTGGCTTATCAGGCACAACCACCAGGGGACGAAGTTTCTAACCAAAGAAAATTGCTTTTACGCTTTATTTAAATTTGTCTTAATCTCATTTAACTTGGGTGATTCTTTTTCAGTTCTACATGGCCTATAATTGAAGATGTTTTGGAAAACTCAACAGTAATTAGCTTAAAACATTATGAAAAGTTGAATAAACATGATGAATTTTTGAAAAATGGGTCTTCATTTCCCCTTATTTTAGAATGGTCTTATGAACTATCAGAAAATATTTCTTTAATCAAAATATAATGTATTACCTAGACGTTTAAAGACAATTTATAATTTAGTGAGCACGTGTAATTTTTCCTTAACTTGACTTTTTTTTTAGTGTCAAAGTATATAAAATCACTCAAAACAAGACATGGAGCTCAACTTTTTTTAATATTTAGGAATACTAGTAACAGATATACTTAGGTGTGTAAAGAATGACATCTGTTTTTAAACATGAACAAAAAGTAGACTGTAACTGAAATTATTGAATTAAATATTTCTTGTACAATGATTTTCATGATTCAGTTAACACTTATAAACAGTTTAGTTAATCAACTGAATCATGCAACAGCGTAGTCAATTAATAAATGGGCTAACGTTCAATTAGTTGAATTGTTTCATGCAATTAGTTAAGTGACTGAGCTTTAGAAGCATTAATGTGATGGTTGAACTAGAACGTTTACAGCGTCATTCGGTTAGTAAATGTTTTATAACAAGTTTCATGATGTTTTATGATTAAATTTATTTCTGATTTTCTTAACGAACGCAAGGTATATCAGCGTTGCTTGGTTAGCTTTTTTATTTAAGCCTTAATCGTGCTTTTCCTTTTTTAACTTTTTTATGATCCTGACCAACATTCAATTTGCGACAAAGTTCAGGGAATACATTTTAAAATAATTTGCGGAGCAAATTTAGAGTGTAGATGATTCGCGCAGCCTCTAAAATAAGGTTTATTTTATGAATAAAATATTTATTACCGTACATAACTTGTGTTGCCAATCCCCTCGTGACAAGGGTGACGGAGAAGACAGTCGCTCCACTGGAAATAACGTGACCTGCCGAATCTGGGATCATCGTCGAAGCGTACCCCGAATATGAAACAGGAATAGCGCGAGGACGAATGACGAAGATGTTCATCGTTTTACGAAACTTATGTTTGTTTAGCTTTAAATTTTATAATAACGCATACAGCTGAATCAGTGTTTTTCAACCGATGGGTAGCGCTCCCAGGGGGGTCGCAAACATTTATCCTGGGGATCGCGGTTGCAAACCGTGGCCCTAATTCTCTGTCCTTGCGAGATAAGTTGACATGTGAGATTAAATGTCAGTGCATACAGTTCTTTGACATAACAGTATGAATCTCCCATGTGACTTCATCACAAGAACCGAGAATGGGAAAGTTGCATGAAAATCAAAATGAGGTTTAAATGATATATGTATTATGAAAGTAAATGTAAACAAAAGCATATTACAGAAAAAAGCAGATCATTTTGACTTTTCATTTTTATTTGATTTCAAAATTAGTGAATATATTGCTTTTTAGTTCAAATTTTAGTTTTTTGGACATCCTCATCAAATTTATGTCATGTTTTATTCCTACGATTTTGGTCTGAAAACAGTATTTTCGGAATTAATTGCAGATTTAGTTCAACCGCCATACACTTTGTCACAGTCTAACGACAGCTGTGACTTCATAGCTGTTGTCCATTTTGTATGGGATGTGTTTGCTAGTGGTATGAACAATGACTTTTCAAAGCTTCATAATTCATAAAATAATCAACATAAAAATGATTTGCCTACACAGATCGGTTTCTATTACTCAGCACTTTCCAACACAAGATGAAAACAAAAAATATATAAATTTTCCCTATTGGGGTACAGGTGTTTAAAGACATCGTCGTTGAAACCTGCGGCCCTAACATGAATGACACAAAGATAAGATATCCGTCTTATCTCTAAGTGCGTCTCTCCCACACTAATGCCGACGAAAGAGATAGTCATAGAGATAAACGGGTTTAGTTTATCTTTGTGTCATTCATGTTAAGGTCGCTGTGACATAGTTTATAGTAAAGGGGTCGTGTACTCAAAAAGTTTGAAAAACACTGAGCTTGATATTTAAAACTCAAGTACTCTCATCAAAATACAGTTATCTGATTTTACAAATTGTTAACAATTATTTAATCAACATCTTCGTATGCGAAAAAATTGTTATTTAAATATTATTGACCGTCACTGTCATAAACATAATGGTACAAAAATTCAACCACCATATTGAAATGTCATCCATAAAATCCTGTCGTATCACCCATACTTGCCCTCTCTTTGGGATCATTTGGGGCGTTATTCATGGGAAGATATATTATTATGGTGACGTCGAGAGCGCCATTTGTCTTGTCACCCTGTCCGATGACAGGAGGTGACAATAGACTAGCTGGCAAGTTGATGGGAACATGATAAAAATACCTTATTAGATTTCATTATAACAAGTAAAAGTAATATATTACATCTATACAAATGTATATTTGTACAAGCGGACAAGAACACTTTAATTTTATATATAATGTAAAAAAAACGTTTTAAAGAAAACAGAGAAATAACGATATGAGGTGTTACTATTCCTTTTTTCTCTCTTTATTATTTAAAAAATACTTTGTTTAGTACAATCTCTCACCTTCAGTTATCTTGAACTTCAGCCAGCTTTTACGAAAGGTGTGACGTTGACAAGAGTAATTTTCTCCCTTAACAATTTACCCTTCTTGCCGGCACCATTCTCTTTCATTTAAGGCGCCATTTTGTCAGCTTATAAAACATGGCATCTTACTATCTTTGCCCGTTTTGTTTTATAACTATCAATGATTTAATTTTTAAGTCCCGGCGAATAGTAAATACGTGTAACGAAAAAGAAAAATAGTTCAATTCTTCAGCTTTTTCCGTAATATTATGCGTGATAAGTATTGAAGGCTTTTAACTGTAATAGTAAAATACAGGATGAATTTTGAAGACGTAATGAAAAACCTTGCTCCATCTGAAGTGAATTGACCTCTAAAAGTAAAAACTTTGTCAGGTGACATTATTAAAATTAAACCAGCATGACAATCAACTTAGTTACTGAAAATGTAAATGGAAAAATTTATTTTGCAAGTAGGCCAGACGGGCTCTTTCACATGTCTGAATCTACCTGAAACGCCGCAAGAAACTCAGCAGTAACTCTTTCTTTCCAACAAAAATTACAATTTGTCAACTGTGTACTGGTTGTAGGGTAGCAATACTATCTATCTTTATTAATTTTTTATTAAGAAAATTAGCCAATTACAGTTAAATACGGACGTTTTTAACTTTGCAGTTATTGCGTTATTGGCCGTGTTCAAACAGAGCCAGAAACATTGTCTTGTACTTCGTCTTAAAAGTCACGTTATAGTAACTAGTAAGTAGAGTCTACGAAACCTCCTCAATGCTGATTATCGCGCCGCAAGAGGGCGCCACCAGACAAAGCCTCAATCAGCTCGCCCTCGACACAGAGTCGGAGGCGTTTTTTCGAAGAACTGAACGGACTCATTACCGCGACCCGGTGACGAGGAAATTAACCCTAAAGCTGCTGATGGTGAAAGATTCGTATGGATTTAAAAAGTTGTTTTTAAAATATTTCTAAACTTGAAGTAAAAAGGCTTGATTCACGATTTATTTTCAAAATAATGTATTTATTTTGCAAGAAGGCCATATTGGCTATTGTCATGTTTTGTCACATATCTGAATATACCAGCGCTTTGAAGGTTGATATCTGCTGAGAACTGGCGTCGCAAGAAACCCAGCAGTGTCTTTTTAAACTAATAATGACGACGTTAGTGACAAACTAAGTCCAACGTATAAAAATGTCGCTCCAACCTCGCTTTTTCAGCAGATCTTGAACTTTTTCGCATAAAAACTGCAGTCATTGTCAGCAAAAAGGCTTTGAATCAAAATAGTATACTTTGACTATTGTAACGGATGATGATTAAGTAGGTACATGCACTTTAATATTTAGTGTCTTTTTTTCATACCATTCCATAACTATTAGTGTTTATAATATTATATATATAATATTTTAAATCTTAATAAGGTCAAGATCTTATCCCCTCAAACTGCCGCTACCCATTAAGCCTATATCGCCGTTTATAATGAAGCTCTAATGGCTGCTCTTTGTTTCTTCCATCGCTCACCTTTCATTCAAATGGATAATTAAACAATTAAGAACACTCCACGTTTATACTGCTATCTTTTAAGTGTTTTTTTTTTTGCAGTTTTTAGCCTTTAATTCAAAATGATACATAGCATAGATACAGCGCGTATTTTGTTCTTCTTTTGTTAATTTGGAACTTAATGGCAGCCTGCGTTAAAATCTTTAATATATTTTTGACGCGTCTTAACCGCTTTGAGGACTTTCAGTTTTCAGTGAAAGCCGCTCTTAATGACGATAATTTAAGCTACTAAAATATCTATACCTACTCACTAAAGTTTCATTTATAACAGCGCCCTCTTTGTAATAAAGTCAGAACGACGTGGTAAAGCGCGAGGCGAGCCATTTGTTTCGCCCGACTAGAGAAGGGTTAACGATTTTATTGCCACGTGGCATGTTCCACGTGCCTGCGAAGAAAGTTTTGCGAATGAAGTTTATTTACTTGGTGATACTGTTTAATATTCATTTTAAAAGTGCCTAACTATAATTCAAGGATTCATTATATTTATTAATTCCAAAAAAGGCCAGGGCATCTATTCGGGAACGTCTAAGTGATACTGCAGCGACCCGCGAGTGAGACTCACATCTCGCTCTTACGCATTACGCGTCGTGCGGAAGAGTAAGATGAGAAATCTCACTCACGAGTCGCTACAACATCACTTAGCGTTCCCGAATATTCATTTAGGTACTATTAGGTCATGAACTACTGGAAACAGAGCGTAAATTATTATCTCTCTCTGTCTCTCTCTCTTTCTCTCTTTCGTTCGCGCTGTCACCAAGAGCTATTGAAACGCAACGCCAAGGCTCGCCGCGGCATAACGCTGAGTGGCATCCTTATTGACACCATTAGGCACATTCTTGATTTTTATGTCTGTGTCAAATGTGTATTAAATAAATGTCTTATTATTAATATTATTATCATTGTAAATCTGATTAGCACTGGGCCGAGTGCTGTTAAGAAGAAACCCACTTTATCGACTGACTTGATGGCATAGTGGCAGTGCAAATGCCTAATGTGCAAGAGTTCGCGGGTTAAAATCCCACTTAGGGCAAATCCCAGACCATAATATTCAATACCCTTTCCTCAATGTGCAGTTTGACAGGGACGTACTGAGTGACAAAAAACTCACTGGCATGCTGTGCGCGCCCCAGAGGGCGAGGGGAGTGGCCTGTTTGGTGGTATCGAGCATAGCGTAACGACGGGCTGGGTATATTCGTAACTAAATTGACAAAACCGCGATTGTGCACTTCAAACAAGTACAAAACAATTAGTAGAGGAGACGTGGAAGATTGACCATCACCCATCAGATAACTTGATGTGACATTTTTTTTAAAATATAATTTATTAACGAACATGCCAATGATAATGATAACTTGTTTATCGGAAAGTTTACATAGCTATTTTTAATTGAATTAATTTTCATTTTAAAATAGCTATGAAAACTTTTCGTTGGGTGAAGGTCGATCTTTTACGTCTCTTAGACTAAATGACACATTCGCGGTTTTGGCATTTTATCGTCGATACAGTTAACGCAGTCACTACCGGCAACGCATATATGCGTTTTCGTTACTTTCATCCAGTGCCTTGAACGCTACTTTTTTTTAAAATGTCAATTGACTGACAAACGAGCTGACGGCCCACCTGATGGAAAGTTGTCACCGCCGCCCATGGACATCTGCAACACCAGAGGTGGTGCCAATGCGTTGCCAGTCTAGAGAGGATGGGGAATGGGGATGAGGGAATAGGCCTCCGGATCTCGTCACTCACCGTACGAAACGCAATAGCAAGCTATTACTTTACGCCGATATTCTGTGAGAGTGTGGTACCCCGGTCGAGCCGGCATATTCGAACAGTAATCATCTAGTGAGAATTACTGTTTGGCTCTACCACAACAAAAATAATTACTGTGAGTAAGTAATATTTAGCAAGCTTCGCCCAGTGCCTTCAACGCATATGTGAGTTCTATTAATTTTAATATTCAACGTCAAATTACTAAGAACTCAGATGTGCGTTTGAGGCACTGGATATAGTTGGTTAAACTCACATGTGCGTTTGAGGCATGTAGAAAAGTGCGGCATCTGGCAAAGTTCTAGGAAAAAGGAGTGGCAGTCAATGTGTTAATCACTTAATAGTCCCGAATAAAGATCCTTGTGTCGGGTTGTAGCTATGCCATTTTGGCTTCATTATTTCCAAGATCATGTGATCGTGGTTTATATACATTCCACTGGGCGCTTTCTCTTTCTTATTTTGAGAGGCACTGAACGTTTGTCCACGTGAGCCCAATTGGCGAATTCACTTTCATTAGTCATAGTCATAGTCATATCGTTTATTGCATTATAAGGTACAAAAGTGCAATATAGTTTAATTTTAATATTAATCTAATTTCATTGTAAATGCATGTTATAGTATAATTATAATTGAATTGTTATTTGAATTGTTTCGAAGATATGTGCAGGTTTTCTCACAATGTTTGCTCATAAATATCACATAAAAAATACAGGGCATTGTTTATACTTTTAACAATAGAGAGGCTCACAAGATTCGAAATAAATGCTTTAAAAAAACCGGTCCAGTGCGAGTCTGACTCGCGCGCCGAGGTAGCCTTTTTAAATTGTAGGCCCAGTGGTTTGGAGAGAATGGGGGGGTGGAAAGACGATGTAACATTGTAATAAAAAAAATGTATCACATATTAATTGTTTTATTTAAACAATTACAATCACCTTAATATCACTAAAATACAGTCAGTCGTGTTGTCTTACCATAACAAGACCTTACTTAATTTCGCTTACAACAAACAACAATAATTTTTAACATTAATATCTTTTAAATCTCGTAATATTTTAATTTATAGGCATTCACATTTTTTCACTTTAACTATCTAAGTAATAAAATTGAAAATGTTAGAATATTTAATCGCGTAATTGAAAAAACGTTCTAGATTTGGAGTCGCTGATTTTATGCATGAAAACGGTTGCCTGCGGAATAATCTTAAAGAGAAAATAAAGTTGCAAATTCTAGGTTAAATCTGGTCCTAAGGCGCTTTAAATTAAGCAAAGGTAGGTTAATAAATTACCTAATTTCTTTTTATGCCAGAGGCATTGGCTAAGTTCTTCCAGCCTGCTCGATTGAGACATCAGTTATTATGTCAATTACCTAACGACCCATTGGATAGGGTACCTAGATGTTCAGCTATTACTCCGAAAATCTAAATGTGAACACTCTATTGCTATCTCTTTATCTCTTAAGGCGTGACACATGCGTAAAAAGAGGCGAGCCGATCCGTTGGAACTTCGGAAGTAACCCTACAGGAATTTCTGGGTACCCGATTAAAAGCATTTATAAAAAATATTGTATGAGTAAGTAATAAAATAACGAGGTTTTACGTCTTAGCAAGCATCGGAGTACAACAGAGTCGACCTTTTAGCCCTGATATATTAAATTGCGTATTTCTGTAAAAGACGCCTTATTATTGTGTTTCTGAAAACTTTAGATCTTAATCGTGAACATTATTTTTATTTCAAACTCGTTAAAGTCGGATTTCGCCAAATGAACACGAGAACACAATTAAATATGAAATATGGTACTTTATTAATTTTAAAATATGAAACTTAAAACGATTTCTCTTTGTTATACTTAGTTTGTTCTTCAAATTAATAATGATATCTTTATATATATATATATATATATATATATATATATAATTCTACTGTACCTACATGTGTATGTCACTGAACTCCTCCTAAACGGCTGGACCGATTTGAATGAATTTTTTTGTGTGTTTGGGTGGCGCCCTGGATAGTTTAGATTCACAAATCAGCCCAGCAGATGGTGCTGCAGTCGGTACAAATACCGCGGGCGAAGCTGTGGCGGGTCCACTAGTAGCATTACACGTTTAAAAAAAAATACTTTAAGATTCAGTATTATTAATATTTAAAGCAAACTAAGTATAAGTACTTATCTACACTGCATTTCGAGCTGATTCAATATCTTTCGTATGCTCTTTAAAAATATTTTCATAAAATTGTTCAAATTGTATACACGCCAAATAATAATGAGTATTTGCGTTATTAAAACAAATACATTTTGTACATGCTTAATCCATCTCCGACCCAATTGGTCAGCCTACAGCGGCTCCAAAATATATTCTTGCGCAGAGCCACGGGTGCTCCCTGGGTCATGCGTAATAGGGACCTTCATAGTGATACGGCCTTACCGACCGTAGCACAGTATATGAAGGATTTGTCGAGGAGATATTTCGATAATGCACCACATCACCCGAACCCGCTGTTCAGGGATGCGGTGGATTACACTCCTCTCGCCAACGTCCTTCCCAGACGTAGGCGTCCTCGTCACGTGTTGTCGGACCCAGATGACATGATTACGGCCAGTCTTGCGGCCAGTTCGATAGACTCTAGCCCACCTGTAGTGCAGGGCTCCGACGACACTAGCTCAGCTCCTTACACACCACACCGTCCCCTCCGGAGGAGGCGTGCACGTCCCCACACCTCCACACGTGGTCGGCCACATTTCTTCAATCGCTACCGGCATGTACCAGGTAGATTCTCACCTATCAGACACACCTGACTGAGTTTCTTGGTGCTTCTTCTCAGTCAGATTTAACGTAGCCTTTCCGAAGCACTGTAGCACAAAAATCCGATTGTTTATATCCCCGCTTAACGTCCTAAGTCCGAGGTCGGCTCAATAGGAGCAACCTTAGGCATGTTAAGTAAAACTCCCCTTGTTGAGCGCCATTCAGGCTGCTCGCATCTTTCCGGTGAAGTTGTCGGAGTCGTCAGAGACTAACAGCGTATGTCCATTCTAAAAAAAAAAAAAAAAAAAAAAAAAAACATGCTTAATCGAAATGTTTGCACAATTTCTCACGCATCCTGCTCACCTTTATAAATAACATTATCTGCACCAAAAACGTTCAGTCATGCAAAACCCTTGCATGTTTACACAATTAAAGTTTAATATTGATTTTATCATAATTGAAAAATCGCTTAAAACCTTACACGCTTTTTACAAAACAAAAATGCACAAATAATGTGCACACGTTCAAAATCTTTGCACGGTTTAAAATCCTTACACGGTTTTGCATGTGCTCTATATGCAGCTCTCCTTAACCCGTCGACTGGTGGTGACCACTTCTGGACGGAACCGAGCCGCTATGTCGGCGCTGCGGGCGGTCACCCCTCTGTTCACCACCGATATGCTCTGGGACGACTGGAATACAATTACTAATTTCAATGTATTGTCTTATGGTCTCTGAAAAAGGGTTAGATATGGGAATGGAATGAAGAAATAGAAATAGAAATAGAAATAGAAATATTTATTGCATAACTGTGTATTGTGTACAGAGTTGTCATAAGAGTACTAAGTATCAACAGTATCCCTGTTGCGGGCATACAATGTTTAAATAAACTTGATTCTAAGGACAATACACTAGCACTTATTACTAACGAGATAATCAAAATTAATATTAATTATTATAAAACTCATTTAAATTATTAAAAAAAAAACAATAACTATTAGGTAATTTTTAAGTTTAGTTTTGAATTCTTTCCCTTCAAGCATTTTAGGTAGATGGTTAAAGACTTTCACCGCAATGATGTACAAACTTTTGTTGTACATGGAGTTGTTAACTTTAGGCAAGAAAAGGTTAAACTTATACTGAGGGCGTAAATTACTTCGTTGGGAACATTATTCGTAAAACAATCAGCATGATTTTTTTAGAAGAAAAAAAGAAGAAAGAGACTTTATTCACCACACAAGACACACATTAATAAAAGCAACAAAACAATACAGAAAAATAGGGATGTGTGTCATCGCGGCAGTGAATCGGTCACCGGCTCAGCGTAATGCTGAGGTCTCAGACACCCGCAGCGCTGATGTTCAGCCAGCACCGTCTGTAGCAATTGGAGCGCTATACAAACACACTAAACACCAATGAATGGGCTTGGTAACTAAATATGCTTTTTATTAAATTATCGAGCACTTAATTTACATTTCACCAATGGCTTATTCCTTAGGCCGTTTAATTTGTTACAATTTCCAAAATTATAACCTTAACCTTACCTACAGCCTGTGGTGGAGCATCAAATATTTAATAGGGGAAGCTGTACGAAAAAATGCCGTTCAAGTTAGAGTCTTTTTAACACACTTTTATAAGCTTGTAACTAACTAACTAACACTTCCTTATTTTAACAGTCGTAACGATTTGAAACTATGCAAGTGTATGCAATTCGAATGACAATACAATTATTTGGTACCATCGAGCTGATCCGAACATAGAACAATGATGTGGATAGTGGTACAGTCCAATGATTACTAGAATCCCTAAGTTTGGGCTCATTTGGTTTGTGATGAGGGTCTTTTGTACTTTCTAGTGCGTTACTAACAAGAGCGTTTTTATTTAGTTTTTGTGAACTATAATTAGGTATTACGAGTAACATTGCCTTCAATAACAGCTACCTACCTACAGCTTTATAGCTTGACTAAGTTGTAGTCGTAGTCGTTCAGGAATCGGCTCGTAGGCAGGTCTACTCCTACGTGACAAGGATAATACAAAGTCGGAAATAGCCTTTTATATAAAAGTTTTACGGAAAATGGCTTCCAGGGAAATAAAAATGCCCAAACATAATATATAAATCAAAGATTTTTAATCTATGATAAAAACCATAAACCGCCTTCTAAAGTTGCATTATTATTAAAAAACCGGTCACGTGCGAGTTAAACTCGCGTGCAGAGTAACCCATTCCGTACATGATTATCAGAAATGTCCTATTTTACTTTAGATACCAAAGACTTCTAATAGGTTTTCCTGTAATCTATAGCTAAAGATCTATTTTCTGGATATTTGGAGAATTTTAGGCCCATTCGTTTCGGAGATAAGGGAATGGGGAATGTTCAATTTTCGCCTATTTTCCTAAATAACTTCCAAACTATTCATTTTAAAATTCTAAAAACATATTATTTAAGATTCTCAAAATGAGCCCTTTCATTTAATATGACACACAATGTAGATAGCATTTTTATTTTTATAATATTCTCCCCAAAAGTCGCCCTCATGTTTAACCCTTTGGCCGCCGTTGTCGACTATGCGTGACAGTGTATACAGGGTAAAAAAGTCCTTCATCACCTTGACTTAAAGTTGAAATTCGTGTTACTTCTCAGACATGCTTGGCGGCCAAAAGGTTAAAATTCATTTATTTACGTTACACGTCCATGTTGCGGTCACCGACTTACATTATGCGTACCAAATTTCAACTCAATCGGTCCAGTAGTTTCGGAGAAAATTGGCTGTGACAGACGGACAGACAAACAGACAGACAGACACACGAGTGATTCTATAAGGGTTGCGTTTTTTTTTCGGGTGCAGAACCATAATAACAAAAGAATTTCGTGATAATTACGTCACAAAGCCTTTTCACGACGTACTTAAAATATAATTATAACTTTGCATGTGCTAGCAGAATACTAATGTCAGTACAGCCTACAGAAAAGACAGCTTTGTTCCGTTGTGTATGCAAACATATTTAAATGAGTTCGTTTTTGCTGTTATTTACGGGCTGATAATATGGCTAAAGATGCCATTTGTTATTTCCCTTGAGTTACTTAATCATGGATGAAGTTAATTGATGGCGAAGTTGCTGCTGTCAGTAACGTTAAAAGTAATTCTGGCTTTGAGTTATGACTTCCCACGCAATAATTATTAGCCTTAACGTTAATATCAATAGTATTTAAGAATTCATAAAGAAAAAAAAAGAAATGATTAAGTGACTGATCAGTGTTTCCTGAAACATTTTCTTCGAAACTATAAATGTCCGTCTCTCTGCTTAAGACTGATGATATCATAGTCGAAGTGAGGCATTTTCTCACAGACAAAACCTTGTAGTCCTAACATTGCACCAATATAACAAAAAGATTATCATTGAATATCGCTACCGTTGTTTACAAACGGTTGGCATTTCTGCATGGTATACAACGAAGGCCCTATTAGATATTAAGTAACGTTGGCCAAATGCAGTAAACTATTATCATTACGCCCATCCTCTTACCAACGCTGGGCCAATGCGACTTCTGCTACCGTTAGTTTAAAACTGTTGGCATTTTTGCATTATATTGTTTCAGTTGGTAACTCTACAATGGCCCTTGGTTGTGGTCCTTACTCAAAACGACGGCCAAATCTAACCGTTGTCCAACTAACGAGACCCATGTAGCCCGACCAAAAGCCAACACTAAATGCTATTAGGGTTACTTGGTATAATAACCAAAAGGGCCATGTCCTACGACTCTCATGATATCAGGACCTCAATTCCATATTGCGTAAGCCATATCATGTAGGGATTTTTACGAGTACCTTTACAGACAAGTTAATAAGTGCTAGAATATCGTAGCAACACCATTTATTATATTGCTAGGTAGGTAAGGTCCTGTGGCGTTCTCTTATGTATTTAAATTGTAAACATATACACATACTATGTAATGATATCCCCTCCGGTCGGCTCGTTTACTATGTACTACGTCTTTACTCCGCGCCTGACAACTCAAGACTGCCGCCCGCGCCCGTGTCATAGTGGAGACAACAGGTATGTATGAATAACTAGATATAACATAAAAGTAACTTTAATAATATTACCAGGTTTCTTTTGTGATTCATGAAGTTATTATATAACATGGTTTTCCATTACCACATTCTCCGTATCCGTGCTTACGTCTAATGGAAAGCGTTCCATTTTTCAATGTCGCGAGAAACCGACGTTGAGTAAGAATTCTACGAATTTTATATATAATATATTGTACTATATTCCTTCCTAGCGTTTTTTGCCGTTTCGAATTCGGAGTACGCTTTAACCATGATCCCGGATTTGGCAGGTGGGATTATTACACCGACGACCGCCATCTCATATCCGTAACCATTGCGACAGGGAAATCAAACCGATTGGATCATGGTTTCATTATTTAGTTCCGTAAATGTGCAGGTTACCACATGTCCCCTTAATTTATTATTATTATTATTATTTGAAGCCGGTACCCCATGATCACGAGTCGATATCCTTACCCACTAGGACACTGTATACCGCTGATTAAATAAAATTCAGGTAACATTTTAAAATAATCACAATTTTTCGTTATTTGTGAAGGAGTTCGTCGTACCATCTTAGGACTAATTAATCGAACGTGGCCACAAGTAGTCTTGTGGCTCTGCCCGCCCCATTAGGGATTTCGGGCGTGATGCTATGTATGTGTGTATGTGTGTTGTGAACGAGATACAAGTTCGCTAATAAGCAACGTCCTTCTTGTGCTCAACTTTCAAGGTACGATCAATATTCATAGTGTACGCTACTCCTGAAAAGCCTATCGCTTTGTTAAGACTTTGAGTGCCAGGAGCCCGCTAGGCGGGCGCTCTGTTCGTAGCGCATTTTCGCTACAAAGCGGAAAACGTTGCTACACGCGTAGCGCCTTGCAATTGTGGGCACTGAAAGTTTCAAACTGTAGGTATATATATATTCAAGTCTATTTTTTGTATGTATAATGTACTAGATGGCTCTAGGGATACAACACTTAGGACTATAGGAAGAATCAAGCATAAAAGTAGTATTTTTGTTTGTTTATTTCGAAAGACGCATGTAGTTGCGTATACTAACTATAAGGAAAGTTAGGAAAAAGGGAAAAAATTGTATTTGAACAATAAAAAATCATAGGAATTAACTTACCATACTGGGTGGTAACGACTGGTCGGTATATTCCCTGAGAACCGCTCTCTCAGCATCAGGCAGCGGCACTTTACTGTAGTCACTGCATATTCTATCTGTGATCAAAATAACAATAATTGTATAAGGTTTCTACACAGTATTTTCTCTTTTATCTCCATTTACTGCATCTCTCAAACTCTCATAGTCCATTGACCGTTGACGTTAATTCCATTAGTGAAAGCTAATCGCTTTAGCGAGTAGGTTTATTTCGCAGAATTATAGATTTAAACTATAATTAAAAAATTGCTTGTATTATATAAGGCGTCTCCACGGCTATGAGACATGAAGGGAAAGTACTTTAAGTATTTTAGATAGGATATTTTGCTTCATAGAGATTTTTTTTATTCTTAAAGTAAGTACCTAATAACATCTGGTTATTTAATGTAAGATTACTCTGTTAAGTTTTTAGATAGCAATAAAAAGATCTTTTTAAACTAACCCTTTTTTCAATTTTAGCTGGTATTATAAATTTGAGGTACCGAATAGTACTACTAACGCTAGCTATCATTCCATTTACGCTAGCTATAATAAGTAAATATTATAATTCGTACAAAAAAGTTTATATACAAATTATTCTGAATTTTTAGTGCAGTAATATTTTATGATATTTCATATTAACTTTTTTTATTTATGAGGAGTTTATATTGAATATTGTCGATCAGTTATAGCATATAGAGATTTCACTTAAAACGACTTTTTTGGTATTAAGTTTAACTAAAACACTTCTGTGCTATTCAAAATACGTTAAATTATACCAGATTTAATAAAAAAAGAAAATAAATGGCTCGTTCACAGCATCTTATTTTATTTATATATGTACATATATTTCCATGTTTCAACTACAGAAAATTATGTGCGTATTATGATGTACAGCTATGCAAAATTTCAAGTTTCTACGCTTATTCGTTTCTGACATAATCGACTGAGTCGGATGGACAGACATGACGGAGTTCCGTTTCTTCTTCTGAGCTACGGAACCCTAATAACAACACAAATATTGCGACTACGAATGCTCAGAGATTTTAAACTGTGAACACGACAGTGTCTCGAAATTGCCAAGAGCGCTCGAGGGCGTCTGATTAAGTCAGGAATTACAGAGGTGTTCTATGCAGAGGCAAGTATTCCAAATTCCGTGAACGATAAAGCCGGCCAACGGCAAACAAGAGAACGCCAAATAAATGCAGGTGTAATCCGGCAGGTGGACGGAAATTTTGCTTCCATTGAATATAAAGTCTGTTCGCCGAGAGTTGATAAATATATAAAATCGTCTCGAAATAGCGACAGTCGCTTACCTATCGCAAACTGTATAACGGTCTTATCGCCGCGCGCACTGAGTTTCGTGGTACGAGGCACGCAGTTGTTGTCATGCGCGGCGTCGCGCCGGGCCAGCGAGCGCGCGCACGCTGCGGCTATATTACCATTTCATTCTGGAATACGCTTTTCGTGTGTCGTTTGGGTGTTCGTGTTTTGTTTTAGACGAAGCAATTGCTGATTCTTCCTCCGACTCTGAGATTTCGTCATGGTCTTCGTCCGATATGCCAGCAATGGGACATAATATATACAGGCTATTCTATAATAATATTCTATGGAAGAAAATATAGCTTTTCCCTTTACTTTTTATTATCATCGGCAAAAATAATCAGAGGGCCGCAATTTGTAATGGGCTAAGAGCACTGATTTTTTTAATCAATTTTAAACTAACAGACTTTAGTTTTAATTATAAATACATTTATTTAACGTCTGAAAAGGTTTCGGGTTCCTTGAAACGTATTTAATGAAAGAAGGAATTAAACGATATTACTTAGATAGAATTTACTAGCAATCGTCACGAATTTCGACTTAGTCAATTAGCAACTCAATGACTAATCGTTCAAGTACCGTCCAAAAACCTTTAGTTCAATAATGCCTACAAGTGAACTTCTTGAAATGAAATTGTAATTTTCGTAATCTATAAATCAATTTTATAATTTTGCCATCATAATTTTGTATTTTAAATTAATGTATTTATTTAAAGTTGTTTAGAAAGCTTAATATATTTTTACTTTACTGACGACCGTAATTATGAATTGACTTAATTGTAATTGAAATTTTAAATTGACAATATTGGATGCAACTCGAAACGGTGTCTTCATAATTTAAAATTTCCTAAACTTAAAATAAGAAACGTCAAAATCGATTTTGTATAGCACAAAGCCAAAGATCTCAAAAGAAGGATATGCCTATCAGTAGTCTCATAGTAGGTTATTAAATGCCAGCGCCATGGCTTACCCACACCCTATTGCTGATGTCTTACGTCTAACGAGATACATACAAAAGTCTAATATTGCTTGATTCACACGCTATCATATCATTGTGGACGGTGTGGTCCGTGGTGCTGCGGTTTCACACCGCACGATGCGGGAGAGCATTTTTTCAATTATAAGTGTCACTTAAGTGGGCTAGTTTTTCGGTAATTTATTGCTGCAATTCGGGCTATCCTCAAAAAAGTTACATATTACCTACATCACTGATGGGGACAAACAGTTTGAATGTAAACTTTTGAGGATAGCCCGAAATGCAACAATAAAATACAGAAAAACTAGCCCGTGTGCAAGTCTCTTTAAATGGGTGTCATGGATGATGACTGCCATGTGACTGAACCAGCAATGGTGTCAGATTCGTGTTCTGAACCCTCAAAAGTAAGCATCGCGAAAATTGCTTTGAGCAGTTCCTTACTATATACATATTTCAATGCACAAAGCTGTCAAAATTAAGTGTACGTTTCCTATTTTAAGTTTAGTGTCTTTTAACTTTAGCGAACACACATTAGTATTGGACCTATTATGAAATAAATAAATCTAAATCTAATAATATCTAAAATGTATTTAAAATAAATGAACCATAAACGTGTTTCTTTTTCAAAACTTCAACACAAATTCGTCAATAAAGCACAAGTTAATGCCACGCCATTATCAAGGAGTCAAAAGGTTGGCGAAAAGAGAAAAGTGGCAATTACTCCAGCGGCAAGAGCGTTGCTCTTAATTTATGATGATAATGAAGAAACAAGTTAATCATTCATTAATTGTCGCCGAGTAGCTCCATAAAAACTGATCTAATAACACTCATTCTAGACGTGACACTGTTTAAGATTCTAATTTACTCCTGGAAGTACTTTTTTACCTAAGTAATGGCTCCGAATGAAATATTTAAAAAAATCTATTTGGGAGTTTTTTGAGTTTCAATATATCTACTGATTTTTTTCCTTCTTTTATACTCACCATAATGACACGGAATAATGTCTGGATCAGTCTCCTCCCCATCCCCGTCAATTTTGAGCTCGTACTGACTGCTGTAGTCCAACTTAGGCGTTGCAGTATATGTGTTCAGACCATCTGGTTTTGAAAATGACTCCATACTTCGTTGCATGTAGAGCGCTTTGCTAAGACGAAACACAATTTACTTTATTAAAATAGGAAATCTTAAAAAAGACACGAAAATGGCCACCTAAAGCTTTGTGTTTTAACTTCAGCATAATGGCAACATGCTTCCTATGAGTGCTTGGTCTGAGAATATCAGAATCTTTGCATTCTATTGTATAAAATTCAATTTACGACTATTATTGTATGTTAAATACACATGCACTTACGCAGAAGGTGGATGCTTGTCCAAGTCGTGGCGCCGCGAAACATGTCGTCGATATAGCGCGGTGATTACACCACAAACAGCGGCACAGAGCAACGCTGTCAGCGCCACCAGAGACGCTAGCATTGGTGACAATGGCAGCGATCTGCTCGATCCTAGAGAATACAATGAGAAACATGTCGTCGATAGGTAGGTAGGTAGGTAGGTCATTTATTTCTTTAAGAAAATGACATTACAAAAATTTTATGTTAAAGATAATTAATTCACAAAAAGATCATCAGTTGAAATAGAATAATATAAAAATAACGTCTAGAAATAATTCTAGGAATAATCAAAATTAAATTTCAGATGTCATAAATAAAATTTATACTTAATAAAAGAAATCAGAAAAATGCAATAAAATTAAAACTAAAGAAACACTAATGTAATGACATAGCGCGGTGATTACACCACGAACAGCGGCACAGAGCAACGCTGTCAGCGCCACCAGAGACGCTAGCATTGGTCTGGTGGTTTTTCATATTTTTCATATTTTGTATTGATTATTATATTGTGCGTACTAACATTAGAAAATAGGTAATTAATGTACTAACAGCTATGGATCTTGTAGTCCGAAATAAATACTTTGAATTTGAATTTGAATTTGAATTTGAATTGGTGACAATGGTAGCGATGTGCTCGATCCTAGAGAATACAATGAGAAACATGTCGTCGATATAGCGCAGTGATGACACCACAAACAGCGGCACAGAGCAACGCTGTCAGTGCCACCAGTGACACGCTAGCATTGGTAACAATGGCAGCGATGTGCTGGATCCTAGAGAAGACAATGTAAAGCATGTCGTCGATATAGATATCTAAACGCGGCGCGGAGACTATTTCCCTTATAAGTTATTTATTAGAATTAATTTGTACCCATTAGGTTTGTTTTTTGCACTTTTTGTGTTAGTTTTTAGATATAGACAACGAGAAACATAATCTTTGTTTTTCTTAAGCTTATTCCTAAATCAACCATGTGAGTCACCCTCAAACTTATTTATTTTGTTCTATGATTTACATATTATAGCTGCTGTTTGACGGTGTTGTAAGATATAAAACACCTGACTTTTGTCCACTCATAGTTACCTCTCATGGCTTAAATATAAAATTATAATTTAAAAATAAACAATGCAACTATTCTCACCAGTGTACTTATCAGGTGATCTTAAAGCGACTGTGTAGATTGTGATCTCCTCGCTCTTTCCTTTTGCGTTTGCAGCAAATATCTTGAGGGCATAGCTTGATCTGCCGTCTAAGTCACGAACTTCAAACACTGGAGTGGTATTTGATGAAATGTTGGCTTGGACCTGTTACAACATTAGGATTATGACGTTTTAAAAACTATTCGTGTGGATGATGTTGATCGCATTCTGGTTATTTATAAATCGATTTTCATATAGAATACTATTCAAAAGTTATAACGTATATTTAATTTACTACAAGCATGATTCTATGTACCTATAGAATTTTCGGTATTCCTTTTTAACCACAAACAATAATATTTCCTCACCAATAAAGAAGGCAGTTCCAGCACCTCCATATAGAAAAATTGAGGCAGCCCGCCGTCAAAGCCTTCAAGACATTCCACTTGAAAACCCATCGCACTTTGGTTGGTCACCGAGCAGTTTTGCACAGGCGTCGGCTTTCCTGTACACAAATTACTGTGACTGATGTGATAATGATGATCGGTTAGTTTCTGACGATACCCTTGATAAGTTGTAAAAAAACTTTCAGCTCCTACCTGAAGGCTGTGAAGAAAAGAAAAAAGAAAAGTATGTATATAAAAGAGAATCTTGTGATGAGATCCTATGCCAAATCGAATGTCGCTTTTATTCATGATTCGGACATTTTTGTCATAAATTTGCACTGTTTTCATACTTAAACGTCCGTTATTGATAATAACCATTTTTAGGGATCTCTTGTATCCTAACCTGGACCAGTTTTCCAATCCAAACCTTAAGACTGTCAGTCAAGTAGGCCTAGCGTTGTTTTCTGAGGCACTTCACTCAGTCAACTCTTTCATTGTTTATTATCAACAAGCTTTGCCCTCGAGCTTTTATCTATTTACAAACGAACCTGCAGCGACAACTTTGTAAACGCACGGAGCCTCCTGTCGCCCGACCGAATTGGTCGCAGCACACGCCACCGTCCCGAAGGCCATGTCGGTGGTAGGGGTGTAGCGAAGGGTCGAAGAGAATCCAGATTTAGTGTAGGATCTAATTGGGCAAACAATAAACGCATGCGTTAGGTTATTTTTGCAGCAAATTAATGAAATCTTGGATAGCGTGATGTTGAAGAGCAGCGGTAAAGAAGGAAGCAATTATTATGAATGTAAAAACATTCAACATCCGGTGTTGTATCACCGTTGTGGTATTATGAAGTTTTTCATCAAACTTGCGAGTGAAATTATAATTATCTTGCTTCTGCCCGCACTTTATTCGCGTGAATTCGGTTATAGTTATTCCCACGAAAACTTATAAATAAAAAGTAGTCTGTGGTAATCCAGGGTATTATAACAAGCTATCTCCATTCCAAATTTTACTCAAATACTAACAGATATAGAAAGTAACAAACATGCTAACTCACACACATACTCAAAAACTTTAGCATTTATAATATTAGTAGGTATGATTAGTGTCATTTAATGTTGGCAGGTCCATTGTCGTTGCCGGGATTTTAATCGATGTTCTTTATGACACTTTGTAATCTTGTAAAGAATAAATCTCATTTATATCCTAGTTTTTTCTTTAATATAACAGTGAAGTTACAACCTGAACCAATATGTTTTCATTAATATAAAGTTTTTGAAAATAGGATCATTGTGTGTTGTTATTTTTACCGACGCAGAAAAAGCCATAATTATATGAAGTGAAATATATAATAATGAATCTAAGTCCTCACCGGCAAGTAGTTATAAATTGGGTCGAATCCATGAATAACTAACTTATGTTAGAAATGTGTTGGTCAACTATCTACCGGAACACGGAAATCCTCTCAAGATGTCCACGTACACAGTGTATCTACTGATGCTGTTAGGTATCTAGTGGATGCTATTAGAGACGGTATATTATACTGAGCAAGGGGGTATGGGGTCCTGGCTTATCATTCCATTCTTGCGGCGTTTCTTCTCAGCAGATGTCACCTTTCAAAGCGCTGGTAGATTCAGACATGTGAAAAGCCCATGTGATAAATATTGTCATTTTTATTTACATTAAAATGATTATCAGCCAACGTAGAAAAAGACCCAGATTGCGATTTAAATTCTCGCTGAACATAAAGTCATAAGGGGCTATAAAATCCAATGAATATTCTGTACTAGTTTTTGACCGCGATTTTGAGTGTATTGAAGTCGTTTATCGCTTTTTTATCAGAGCCAAACCGTTGCTCCGTTTTGACGTGAAAGAGAAACATTTGAAACATAGACACACTTATAAACATTTGACTGGCCTACCATCCTTTCTAATTTTCGCAATCCCTAAAGCAAAAGCAATTATAAGAGCTTACTATCACTACTATCAAAAATTGGAAATCGGTTAACATTTAAGGGGTGGAAAGCGTTATCGCCTTTTGTATGAAAAGGGTGATTTTTGCCGTTGGTTCACAGTCCTCTTAAGTAATTATTTACCGCTCTAATTTGCAAAGACACTCATGTCAAACAACTAATCTCTAATGAATTACCCAGCAGGAATCTGTGACTGCTCTCCGGAGCTGTTGAACGTCCAGCTGAAGCTGCTAGGAGCTGGATTTGAGTCCACTGAACAAAGCAGAACAACAGTCTCTTGCTTCACAGCGCCATATATCTCTCCATCTTCTTTTGGCTTGCAAACTGGTGAATCTGTTACCGAACAAGATAGTATTTTAATAACTACAGCGAAGCAAAGAGGTTACGTTTTTCGAGTGTAAGTATGTATGTAATTTATGCATTCGGTTCATATTTGGCTTACGCAAATATGACCATGTTTCCAGTTTCCGTTCTAAACTCAAGTGGCTTCCCATCCGTTTTCGGCGTAACTCCCATATCCTTCACTCTCTTTATAATATTATTTTCAATCCTGCAACCCCCCGCTATCTCAAGGAGCGTTTTAGCTATTTCGTTTCTGCTAGATGTTCGCAAAACTTTCTTCTAACTGTACCCTTATCTTCTTCTAAATTCTTCTCAAACTCCTTTACTTTTCGCGCTATCCGACTGTGGAATACTCTGCCTTTAGATTTAAGGCAAGCTAAATCTCTCTGTATCTTTAAAAATAGACTTAAGGAGCATTATCTGTCCCTTCCGCTGTAATATTTTTTTTATTTTTTTTTTATTTTCCTGTAACTTATCTCTCATTCTCTACTATGGCTGAATTATTTGCATGTCCTTAAATAATGTAGGTATATGTATCTGGCTGTATATATGTATGTATGTAGATATGTATTTATTTATTTATATATATATTTATACATTCGTATTTGTGAGTGCATGTAAATTTAGAAAATGTTTTAACTTAAATTTTTGCACCACCTGCCAAAGTTAAACTTTTTGCTCATTATTTTCTCTGTTGTGGTTGTCTGGAAGAGATCGCTATCTAGCGATAAGACCACCTATTGTTCCCTAACTTTATTTTGTTAGTGTATGCTTTTTCGTTCTTTTTGTGGTGTTCAATAAAGAGTATTGTATTGTATTGTATTGTATTGTATTGTATTGTATGTATGTAATCATTCGATTAGTTACAAAACTGCAGAACTGATTTTGGAAAATAGGGTGTCAAGCGATTTGGGCAAAATATCCGGGTGATAATGGATATATGACGTCACCTGAAATCCAATATGGCTGATGCTATAAGACGTTTAATTTCTTGACGTTTTTCTACCCATGCGATACTGATAACAAATGAAAGGGTTAGACGAGAAATTCCCAAAAATATATTACACATACGCGTATGCGTAAAACCTGCATTTGGTAACATTTCTCGCTACCCACTGACACTGTTCATATAAAGCATAGATTGAAGCGTCAAAGAAATATTTTATCTATCTACCTATATATAGCTAGCTAACGCAACTTAAACTAAATAAATTAAAATAATAATGAATATTTATAAAAAACAAAAAATCCGACTCTAAAAAAAGGAACAAACTGAATTGTCCTCCATAGAATTCCTTAGTGGGGGGGCGCTTATTTTGGTGGAAATAAGGTGAATTATTTGAGGTAGTGGTTTAATTAAGTGGAAAGCTTTATTCAATGCATAAAAAAGGTAAAAGGTAAGATATATATTTCCTTTATTTTTAGGAAACTGACCATAGATATTCTAGGAAGTAGCTTCATCAAGTGTTTTTTTTTTCTGACAATTCTGTCAGCAAGTTTTCTGAAAAATTCTAATTATTCGGTCATTCACATTATAAAAAATATTGAACCAATTAGTGAGTAGTTACCACGAACGAACTTTGAAGCGCGTTATCTTTGTCGATTTTGATTGATTTGATAAAGCAAAAAATACGTGTTCAATAATTTTTGATAATCTAACTGACAGGCTAATTATTTTCCAAAAAACTTCCTTATTACGAAATTGATACCGCCATTTTATTTCTTACATCTCACTTGCAGCGAAACAGGATTGCTGGCTGCGGTGCCTTCGCTGTTAGAAGCGAGACAGCTATAGTCTCCTGCTGCTGTCCTGTTCACATTCTGCAGCACCAGACTCTGGTCGCTGAGGATCACACCGGAGCTCGCGTTGTGGGTGATCTCTTGCATCTATAAGTGATAACGTTTAATGCTAATAGAGTAGCTGTAAAAAATAGGAAGACCTTTAGCTTTAGGATTTTAGTTTTCAATTATTAATTCGTACAAAATATATGCTTTTAAACTTTAATAAATGTGAACATAGGTGCAAACAGATAAAAAAGTATGTCGGTAAATCGCATGGGAAACAAAGTTACTTTTTTTTTAAATCCTTCCTTCAATATCACTTACACCTTTATTCCAGGTCAGCCGATGGCTCCTGGGGTTGGCTTTGACACTACATTCGAAGTAAACGTCATCTCCCTCCTTGATATGCCCCGGGTTGAGACTGGACCCCATTCTCAATGTTACTACGGGAACAACTGCAAAAAAAAACCGGGTAAATAGCAGAATATTATTAAGAGCAGTGGTCTCTTAAAATTACGGTAAAGTTAAAAAACCAGACAAGTACCTGCTTACAAGTTTAACTCGCGAGGAGAGAGTTCTGTGATTATATGAATTTTCCTATGTTACTTAAAAATGCATAGACTTTAGGTTTTCCTGTAATCTATAGGTAAAAAAACTATTTTCTTAATTGTTTTCGAAATTTCAGCTTTCGCCAATTTTCGTCTATTTTTCTAAATAACTTCAAAACCAATTCCAAAACAAAATATGTAAGATCCTCACAATGAGCCCTTTCATTTGATATGTCACACGCCAAGATTTGACAACATTTTTAAAAAAATCTAACTTACCGCCCCAAAAGTGGCCCTTAAAATTCAAGTCAAGTCAAGTCAAACTATCTTTATTCAATTTAGGCTTTTACTTGTTTACTTTAATTAATTGTTTTACGTTACACATCCGTATTGTGGTCACCGATTTACATAGGTCTACTTTTCAACTTAATTGCTGCTAGAATAATATAGAGAAGAATATGTTAGAATAACTATGCTGAGTGAAGACCCTTATTTGGTGTCACATTGCACCAACATTTTATTAGTTTAAGCTCAATGTTTTTATTATAGTATAGCTTAAGTTGGTGGTGGTGTGATGCAAATAAAATATTTTTCTTTCTTTCTTTCTTTCTAATTTGACCAGTAGTTTGGCTGTGACAGACGGACAGACAGACACGAGTGATCCTATAAGGGTTCCGTTTTTTCCTTTTGAGGTACGGAACCCTAAAAATAAACTTTATGTCGATCGAATACCAAATATTTTCCATATATTAAAAAGACAAACCATTCTTTATCCCGTAAAATGTAAAACGATTTTGATCATTTTCAACATAGGTATTATCAACCTGGACAATACCACCTCTAGGTTTTCTTTAGCGCGAAACATCCTTTAATTTGGGCTTAACCATAAATTTGATATTACCAAACAATTTCGTTTTCCAGGAAACGATTAAGAGTATGGATTTCCGAGAATTATATACCTACGAGCCCTTCCGTAAAGTGATCCTACTCGGAAAATTTAATCTTCAAATTATTTTCCTTATTTCATTTTTAGAATAAGATATAGAGAAGCCCTGTTTATTTTAGCAGATGGGTTTTGCAATCGACTACGGATTTGGCTGTGTATAGAAGGTAAAGCAATGATGTGTACGTCTCTGTGACTTTGAGATAAGCATTTTACTGACGCGGAGACTATACGTCTCTCTTATTCAGATTAAGACATGTGGATGAGTCGGCCACACGTAACTTTACTTACAAAATGAATATTTTCATTTTCATTTTCATTATTAATAACAAGCTTTTACCCGTAACTTCGTCAATGTGGAAATGCGTCTTTAAAAAATAAACGAATGTTCATGTTACCGACTTTTAAATTTTGCATTTTTAACTGTAATAACGGCTCTCACCAGATACGCACGAACTTGCCGTAAATTATTTTTCAAGCCCCTTTTTCACCTGATGATGATGGCCGAAACTGTTTATTTTGTAACTATTAGCAAATTCGCTTATAGACACTGCCTTTAGAAATCGTTTAAATAACGCCCTCTATTAAACAATGGTTAAGCAATATCCTTTGTTACGACGCGGCAGCCTTTCCTGTTAAGTTATTAAGTGCTATATGGTAACAAAAAAAATTGCGATATCGTTTTCGCAACATTGAATAGCGGTCTTGGACCAGTACCATTACCTCATGGTAATGGTACTGGTCCAAGACCGCTATTCAATATTGCCGATAGATTTCGATAGCGAGAACGGTTTGCATGAGCTCATGCTCATGCAAACCGTTCTCGCTATCGAAATCTATCGGCAATACTGCTTGTAGCAGATACAAGTAAAAGGGATCGAGCGACAGTTTTCAATAACGAGAACGGTTTGCGTAAACTCATGCTAATGGTACAGCAGCGCTCCCTTTCCCACTGCTTACCCTGAGAACCAGCATCAGGCATACCAGCTGTCATCATCTGAGTGGCAATCTTTTGGATACTTTTATTTTTATTACCCTACTGCGCGAATCTAAAAGGAGGTTATAAGTTCAGTCGCAGACAATAGCCAATGACCTTGAGTGAGTGCGGTGCTTTGTATGGGGAAAATCAAAAATGGATGAATTATATTAAGTGCACACAACACACGTAAAATATAACTGAGTCAAGTTTTTAGTATGGGCATGATGTAATAGAGTTATTAATTATAGACCCATAGGTAAGTTTAAAAAAGTAAGACATAGAACTGTTTAAAGAGGATTTCAGACGTAACTTCACGATGTTTTTCTATCGTATCGATTTCATCAAATCGTGTATTGGAAATAATTAAGTTTTCAATAATATAAAGAACATGAACATACTTACCTATATATTTTTGCGCTTGCCAAATCAAATAGGTTTTGTTAAAAAACTGTTCAATTAAAACCGATTTAGGTGTTGTCAGCGCCTTTAACAATCTATGTATGTACTCGTATGTACACGTAGGTTACCAAAATCGGATGTTCCACTTTAGCTACTGAATTACTGGACCGATTTGAATAAAGGGTTATATGACTCCTGGAGAACGTGCGTGGGTCAGAGTTTATACAAGAATTTTAAATGTTCGGTATGCTAAGAGCGAAACATTTTTAGTTCGGTTTAGTTTTTAACTTTATTTTTTAATAGGGTTATAGCTTATTCGCGTTTTTTATTCAATCCCTAGTAGACTGAAGCCTAAGCCGTTTGACCTGAAAAACTTTACACTATGATATCTTACAATGCACGTTGAGCGTCCACTTGTCTTCTATAACCGAGTCCGGTACCCGAGGGTTGTCTGCCCGGCAGACCAGGTTAGTTTCGTGATCCTCGGCTTCTGGCACGAAGGTCAGGATGCTGACGGTCGCGTTGGTTTCAGAGAACTGTTGAAAAAAGAAAGCTGTTAAGCAGGACATCCAAAGTGATAGCACACGCTGATAAGTTTTGAAATATCAGTCAAATTAAGTTTTTATTTACTGAAAAAATTTCTTCAATGACTAGCTGTGCCGTAAATGCGCAGCAATGTTCTGTTTTTCTTTTATAGCCTTTCCCGATCACACGCACTCAACATCTCACCTATGTTTCGTCGTTATCGGATAAATAGTAGCTATATGTAGGAACACATACGATACAAACAAACCAACAACTAAACAAACATTGATATTGTAGGTAAAAGGGCTTAAATGCATTATTTCAAGGGTTTCGGGAAATTTGTTCCTTTTTTCTTATACTAATTTAAACCCTCCCTTTTTTACCTCCTTCCAGTTTTTATTTGCAACTCTTTCTGTAGCCTATGTCTTGCCTGATGTTGCCTCTAATAGGTATAATATCGAAAATTACATTGAAATCCGTCCAATAGTTTTAAAATTCGCACACATACAAACAGACATTAATTCTAAAGCCCCACATTATTTGATTTTTATCTTTACTGTAAAAACCATTTATTAGAAAATTTCAAATAAGAATGTGATAGAACAATTGCATTTTACTTTGCGATGCGTAGACGCATCCTTACGGTCTGACATCTAGCGTGCTATTGTCAAATTTTGTATTGATAATACCAAATAATACTTTTCTCCTAATATTAAAGATTACTGACAAAATAATACATGAAACAAAATTTTTTACTCACTAGATTTTTTAAAAGATTATGTGCATTAAAAATGCACTCTGCCAAATATAAGGTTGTACAACCTTCCTCCAATTTACGATTACGAAAAACATGTAATAATAATTCAATTATTACTCAGAAATAATGCGAAGCATTTGAATACTATCGTAATGTGATACCTATAGGTATTTCCGACATAACCAGCATAATGCTGTCACGTTGAAATATACCCTCTTAAGTTTTAGACATAATTACTATAATAATCATTAATTGTTAAGTGCCTATATTGTACGTCGTTCTAAGAAAGCGAGGAGCGAAACGGGAAGCGAGAAGTCACTCGTCGCTCAAAGCAGAGATTATTTCTAGGCAATCAGTGGCATGGTGCGGGTTTTGAGAGCCGACTGGAAAGTTAAAATTGGGTAGCACTCTACCTTATGTAGTAGACATTAAGAGGATTGTACAGCATTCATATAAACCACCTAGGTATGTGAAGATTGTTTTGCTTCGTGTTTAAAGGGTTCCGTACCCGAAGCGATCACGGAACTCTATTACTGAGCCTACAGAACGTCCTTCCGTGCGTCCGTCTGTCAGAGGCCTCTAGCTCAGCAACGGTAAGAGCTAAATGTTTGGAATTTTCGCAGAATGTGTTGTTATGGCATACATACTAGCAAATAATAAAATGTCAAAAAGTTTTAAGCCTGAGAAGCTCCCCATACATTAATAACCTACCTATTTACTGATTTTAGAGCAATTTTGTTTCAGCTGTATTTCCATAACGGCTTAAGTTTCTAGTATCGAAGTTGACCGGATTTTAGTTTATACTTCATAGTCTAACAACAAACATCAATAAAATGGTGTTCGATTATAGAAATGAGAAAAATATATTGAAATCAAACCATAAAATTACCGCTGCGCTGCAGCTTAACAATCTGCCGACTTATTTGTCAACTGTCAAAGTTCTTATATCATTAACATAAAGTCTATTATTGATTGGTTGATACCGTAGCCAAATTGACCGGATTTTAAATACAGAGACCGATCGTTACAATGGTAACAAAAATTCACTTTGTTTTATCACTTTCTTTATAAATATGATATATCATATCGCTCAACCAATATAACATAGAGGCACATAAAGTGTGCAATGCTCCCACATAAATCGTTTAACCGGCTGTAAGTGAAATTTCGAATACAAGATTAATTGTGTGACACAGTGAAGCAAAACGAAATCAGATTTTAAATAAAATATATGTTTTCCTCTGCTTAAGGTACTGTATGTACGCTATTATTACTACAATCTAGCCCCAGACATTTGATTTTAAAACAATTCTTCACAAAAGGAAGCTGTTTTCTAAGTTTTATGTTTTTTTATCCGACTGAGCCAGAGCGAGGGTAACGTTTTTCGAGTATAATAATAATGTATCTCTTTGACACACTTTGTAGCCTAAACGTGTTAGTCAATTGTTTGCGTTAGATTCGTTTTAATTGTGGGAGATAAGGTAGGTACCTATATTATTAAAACAAACAGGTGATAAATATTTATTGATCGTCAAACCTCTAAAACAGATAAATAAGAAATGTATTCTCCCTTACGCATTAGGTCGATCAGGAAATAGCAGTCAATGACACCATAAAATCCTATAATATCTATTCGAAGTCAGAACTTCGTTTAGTGTCCTAGATAAGGGCTTTTTACTTTATATTAAAACTAAAAAAGTTTTAGGGTATGACTACCTCGTATTACGTAATATGAAATAAAGGTACAGAAATACGACTGAATATATCAATCCTTTATGTTCGAACATGAATTTCGTAACCTGAGAAATTGTATCCAACTTTAGCTTTGATAGATTCCACCGAGATGTCGTATTCGCGTCTAACTTCTTAAATCATGTTAGGTCCTCGAGAGATCTGTGCTCGATTGAAAATATGTTTCACTCGGTATATACATTTACTTGACGAGAAGGTTATTTTGTTATTTTATACCTTGTTCATTGCCTTTGATTTTTTTTTGGCTGCCTTTTGCCGTTTGCAGGGCCGGCCCGCTCATGATAGGCGAACTAGGCGATGGCCTACAGCGCTCGGGCTCAGGATGACTTCGTCCACAATCCTATTTCGTCACCTTCTTAAATCGTCCACAGTGCCATGTCGTCAGCCTACAATTCCTAAATCGTCACCTTCCTAAGTCGTCAACTTTCTGATATCGTCAATACCCCATTTTGTCTACATTCCTATTTTGACCACAGTGCCAACTCGTCCACTTTCTTTTGTCGACCTCAGTACTCCTTGGTCCGCGTCCGGTCTTGGTACTCGTCCGCATTCCTATATCGACCTCAGTGTCAACTCGTCCGCAATCCTATATCGACCTCAGTGTCGATAAGGTAAAGTCTATTAAAAATTCAAATTCAATTCAAATTCAAATTTGTACATTTTGACTGTTTGCATATTATGCGTGCAGTTGGCATTTTGCGTGTTCTACATTATCTATCAGCCGAAATCAATATTTTTACTATATAGGTAGTTGACGAGTTGGCACTATGGTCAAAATAGGAATGTTGACGAGTTGGCACTGTGGTCTAAATAGGAATGTTGACGAGTTGGCACCGTGGTCTAATTAGGAATATTGACGAATTGGCACTGTAGTCTAATTACGAATTTAAACGAGTTGATAATATCGATATTAATCGATGGAAGTGACGATATAGGAATGCTGGCGAATCGAAACAGTAGACCATATGCGAATGCAGGGGTGTGCAGTTCATAGAGGCATTGAGGCAGTGCCTACCCTGGCAAAATGTCCGATTTATATGTAATTCATACCGCGTATTTACTTATTATTACATTCCAAAAATACCTATATCCTTTGGACTTATAAAATATATTGTATTTAATAAGTTAATGAACCCCGCGAATATTGTCAGCAAGACTACCCGTGTTTGTTTATTGCTTGTAGCTGAGTTTTAAGGTTATGCAGTATTGAGTATTATAATAAATTGATAATGTTTGATGTTATGAGACGCGATGAAAGTATTTGTAAATAATAAATTGTTTTTAAAGTGTTTGTCTGTTGTCAATTAATATAAATTATGTATAACGATACGATACAAAATTAGTTTAAGTTGTGTGAAAGACAGTTACAAATAATAAAGACCATAAAAATGTGTAAAATCGCAGCTGTCTTTATCTTAAACGAAAGGTAAGTAATGTTTAAACGAACGGATATATATTTAATTCGATGTAAAAACCGAGTTTAGGTTTAATACCGTTTTGTTGATGCGCAATAACAACAAATAAATAAGAAATATTTCTCATATTATAACAAAGATTGTTCAATATTGTTTGTTTTCTTTATGACGAATCTTTTATTAAGAAATACAAATACAAATGTCTTTATTTTGCCAAAAATGTTGTACAAAAGATGGTTAAAATATATTGTGTGCATGTCACACATTTTACCAGCAATTGGCATGCAAAAATAGTATGGCTAGGAAAAACAAATAAACTGCTTAATTATAATGTCAAAATAAGATACACTATCAAATGAATTCAAATGTTTATGTTATTCAATATCAAAGAAATTCCATAAATTTATTGTTATTACAAACATAAGTCTCAGCAATATTTAAAATAATCAAAATATTCATGAATAGAGTAAAAACATTCTTGTACTAACCAATTTTTAAGTTTAGTTTTAAATAAGTTGCCATCTTAGTGTTATCATGCAAACGATTGTAAATGCCAATCATCGACATGCAGTATGTGTTTTAGCAGGAATGACAAGACGGTTAGGGTACCTTGTATTAAACTTACATATGTCTTTATTTGTTTTAACAAATGTTCTGGATGCAATTTAACAAATAAACCAATTTTCATAGATGTACATGCTTGCCATGGTCAGGAGTTTCAAGTTTCTGTATAGCGGCTTACAAGATGTCAAAATGTCTCCTTTACAAATGACCCTGACGCACTGGTTTTCAGCTCTTGCCCGCAACTTTGTCAGTATTTTAAACTTTTTATTTTCACTGCCTACCCTGACCAAAATTCCTATAAGACTTAAGAAGGTGACGAAATGGAACTGTGGCCGAAGTCATCCTGAGCCAGCGCTCGTATTGGCGGGGCGGCAATCGGCAGCAACGGAATTTAAAAGTTAATAATAAAAAAAACTTAATGGCCGAATTCAGAAACGCCACTTAAGCTTTTGATTAGATATTAAATAGTAAAATGTCCTTCAACCAGTTGTCAACCTATTGAGTGGCCTTTCTGAATTCGTCCATTACCTAACCTTACTTATATTATTGAGTCTTACTCTTTCATGTAGCATAAAATAGAACACAAAAAAGGAAGATATCCTTTCCGAATACCTATCTACCTGCTCCAATTTTTCTATTTAAAGTTACACAGTCTGTTTATATTATTGTTAGGGTTCCGTGCCTCAGAAGGAAAAACGAACCCCTTATAGGATCACTCGTGTGTCTGTCTGTCTGCCTGTATGTCTGTCTGTCTGTCTGTCTGTCTGTCTTTCTGTCTGTCTGTCTGTCTGTTTGTCTGTCCGTCTGTCACAGCCAATTTGCTCCGAAACTACTGGACTGATTGAGTTGCAATTGTGAATACATATGTAAGTCAATGACCGCAACACGGACGCGTAACGTACATAAATGAGTTTTAAACATGGGGGCCACTTTTGGTGAGAACATTAGAAAATTAAAAAAAAGATTTGGGAACTATATCGTGTAATTTCAAATGAAAGGGCTCGTTGTTGGGATTTTAAATATATTTTTTTGATAAATAGATTTGAAGTTATTTAAGAAAATAGGCGAAAATTGACCATCCCCCCCTCATGCTCAGTGACTCCTGTGGGGTTGTTGGCGGTGATCACTTACCATCAGATGAGTTGAATGCTCGTTGGCCTTCCATATATAAAAAGCAAATAGTTGAATATTTATTTTCGTGTATAATCAGGGCCTATAGGTATATTCAACAGTCTAAGCAATATTGTAATCGGTCGGTTTCTGTATCGTTTATTTTCCTTTGCCATAACGAAAAAAGCAAAGAGAATGTGGGTTACGATAAAAAAGTTATCTAGTTTATTTACTTACCTACGCCTTTTTATAAAGTAATTTCGAACAAAACGTCAACATACATAAAATAACATTCAAATAAAAACCCTACGCTAACGGCAGGTAATCCTAAAACTAGAAAGCCCTTGACGCTGGACCGCTCTTGAATACAAATACAACACAAATACTGTTTGTAACAGGTAGAAACCCTCTTATTGCGTATTTGGCAAGCCCGCGGGATTATCGAGGCGAAGTGGTCTCGTAAAATAAAGAACAAAATGTATGAATAGGAAACCGTTTCATGGAACGATCTTACGCGATATTACCTATAAGGTACATTATTTAATGTCATAAATGAATGTATAAATTTAACTCATAAGGTATGCTGGAAGTAAAAACAATTAAAAGTATGCCCCAAGGCATTTGATACAAATAATAAAAGGTGACATCATATGATTGACCTATGTTTGACAAATAAGTCTTTGAATCTTCAAATTGAAATGGGGTTCACAGTTTGTATGGGAAATACCGCGGGCGAAGCTATGGAGGGACCGCTACTACAGTACGTATCTGCGTAAAAGTATGTTGTAACCTACAAATCGATCTTAACCTCCTGGGACCCCGGTCCTCACTTGAGAACATAAAAAAAAAACAGCTAAATGTCAAACCGGCTTAACAAGTGGTAATGGCTTAAGAAGAAATCGAGGGGAAAACTCCATGATTTGTTTTACTAATTTTCCGACATTAATGGATACTTACTAAATCGATTTTTTGAAGAAATGAAGAAAATATCCATTATACATCCAGGATCCAGGAGGTTAAAATGCTTTAGAATGATAATTTTAAAATCTTTTCTGATCTAGAAATTTTGAACGCTGCGACGTCCCAAACAGCACTATAGCTGTATAAGTAAATTAGTTTATATAGCCATTATAACTCTGGTTTACGCGTTATAAGGGCTGTAAACTCTTATACAGCTTGCATGCTGCTTGGGGTGTAGACGTTTCTTAATGCCTCTTGACTGGCAAGACGAGGAACACGTTACGTGAAATTAATGTCAAGTTGGTCAGAGTCTAGCTTCTAGGTGATATTGCCTTTGCAGATTTATATGGTTTGGGCTAAATATTAATGCTGAGCACCCTTTTTGACACCGTTCGGTGCAGCGTTTATTATTTTATCTGTCTGTATCGAACGTCAGTAAATTTATTTTATTGTTATTATTACCCACATTTATGAGACAATCGATTTCATTTTAAGTTGTAAAGATCCCATTAGGTATTCTCACGATAGTGTAAGTTATTTATTATCATATCAGACATTGTTTACTATGTTACATAGTAATATTATACCGTAGCCGAGACTTTTAACACAGCCATGATAAGGCGTTAAATAATGTTTTTTAATAAAGTTTTTTCCAAAGTACCTACAGATTTGGGAAGATTTATTAACTAAAAAATGCTCAAACCAATATCTCAGTGGAGATTACAGCCATCAACAATATTCAAAGCTGTACGAACTATTGAATTATTTTCGTACAATGTTATTCATTCCAAACGCATCTTGTTCACACGCGCGCGCATGATTTACGATCAACAAACAAATCGTTTGTCAAACTAAATTATTTACATCCAAATCGAATTATTATTTCTCAGACTCGAAGGCCGTTAATGCGTTGTCCCGCAATTTAAACTTTATTGTAACGCAGTTAAGGTTGTGTTTGCAACTTCGGATATGAGTAAGATACGTGCTTGAGAAAATAAACAGGTGAAATAAAACTTTCAATCATACTGATGGATTGATTATCTGAGTTTATTTTAGTACTTTTTTTAAACATTCATGATGTAAACAAAGCTTTAAGCTGTAAACTTGTAGGCAGTTTTCAGTTTAAAAAAGAAGACTTTAAGTTTTCTCTTCCTGCGTACTGTTTTTTTTTATGTCAATTGACTGACAAACGAGCCGAACGAGACGGCCCACCTGATGGAAAGTGGTCACCGCCGCCCATAGACATCTGCAACACCAGAGGTGCTGCCAATACGTTGCCAGTCTAGGTAGGGATGAGGCAATGGCCTCCAGATCTCGTCACTCACCGTACGAAACGCAATAGCAAGCTATTACTATACGGCGATATACCCCGGTCGAGCCGGCCCATTCGAACAGTAATCTAGATGATTACTGTTCGAATGGGCCGGCTGAGCATTGGCTCAGGATGACTTCGTCCACAATCCTATTTCGACACCTTCTTAAATCATCCACAGTGCCATGTCATCAGCCTACAATTCCTAAATCGTCACCTTCCTAAGTCGTCCACTTTCTGATATCGTCAATACCCCATTTTGTCTACATTCCTATTTTGACCACAGCGCCAACTCGTCCACTTTCTTTTATCGACCTCAGTACTCCTTGGTCAGCAGTGTCTACTCGTCCGCATTCCTATATCGACCTCAGTGTCAACTCGTCCGCATTCCTATATCGACCTCAGTGTCAACTCGTCCGCATTCCTTTATCGACCACAGTGCTACGATAAACTTAACTGAATTCAAATTAAATTCAAATTCGTACATTTCGACTGTTTGCACATTATGCGTGCAGTTAGCATTTTGCGTGTTCTAAATTATCTATCAGCCGAAGTCAATATTATTACTATATAGGTAGTTGACGAGTTGGCACTATGGTCAAAATAGGAATGTTGACGAGTTGGCACTGTGTTCTAATTAGGAATGTTGACGAATTGGCAATGTAGTCTAATTACGAATGTTAACGAGTTGGTACAGTGGCCCACGTAAGAAAGCGGACGAGATAGGGAAGTGACGATATAGGAATGCTGGCGAATCGAAACAGTAGACCATATGCGAATGAAAACGACTTAAGAAGGTGACGAAATGGAACTGTGGCCGAAGTCATCCTGAGCCTGAGGATTACTGTTTGGCTCTACCACTACAAAAAATGTATACATACATATGAAATAAAATGGGCGAAAAACATTGAAATAAGTCAAGTAAACACCTGAAATAAAAATGGCACGTGCTTAATTAAAAGCTTAAAAGTATTCGCCCGCAGTTACAATAAAAATCTCCTTCACTGAAAAAAATATACCAAACTACTTCGGTTATTTCAGCATTAACCATAACTTGGTAAAAGCGTCATTAAAGTTAATTTATTTAACAAAATGGTTTATCTATAAAGAACAAAACTGAATGTAAGGTGCCTTAGTTATGTAGTCACTTTTTTAAGTTACAGATAGACAAAAGTTCGGTTTCATTTAACAAACTTTTTTTTCCTTATCTCGCTGATTCACTCCATTCGATCGCGATGTGACATCCCTAATCATACCACTACCACAAGCCAAAATAAAAAACACCATCGCGGTGATTAGCGAGCGCTGAACGCAGTGTCTTCTCTGTACGCCATTTGTTTCGGTTAATGTAGTTTATCATTACCATGTAAGACACCCTTAAATAATTAACGGATTAAACTATTACTTCGTAGATTGTCTATAAATTATTCATAGGCACTCTGTTCGAGCCTCCGGCCTAACACTGCTCCAAATGGCAGAACCCCACACAATTGCCAAGATTCCCAGGGCTTGCATTAGATGGATTATTTTGGCACATTCAGTTGTTTAAGTTTAAGCACGATATGAATAGGTAAATCAGAATCGTACTTGAATGTGTGAGTGATACGGAAATGTTTACGTGTGTGCGTGTTTTATTACTGTGTTTTACAAGTAGACCTACTCTCTTATTTGATTTCGTGAGGGAAAAGTAATTCTTATATTAGTTATATTTCAGTGCCGCGGTACCAAGAGAGTTATTTCCAATATCTCTCCAGTACCATTACAATGAGATTACGCAAATCGTTCTCGTTATCAAAAACTATTACTCGCTCCCTGTTACTTGTATCGGCAACGAGCAGTATTTCTAATGTATTTCGATAGCGACACACATTTGCTTAATCACTAATTAAACAAGGCAATTTGAGACAATCGAGTATGTCATTTGAAATGTCAACCCGCGCCTTCTGGTGGGTTCGTTACGCACCACGATACCTACTCTAATGTAAGTTTAATTTGAAATTCGTGTGCCTCCCACTTCGGACCAGAAGGGCTAGCATAATGACTCAGCGTTGTCCGACTTCAGCGAAGAGAACATTTATAGCAGTTTTATATAGAGATGATTTCATAGGATTACTTAAGAGGAATGTAAACCTACGGCTTTTCATACCAAAGGCGATAACGATTTCCACCCCTTAAATCTTAACCGATGTTGAACAATTATTGATAAGTTGTCAGTCAGAACATAATCTAGGTCTATACTTTTTGTTTCTTTCACTATAATCAATAAATTCAGTTTTATTGTTGTTTTAGTATTCTCGTTCAAAACAAATTTCGGCGATTATTTGCCCACATTTTGTTCCGACTGACAACCTATCAAAAATTGGTCAAAAACATTTAAGGAGTGGAAATCGTTACGCTTTTTCTATGAAAAGGGTGATTTTTGCCGTTGGTTCACAGTCTTCTTAACTCACGATTTAATTGGGGATTGAAGAGTGCCTTTGTAGGTTCCAGTAATTGCTTAATTAGAATAAATATGTATATTCCAATCGTCATGATGAAAGGTCCTGAAGATAATAATTTAAGTTTAGATAGTGCTAATTTAAGCATATTTTTCTGATGGACTGATGTCGTTGAGGGTAAGTCTCTGCGATTTTCTGGTGATTAGGTCTGAATTGGCAGATTTGCAGGATATTATGCAGGATTTGAAATCAATTTATTTATATAATCGTACAATGTAATAAAGCAGCATGCTAGCCGTATTGCCCGATAGGATCTCATAACGATCACAGGGCGTCATTCTCCTGCCGATTTATGGCTTTTGTGATTGTGGAAAACTAGTTCTGGAAGTTTTTATATAATTTCGTACTTTGATGGATTGATCACAAAGTTTAATAATGACTAGCTTTTAAAATATATCAAACTTTAGGATTTTACGGAGTTCTTAATGTAACTGAAATTAAAAGGAGTGTGAACCTAAGGCTTTTCATACAAAAGGCGATAACGATTTACACCCCTTAAATGTTAATCGATGTTGACCAATTTTTGATAGGTTGTCAGTCGTAACAAATGTGGGCAAATAATCGCCGAAATTTGTTTTGAACGAGAATACTAAAACAACAATAAAACTGAATTTATTAATTATAGTGAACGTTTTGGTTTTTTCACTATAATCAATAAATTCAGTTTTATTGTTGTTTTAGTATTCTCATAAAAAACTGATTATTATTATTTGACTGTGTTGATTTTTAATCAATATCCAAAAAACGTATAGACCTAGATTCTGTTCTTACTGACGACCTATGACAAAGCTAACAGCCCTCTTTAAGATGATAGAGGATTAAAATGAAGATAGTAATAGATGTAGAGAAGTTCTCTTTGAAGTAAATAAAATGTTAAAGGTGAAAATATAAAGCGACCTGAAACCTGAAAACACGCTTCAATTCCAAGAACAAACATAATAGCGAATTCAGACTAACAGATTGGTAACTGAATATTACAGGATTCGATAATTGAGAATAGCTCCAATAAACACACATGGTATTGTTAAATAAACCTCCAAGAACTGTTGATTAAATTCGTTATTATACAAAAGCAGTACACGTCTAGTTTCTATACTGTTTCATGTCAAAGTTACCAGGTGTGTGATTCTCTTGAATAATACTTCGTTCATTAACTCGCCGGCGAGTCTAACTCGACCCGTCGGTGGGTACAAACTGGGTACAAACTGGGTAATCTCTTCGATTTTGGTCGTATTTCGACGCAGCCGGCCACGGACATAGACACGTAACTCCGCAAAATGCCTACGAGCACGCGGGTCAATTTATGATTGTCCGATAAAATGAGCGACGAAGATTTGTTAGAGACTATCATAGCAGAATTCGATCGTTCCAAACTGATCTGACAGTACCCCGTTTCAATGTCTTAGGCATAACCTCATCGTTTTCGTTACAGAGCCTTTATTTATACATTATGTCAAACAAAGTTTACCAAACTCATCTGTCACTGGATTAAATGATTTACGACGTTGATTAGCAGCTACAGGGACGGTCCTAACCTAAATACATCACTGGGCACCGTTAATCAAATAGTCAACTTCGTTAATCGCTAATCGGTTACCAAAAAGTTAACCTCGTTAAACGTTAAAGCGTTACATTGCAGAAGATGTCATAAGCCGCGCGGCATCCAGTTAGCAAATAGTAGGTACTTAATTTACGTTTAATGGACTTTAATAGTTTTAAAAGAAGATTTGTAATGAACTTAAAAGTTAATCCGGTACTCTAAATGTTAACTTCTTTAATTAACGTTTAACGGATTAACGATCTTGTGCTCAGCTATGCCTAAATATATGTCATTTATTTGAAACTAGCTTCTGCCCACAGATTCGTCGGCGTGGAATTCAGCACATGCACATAAACACACACAGTTATACACACACACACACGCACAAACACACAATTTTTTTACATTTGTAGTAGTAGGATGTTGTCTGCATTATCATCAACTTTCAAATTTCCAAAATTTTGTTACCATTGTTGTTTTTTGTCATTATATTATGGGCTTAAATCAATTTTAATTGTAAATTCTATAAAAGTGTTGCTGAAGTACTATTTAGGGAAACAAAAGGTCATCAAAACTTCAAAGTATATGTGGTGTTTCTAAGAATGACAGGATAAGGAATAACGTGATAAGGGAACAATGTGTGGAAGAAGGAAGAAGTGTAGTCATGAGACTCTAGAAAGGTATGCTTATATGGTTTGGACATGTGGAGAGGATTAAGGAAAGAAGACTAACGAAGCAGATTCATAAAGCAAGTGTGCATGGTAGGGTTGGAAGGAGAAGACCTCGGTGAACGTACCAAAACCAGATCGAGGACGTTCTCAAGATAGAACTGGCCCCTCATTCGGGAACGCTAAGTGATTCTGTAGCGACTCGTAAGCCAGATCTCTCATCTCGCTCTTACGCATTTCGCGTCGTGCGGAAGAATGGAATGAGAAATCTGGCTTACGAGTCGCTACAGAATCACTTAGCGTTCCCGAATAGAGGCGCAGGTCATGAGTACCCTAAACCGGCGAGCGTGCATGAAGAACTTAATGAGAGTAGACGAAGCGGAAGGGGTGTGTCATGATCGTAGCAGATGGAAATCCCCCTTTGGGAAACAGGCGTGATATAATGTATGTATCAAAACTTACTAGTACTGGTAGCTAGATAATAAAAATAACCAATAAAAGTATTATACTCACATTTTTGACTCCCCTCTTGATCTGCCGGTTCCCCTTCCACCACGAGACCTGGGCCTCTGGTCTCGACCCAGTGGTCTTGCATTCCACCTCGTAACTCCTGTCTGCCGAGAGTTGGTCACTCTTGTTGAGGATGGTGATGCTCAGCGGTCGTACTGGAACCAACTAGTATGCTTAGGATAGGACATAGTTTAATGTTAGCTTGGTGGTCAAAAGTGAAACGGTCATCGTTCAAAACCTGTTGAAACCATTAGGACTACGAGCAGCCTGAACTATGCCCTGTACAATTTGCACCCCGTAAGTTTGTGTCTATGAAGTTAGCTACTATTAGCGTCGCAGTAAACGTTTTTGTGTCAAAGGGGTTCGACGGGTACAGAAGCATGAGTGTACTTGCGCCGAACACGGCTTGAGGCTAACTTCACGGACGCAAACTTACGTACGTGGTGCGAATTGTACTTAATGTAGTTTCTATGAGTTTGTGTAATGTATCTATCGCATTCGGGTACAAATTTGATAACCTTTCACGTATTTTGGTTTGGGCTTTTGGGGTTTTTATGAAAATCAGCCAAAACTATTTTTATGGAAAGCCAACATCTATTACAAACAATTTGGAACCTTCAACATGAATTCAAAAATGACAGGTCCTCGCCGTTTAGCGTTAGCAATACAGTAATAATAATAATTTTCACCGCATGAAGTCGGCATTTGTGCACAAACTAAGGATTAATAACTAAGTACAATTATTATATTGTTAATAGTACCATGGGAATCGTTAATATTTTGAATATTTTTCGTTGTGCTAGTATAATATTATTATTTTAACTACAATTACTGGGTTATGCAGATAATTTAAGTCACAATAACTTCACACACTTCGTATTGTCTAAAATGTCCCCCCGAACTGTTTCCCCGAATATTGGAGATGCACTGAATTGCGTGGCACTTAATTAAGAAACCCCTGTCAGAGCAGCGGAACACATGAAATTAAATTGCGCCATAAAATGTCCATGCTTCTATGAAGACGAAGTGGATAAATCATTGAAATATAATATATTGAATAAGGAACTGCTCAAAGTAATTTTCGCAACGCTTACTTTTGAGGTGTCAGAACGCGAATCTGACACCATCGCAAGTTCAGTCGCATGACAACCACCATCCATGACACCCATTTAAGTGACACTGTTATAATTGAAAAAATGCCCTCCCGCATCGTGCGGTGTGAGAACGCAGCACCACTGACCCCACCGTCCACAATGATGATGTGTGAATTAAGCAATATTAGACCTTTGTGTGTATGTCGTAAGAACTAAGACATCAGCAATAAGGTTTGGTTAAGCCATGGCGCTGGCGTTTGACAACCTTCTATCGGTCTTGTTACACGAATTGGGATAAATACATGAATAGGTTCCTGCGTATGGACATTCTGATGCTAGAATTTAATAAGCTGAGTGAACTGAACTTAAATATCGCCGGGTCGTAAAAACTTTATACGTGTGCCAAATATGTCAATTGGATATCACGAAGTCGGTCAAAATAATAAAATAAACTACCACGCGAGATAATTTGAGTTCCGCCGCCATCTCTTTCTTTTAGGGTTCCGCTCCTCAAAAGGAAAGAAAACGGAACCCTTATTGGATCACTCGTGTGTCAGTCTGTCTGTCCGTCTATCACAGTCAATTTGCTTTGAAATGATTGGACTGATTGGGTTGAAACGTTTAACGTAAATAAATGCATTTTAAACATGACGGCCACTTTTGGGGAGCAAATTAGAAAATTAAGAAACAAAGTTTTATATCATGTGACATATCAAATTAAACGGCTTATTGTAAGAATCTTAAATATTTATTTTTTAGAATTTTTAAATAAATAGTTTGGAAGCTATTTAGAAAAATACTTAGGCGAAAATTGATCATTATCTTCGAAACTATGGGGCCTAAAATTTGGAAAAAATACGGAGTATGTTCTTTAGCCATAGATTACAGGAATACCTATAAGAAGTTTATCATATCTAAATTACATCGCCACTAAAATGCCAAAACCGCGAATCGAATGTATTGTTGTTCTGGGTTGTGATTCTCTTATATAACACATCGTTCATGAACTCGGCGGCGAGCCTAACTTGACCCTTCAGTGCGTACGTGTTCGCGCGTGTCTTCAACTTTGGTTGTATTTCGACCCAACCAGCCACAGACGTAGATACGTAACACCGTATAATGCTTACGAGCGCACGGGTCTATTTATGATTGTCGGATGAAATGACAGACGAAATAAGCGACGAGATTTGTTAGAAAAAAAGACTGTACGTGTTTTTGACGTTCACATTCGCGGTTTTGTCATTATCATAGTAAATTACTTAGCAGTACCGAATAGAGCCCCAGAACTATATTCAGTAACGCCGCTCTCGGTAGGCTGCCGTTTACATATGGGCAAACTTCAGTAAGGTTGTCAACGTTAGGTGAGGGCAATGCTTACTGAAAGAGATAACAATATACAAACAACGAGACAGTGCTATATGCATGAATCGTTTATCGGCGTGCATGTTAAATTAGTCTTTAACGGTATAGGTGCGTAATGGTGCGTCCACATGTGATGAACGGGCCGCGAATGCGCCGCTCATGCGCCGATCGCGAACGGGTCGCGCCCAGCACGCGTGGTGCACACGTGTATTTATTGTAACTGTTTGCGCGCCTATTTAGTGCAAAGCTCGCAAAAAGTGCGCATGTGGCGCGCGTTGAGTTGGACCCCGTGCACTTATGGCGGGCAGAAGGAACCAAAAGCGCGCGCGCTGTATGCGGGCGCTTTACACGCGCGGCGCGTAGCTTGCACGGGAGTGGCGTGCAAGAGCGGCACGCAAACTGCTCGTTCTACGTAATGCACGCGCGCAGTTAGCGAGCCTGACGCAAACAGGCGCATTCGCGGCGCGTTCGGCAGATGTGAACGCACCTTAAGACGACTTCTTATTGTTAAAAACATAATCTTAAATGTGGGGGAGTGTTGCGTCCTTCACGTTGCAATAAAACAGTATTCCTTGACCATTTTTAGGTACTAACTAGTACTACACACTCACAGTTAATATCCAGTATGAGCACTTTGGTCTGCGGCGGCGCCAGGTTGGTGTTGGCGGCCTGGCAGACCAGGCGCGCGTTGAGGTGCTGGCGGCCCACGTTGGGGAAGGTGAGCGTGTTGACCGTCACGCCGTCCGCACGCTGCTCGTAAGAGTCGTCGATCACCGTGTTCTCCAGATACCAGGTTAGACGGGGCCTTGGATCACCTGGGTCAAATATAAAATCGACTTTATTTTGAATTGAATTATGGTCTGGGTTAGCTTAGTACCGGATTGTCTTTTACAACATCAGGTACAGCCATGGTCTCACGTAAGCACACGAAGTACCCAGTGGCCCTAGTGGAGCTACTGCCCAGTCCCTCTTACTATGAGAGCCTTTGCCCGCAGGCTGATTATGGTGATGATGAATTTTACATTTAAACAGAAACATTTTGCACAAGTTCCTATACCAAGTTGGTCAAACAGGCCTTAACCTTTTGGCTGCCAAGCATGTCTGAGAACTAACACGAATTTCAACTTTAAGTCTTTTTTACCCTATCACGCATAGTCGACAACGGCGGCCAAAAGGTTAATCATGGTTATAAACTGTTATGGTACGCGAGCCAACAACAGATTTTCATGACCAATTCCCTCCCGGGCGATAACTGTTAAAATGCTTCAGATAGTTGTATCACTTGTGGGTAGTGATAATCTCAAGTGCACGTAGAAACATTTCATTTTTAATCTTTCCCTCCTGATTGAAAATGTATTAGATTATAGCTAACCCAATATCTTGAAGGAAAAAAAAGTCAGCTGACTATAAAGCGGAAGATTATACGTCAGCTTTCATGTTCTGGTGTCCAGGTGACGTATAATCCACCTCTTTATGACTATAAAGTCACCGACATTTTTACTCTTCAAGACATTGGGTTAGATGTATATATAATCTGACAAATTTTCGATCGGGACTGAATTATTAAAACAAAAAAAAATCTACGTGCTTTTGACGTTACCATTGCTCAACTCACCAATGGAACCGCAGCTCACGTAAACGAATCTTCATGATACAACTCTAACTCTCTGAAGCATTTTACGAGTTATCGCCCGGGATAAAATGATTGACGAAATTTGTACCTGGCTCGTGGACTATTAACCTTATCTCGCCATATTACAGCGGCCGTAGCCACGGAAAGACTCAATTAGAGTTTCCAAACTCAAGTTTCCTTGAGATTTTGTTTCGTTTAAGAATATAGATGTTTTTAACATAAACCGAAATACCTTAACGTAACAAATAAAGAAGATACTGACGTGATTGTCCCCATAATAGTTGTATTAAAACATAAGCGGTTGCTTTTAAAACGAGCCGCAGGCGAGTTTCATAGTATACTCCCACGATTGTTATGTGCACTAATTATGCACAGTCACATAAAAAACTTCTAAATAAACGAAATAAATGAAATATGGTAGGAAGTATCCACCACCGGAGAAGATGTGGTGCGGGCCACACCATTTATGCGATGCGGTTATGTCTTAACTCACATATCAAGGTAATGTAGGTCATTACCCCCGGTTTGAATACGTTAGAAGGACTTTATGACATGAATGTCGTTAAAAACTTTTTCGATTTCCCATATCGTGGCGAATCTATTTACATTGGTAATAAGGTCACGAGTTAAGAGATATTGAGGTGCGCCAGGGCATCCGATAAGACACGTCAAGATTGAAAACAGTCCATTTGCAAATTCAATTTCGAATTTCTCCTGGGTTACGTTGTCACGCGATACTAATGTTACATGGCAGAGGCAGCAGGTTTGGATCCCGCGCTAGTCAGATATTCGGATCATAATTAGGTATTTATACTTTGCTTGGGGTCTCGTTTGTGTGTCGTTCTCGGACTCAAGGTTCACATTTTATACCGCTGAATGTGACGTTTTTTATTGTTGTTTAATCCCTAAAGTTTATTAGTATATCTGAAAAGAAATGCATGCACAAGAGTATTGATTTAACATTAACACCATTCGGTTTTGCACTGCAATTAAAAACGTTTGGTCCAATAAATTTCAATAAAGCCTGCAATCTTAAGAAACTCTCCAAGACGCAGTCATGTTGTCTTGATAAGAGTCTGCATTTTTACTCAGCAATAACGATGACGCCTAGTGCATTATATGCACTTCTTTAATTAGTAGTTTAGGGCCGCTATTTGGAATCAGTTAAGAAGCCCTGATTTTTTTTATCTACTCTCGGCGAACAGACTTTAGTAAGCAATACCTTGTTTATTATTTATTCTGCTGACATGAATCGCTGACCAGTCTCTATCGCAAAATCATCATCATCACCAGCCGTAAGATGTCCACTGCAGGGCTTAGGCCTCTCCCAAAATGGGGGGATTTGCAATAGTCGCCAATCTTGGCAGACGGGTTGGCGACCGCAGTTGGTCATGATAGTACTCGAAGGACGCTGCAGCCGATCCTTCGGTTGGTCCCTTTGTCGCCTTTTACGATACCCACGAGAAGAGATAGAGTGATGCCGTTCTTAGCAAACACCCCACGAAAAAAAAATTGAAGAAATTACGGAGAATGTTAAAACACGGAAAACAGGAAGACCAGCAAAGTACCAATTCGGCTTGTCTAAACTTGTACAGCTACATATAACCGAGACTTATTTGAAAATAAATACCAGCTTTGTTAATTATAGACATGCGATTGCTTTGATTTGTGTGTACATACATATATGTAAAAGTCTTTATTGTACATCAAAAACACTTGTTGATTTGTTTGATGTTACCAAACAGCTCTGTCCGAAATAAGTCGCTTGGTTGATATTAGCAATAGGTAATTTGTTTTTTTCTAGCCCTCCCATTTTTTCAGCGAATTACTCAAATATTTACATGAGGTAATTTTCGTTTTATTTACACACAATATTCGTTTTTAACCGACTTCAAAAATTCCGAAGGAGGAGGTTCTCAATTCGACGCGTAAATTTGTTATTTTTTTATATATATCTATGTTCACCGATTACTCGGAGATGGCTGGACCGATTTGCATGTTTCTTTTTGTAATCGATAGAGTATTTCTCAAATTTGGTCCCGTTGTTATCAAAGTCAAGGTCTGATGAGAGAATCTATGAGGAATCGAAGGAACTCCTCAAATGTTATAGGCACGCATATAGAAATTTTGATATTTTCTTTAATAACTCAAGCAGTTGCGTTTCAAAAGCATAATTTGGGGACTTGGAACTCATGATGAAGACCACGGATGACCACCGGAACTCCTCAATGGTAAGTATTTCACGGGTGGCGATTATATTTCTGTATAAGGTTGGGAAGTAACTTATACTCATGAAAAATCATTTGATAAAATAGAACCGATGGTGAAGAACCAGGAGAACTACTCAACGATTGACGTCCTTGCAACTTGGATAGCATAATTTTGTATAGGGTGATGAGCAATTGGCATTATGCTATTGTTTCTTGATGTATTACATGTGTCGTTAAATCACATATGATAATCACAAAAAAAAGTGAAATAATAATAAAAATTTAACAAATAAAAAAACCGACTTCAAAAACCCTTTGAAAAGTAAGAAATAATAATTGGCCTTTGTAAGTAAATTACCTAGAATGTTGATTAAGTGATACATTAAATATATCGAAGTCGGTGGCAAGTAAATTAGGTAATCCATCCCTGATACTGTGTTCATTTACTTGACACCGATTTCGATGTATTTAATGTATCACTTCAATCAACATGCTATGTAATTTACTTACAAAGGCCAATTATTATTTCTTACTTTTCAAAGGGTTTTTGAGGTCGGTTTTTGCATATTGAAACACCCTTCCAGGTTTTCTTGTAATTTTCAATCTTGTGCCGTAGATAGAAACTTTCCATGAGCACGTTCCACCTTTTTCGTGTAAAAAGGATGAATGATATGAAACGCTCCGAAATATACAAAGCGACTGTGATGTATTTCCCAAGGGGGAACTAGTGGCACGACATAATGTTGACAGTTGTCAAATTGAGCTTTAACTGTGAGTATAGATGAATAAGCGATTGCATATTATTATGTAGTGGTATAGGGGCTTGAAAATCGTGCGTTTGTATGCTCTACAATTTTTATTGAAGGCTATAATAATATTATAGATATACCTACTAGAGAGTCTGTGAAATCACATATTGTATAATTATGTTTGTGTGTCTATGTGTAGGTATTTGTTTTTACAGCAACTCCAAGTTTGAAATCTTATTTTCTTTTTACTATCAGCAAATAAACAAAGTTTGCAATCAATGAGGCCAATTGAGTTTTCTAAATTTAAGTCACTAAATTTAAAATTGATTTGGACAACTTTGTGTTATACACAATCGAATTTGACATTTCTTATTTCCAGTTTAGGCCCAATTTCCACTGAGCGTCTAGCCGCGCGCGACTAGCCGCTCGCGACTGCCATTTTCTATGGAGTCGCGGCCGCGTCAATGGGTATGGCGGCCGCGAGTCCGATGGAAATGACAGTCGCACGCGGCTAGTCGCGCGCGGCTAGACGCTCAGTGGAAATTGGGCCTTAGGAAATATTTAAATTAAGAAGACACCGTTTCGAATCAAGTGTGTCAAATTATGACATAATTATCTATTTAACAAAATTATTCGTTGCTTACTTGTTTTGTTAGAGGTGCTTTTATATTTGATCTGCAAATTGGCTTGAAACGACTTGACTTTCCAATTTCACGGCTAGACCGCTTAACCGATTTCGATGAACTTTGGCAAGCATCTTCTTTTGGGTCTTGGAAAACGCATAGAATACTTTTCATCCGCAAAAGCGCATTACACGCGACAACGCGGACAAAAGCTAATAATAGTACATTACTGAAGAGACCAGTAAGCAAGCCATACTGGCAGAGTACGATTTAAAATCCGAGCCGTAGGCGAGAGTTTCTATGTACGAGTCCAGTATGGCACTAATTGGTCGACATTGTATAGTGCTTTTCTCAAAAATATATTTTCTATTTTTTAAATTATTTATTTTTTCCATTGTACACCGTGAATTACCATCAGGTGGGTAGAATAAACTGTATGTCGCGATCACCGCGGGAGCCGGCGTCGCGCAACCCGCCGGCTCTAGGGCACGCCCCGTGCAGTGCATGTCAATGAGATTTGTATCTTGCTTACTGGACACTTTTCATTCCGAATTCAAAACCTCCTACTTACCGGACACATATTTGATCATTGACTGGTATTCTCAACTTTCTGGTGTAACTTTTTAAAGATGTTATGGCGACTTTACGTATCATTTTTGAGAAAGTAAATAAACCGCTGAAATATACCCTTATTCTACCGGGAAACTGAATATCAAAGGCCTTGAGCTGGGTTCTCTTCACCAGTCAGATTGGATCGGGATCGGTGGAACGTGGCTGGCATGCTTAACGTCCAGCCACCGACCAAATATGCTAAAGACGCGAGCCTAAATTTTACTAGCAAATAAAGCTGCCAAAGTTGCGGGGCGCGTGGGGTTTTTAGAACGCTGTGATTGGTATGTTCGAGGTTATGCGCTCCTCGCCCCTGCCTATAGCCCCGCTGCTTATGGCGTTTTGCCTGTAATGCTGGCAGCGGAGGTCGCCCGGCTATGCGTAGTCTATTGGATATTCTGGACAGCGACACTCATCTGGACATTTTTTTTCCTCTGAGACTCGATTTATGGCATCGGCCAGTCGATACTTTGAAACTATCGTAACCGCTAGCTCTATTTAAGATGTTTACATTCTAACTTACTGCATTTATTATACCTATTCTACCTATAATGTACTTACTGTGATAATAATAAATTAAAACATAGTATTGTGGGATGACACGGTGATGGATGCTTAGAATGGAACGCATGAATGGGACGGAGTGAGTGTATGGAGAATGAGAGAATGATAGTTGGTAAGACTGGAGGGAAGTAGGTTTGATTTCCGGTACGATGATAATGGACGCCGGTTGTAAGATTTGTGACAAAAACAAATAAATAAGTTTAAAGTGCAAATATCCATTTATTTACAACAAAACCCAATCCTACAATTGGGGGCTCGTCCGGGATTGTGATTAAATACGTGGATGCACGAAAATACGCGGCGGCATCAGAAACAAAGCGAGGTTATGTACCGGTGCACGGCGCGTACTACGACGCAGATTTACCTATACGTGTTAACGAAGAACGAATTTACTAAGAAATAATGCCTGATCCAGCGGCACAAGGCGGCAGCAACATCAAACAGGATAACTACGAAGCAGAATCCGCACGAGGCATGTTGCAGTACAGCGAAACCTTGGTACCGAAGTTCAGCGGGCAGGATAAGGTCTACACAGTATCGACGTGGATACAAGAAATTGACGACAACGCTCAAATATTCAGCTGGAGTCCGACTCAGCAGCTTCTAGTTGCGCGGCGTTCTTTAGTCGGCACTGCTGCATTATGGCTACGGTCCGAAAAGACATTTTCAACGTGGGAAGAGCTGAAAGGAGCTATCAAAAAAGAATTCCCGGACAGTATAGACAGTAAAACAATACACGAAATAATGAGCTCCAGGTACAAAGAAGAACATGAGTCATGTATAGATTATATGTTTGTAATGAAAGCGCTTGGAAAACGTGGGAATATGGCCGATTATGTCGCTATTAAATATATAGTAGACGGCATTAAAGACGCAGAAGTCAACAAGATGATGCTTTACGGTATTAAAGCTTATTCAGATTTAAAAGAAAAACTGTTAATCTATGAAGAAATGAAGTCAAGGTCAAATCACAATGAAAAACGGTCCAGTTTCAAGATTCAAGCTAGTACGTCAAACTCAAAGCCTACAAGATCGTTCGCTACAAGATGTTATGCCTGTGGAGAGAAAAATCATGTGATGACGGAGTGTCCTCATAAATCGCAAGGTCGCAAGTGCTTTAATTGCAACGCATTTGGCCATTTATCTGCAGATTGCAAACTACGCAAGATGGCGGATTCAAGAAATCAAGAGACGGCGACATCACAGCCACGGCGTGCCAATTCCGGAAATACAAGTTATGATGGCAGTACTGGAAAAGGCGAACTTCATTCGAAGAAAGTTTTCTTCAACTCCGTGTCAGAGGGCAGCACTTTGTATGAGACCGAAAGAACGGAACGTAACATCACTAGCTTACCGATTGAGAATGTCAGTGGGTGCAACACTAGCCCTGCTACTATTGGCTGCAGTGACAACATGGCGCACCGAGATGTCATGATTGCGCAGAACGTAAACAAACAGATTTTAAACACTGATAGTAAGAATAAACCAGTAAAAAACGTACGAATTTGCGACAAAATGTTACCAGCGCTTGTCGACAGTGGAAGTGACATTAACCTATTGTCCATCGAGTGCTACTGCGAACTACCGCTACCGGCTTATGATGACGATGAAAGTTCCAGTATTACGATGACCGGATTTGGACTTGCGAAGGTGAAATCTCTTGGCAGAATTACAACGTGTATCGAAGTCGACAACAATATTTATGATGAGACAGTGTTCTACTTAGTGCCTAAAGACTTTATGCCGTTTAAAGTAATTTTGGGCAATGATTTTTTGCGAAAGGTTGTTACTGTTATGAAAGGTGGTTCTGTGTGGGTGAATCCAAGCAGTGAGTGGCTATATGATGTTAAATGTTTTTCGTGTTCTGTTGATTGTCTAGGTCACGTAAACAACGCAGCAGTGAAGAAAGAAGTGATAAGTTTAGTTGAGAACTACACACCATGCCAGACCAAAGAAGCTCCAATCGAGCTGAAGCTTGTTTTGAAGGACGACATACCTGTTGCCCAGCGCCCACGACGCGTGTCACTGAAGGAGCAAGAGGATATAGAACTACAAATACAGGAATGGCTTGACGACGGAATCATACGGGTGAGTTTCTCAGAGTACTCCAGTCCTATAGTGCTAGTTAGGAAAAAAGATGGTAGTCTTAGAATATGTATTGATTACAGGAAAATAAATAGCAAGATTGTTAGAGATGAATATCCACTCCCATTAATAGAGGATCACATTGACAAGCTGGCTTCTGCTAAAGTATTTAGTGCCTTGGATTAAAAAAATGGTTTCTTCCATTTACGTGTTCATGAAGAATCTATAAAATACACTGCCTTTGTTACGATGACAGGACAGTATGAATTTTTACGAGCTCCATTTGGCCTGACAACCTGTCCTAAGGTGTTCACAAGGTTCATTACAATCATTTTTAGGGAATTAATTGCAAAAAAAGCAATTATTGTATTCATTGATGACGTTTTAATCCCTGCAGAGAATGAGCGACAGGCGGTAGAGCGGCTAGTTGAAGTGCTGAAGATTGCATCTGAATATGGATTACAAATAAATTGGAAAAAGTGCCAGCTACTGACGAGGAAAGTGGAATACCTAGGCCACGTGATAGAGGGTGGTGCGGTAATGCCTTCACCAGACAAGACAGATGCTGTTACTCGATTTCCAGAGCCACAAAATTTGAAGCAACTTCACAGTTTTCTGGGACTCTGTTCCTATTTCAGAAAGTATATTCCTCATTATGCAATGATTGCTAGACCTCTTACAGACATGCTGAGGAAAGATAACACGTTTGTATTTAACGAAGGACATAGAGCTGTTTTCAATGAGCTGAAGATGAGCTTAGCCACCAAACCGGTATTGAAGATCTTTGATCAGAGAGCTGAGACGGAACTCCATACAGATGCATCGAGCATAGCTTATTCTGCTATTTTACTACAAGAGAACAACAATGGTGGATTACACCCAGTGCATTATATGAGTCGTAGAACAACAGATGCAGAGAGCAAGTACTCAAGCTACGAACTTGAAGCGTTAGCAGTGGTAGAAGCTGTTAAAAAGTTCCGTCACTACTTATATGGAAGGCCCTTCAAGATAGTAACCGATTGCAAAGCTTTCCAGTTGACACTGAACAAAAAGGATTTAGCTCTATCCACGAGAGTAGCAAGATGGGTTTTGCTCTTACAGGATTACACTTTTACAGTTGAACACCGTGAGGGTACAAGAATGAGACATGCAGACGCCTTAAGTAGAAATCCATATGTAGCAATGATTGCCCGTAACGTTCACGATGACATACGACGTGCGCAAGAAAGCGACGAGGGTCTCAGTGCAATAAAAAAAATCTTGAATGATGGAAAATCCTATAAAGATTACATTTTGCGCCACGACTTATTGTACAAAGGAGCACAGGAGCAATTAGTGATACCAAACAGGATGGCGATAGAAATTATCAAAAGAGCTCATGACAATGGTCACTTTTCAAAGAAGAAAACACTTGATCTCATTGGTAAAGACTACTATATCGAAAGTATGGCACAGAAGGTTGAGAACTATATCACGGCATGCATACCCTGCTTACTTGCAAACAGAAAGGAAGGAAAACAGGAAGGGTACTTAAACCCCATAGAAAAAGGAGATTCACCCTTGAACACAATTCATTTAGATCACATTGGACCATTAACAGAGACACGAAAACAGTATAATCACATATTGACCCTTATAGATGCATTTACTAAATTTGTATGGCTTTTTCCGTGCAAGTCCACATCGACGAGTGAAGTTCTTAATAAACTTGAAATTCATCGAAATATATTTGGCAACCCTGAACGATTTATCACGGATCGTGGTACAGCTTTTACCAGTAATGATTTCCATCAGTATTGTGAGAAGGAAAACATACAATATATTCACATCACAACAGGAGTTCCTCGGGCCAATGGCCAAGTTGAAAGAGTTCACAGAGTTATCATTCCAATACTCACCAAGCTGTGTGTTGATAAACCAGGATTATGGTATAGACATGTCGGTAGAGTACAGATGATGCTGAACAGTACATTTCAGAGAAGCGTAGGCACTACACCATTCGAAATGCTTATTGGAAAGAAGATGAAAAGGCAGGATGAAATTGAAATTTACCAATTATTAAAACAAGAAGAAAGAGATAACTACATGCAGGACAGAGAGCAGTTGAGAAGAAAAGCTAAAGAACATATATTAAATACACAAGAAGAAAATAAGAAAACCTATGACAGGAATAGAAAAAATAGTACAAAATATAAAGAGGGTGACATAGTGGCTATAAAGCGTACCCAATTTGGACCAGGTTTAAAATTAAAACCCAAATTTTTAGGGCCATATCGTGTAACTAAGGTGAAAAGGCTTGACAGATATGACGTGGAAAAAGTATACCCACAAGCAGAGGGTCCTCACAAGACTTCAGCTTCAGCAGACCACATGAAGAGGTGGCCGGACGTCACTCTATCTATATAGGTAGGTTAGCAAGTTTATTCAAACTTTAATTAGTGTACGAGATGATGAATGAATGTGATGATATTGTATAAGGTTAAAAGAAAAATCATTGCATTAGGTATTGTATTACATTGTGTGCTATAGTTAAATTAGCTTCTAAGTTTCAAGTAGTCCTTTTAACATTTTGTTGTTAATATAAATGCTCTGTTGTTAAAGAGAATAAGGACCATTATAAGTACCATGTTTTCGATAACTTACCATGTTTTGTTAGTTATAAGAATTTATTTATCATTGTGGCAATATGTAGCCTGTTACTTCTATGGTGTCGATGGATGTCTGAGGTCAGACATATGCAGGATGACCGAAATGTGGGATGACACGGTGATGGATGCTTAGAATGGAACGCATGAATGGGACGGAGTGAGTGTATGGAGAATAAGAGAATGATAGTTGGTAAGACTGGAGGGAAGTAGGTTTGATTTCCGGTACGATGATAATGGACGCCGGTTGTAAGATTTGTGACAAAAACAAATAAATAAGTTTAAAGTGCAAATATCCATTTATTTACAACAAAACCCAATCCTACAGTATTATGTAAGTAAATAGTTAATTATATCATCTGTAAAAATTAGCACGTAAGGTTAAACTGTTAGTGTTGATTTTTGTAATAAAATAAATAAATAAATAATTTGGTACCATCGCGCTGATGGCTTCAATGACTACTAGTAAACCCCTCGAGTTTGGGCTCGATTGGTTTATTTTGATGAGTCCAATACATTACCATGGTGATAAGGGTCTTTTGTACTTTTTAGAAAGTTACTGGCAAAGCGTGTATTTTTAGTTTTTGTGAACTATACTTATTGTTGAAGCTATATTTTGTGAGTGATTTAGCATGTTCAAAATCTCTAACAGGGTATCGTTTAAGTGTAACACACACAGAACGCGTGCGCAGTTATTTTCTTTGAATTTACCCGACCCGCGCCTGCGTCCCGCGCACGCATTCTGTGTACGTTGCGCTATATCGTCGAAGGCGAACGACGGGCACCGGCACGCGGCACTTTCTGAGATTTGCTTGAGGCGCATACGTAAAAGGTGCGCACACGCATATAAACGCGCAATGTACCTTTACTTTAAGAGGAACTACTGTTCTGTTTATACTATAATTCAGATCTTCGAATAATAGTTATAAGACCGGTCAAGTGCGAGTCGGACTCGTGCACCCAGAGGTTCCGTACTACATCAATTTGACATATTCTCAATCAATAATAGAATTTATGTTAATCATATATAAGAACTTTGACGCAAATACCTTTGCAGTATATTTTCACATTTCTTTAACAGAACACCATTGAATTGATATGTATTGTTACCCAATGGAATATAAAATAAAACCAGGCCAAATTTGATGGCTGTAACTTAAGCCGTTATGGATATACATCTGGAACAAAATTGGTCTAAAATCATTCAAGTTTTAGGGTATCAATGTATGGGAAGCTTGTGAGGCTTAAAACTATTTGATATTTTTATTATTTGCTAGTATGTATGCTATAACAGCACATATTCTGTACAAATTGCAACCTTCTAGCTCTTACCATTGCTGAGAAAGATGCCTCTGACAGACAGACGGACGTTGTAGGCTTAGTAATAGGGTCCCGTTATCCCTTCGGGTACGAAACCCTAAAAAGCCTTACCTCCAAAGGTTTCGCAGCTCAACTCCAAGGTATCTCCCTCGTTGTACGGCTGCAGCAGCCGCGTCAGGTCTTTGGTCTTCGTGTCCACAATCGTGGGCCGATTCGGAGGAGCTGTGGAAATAGGACTTTGATGAAACAGAATACAACGAACTATGTTATTATTTTAACTAATTCCTTCTATCATTTCGTGCGACAATCATAAATGGACCCGCGCGATCGTAGGCATTTTGCAGTGTTAGGTACCTACGACGTTGGCGTCAGCGTCGAAATAGGACCAAGATCGAAGACACGCACGAACATGTAGTTTATAAACACTGATGGGTCAAGGTAGGCAAGAAGTGTTTTAAGAAAATAAAACTCCAGCAAATCTAGCATGACCTGCCCAAAAGATGTGTGTTGCCCAGTGCGTCGTATTGTCATATTACGAATTTGAATAGTTTGACAGAGACGCTGTATTGTGCTAGTACCCTAGAGACCGTCAGTGAGGGCAGATTACTTGCTTCATTACAACCATTTACCAATAATCGTGAAAACGGTAAGTATATCTATTATTTTTAGCTTTCATTATTTTTCAAATACGTGAAAGAAGAAGAGGTCAATATTCTGGTCCAATAGTTATACAGTGTCTCAAGACGACGAAGGTTGCCAGCGACCCTAGCGTGCCATACCAAACACGGGGATAACTTAAACCCGTATATCTTTCTGACTATCTCTTTCGTCAGCACTAGTGTGAGAGAGATGCACTTAGAGATAAGCCGGTTCTACTTATTCTTGTGTCAACCTTGCTAGAGCCGCAGAGATGACTTAAGATGTGGTCATTCACTATAGCTCTCATTAAAAGACTCAAGATCTTTCCGGATCTCTTACTAGAGTAACAGACGTAGCCCACGATTTGCTAAACTTAAATGCCAGTGAGTGGACGTTTTTCGCCTGAAATGATGATACATGATGAAATACCTGACTTCAATAAAAGTGAAAAGGAAGTTACAAATAAAGAAAATTAGGAATATAATAAAGTATTACTCGTACTTGATGAGTGTTATAAGGCCCGTTTTAGACTTGTCGGTACATTTCTGATTAAATTTAGTCTTCTACGAAACAAAAGCAAGCAAGCTAAACAAATCAGACTATTATAGACTTTTCTTTTTTAAAAGACAAGGTTTTCATCAAATGCCAACAACAAGAATTAAATTTCCAGAAAGGTTAATTTGATCGTAATTGGGTTGAAAAACTCTTTGATGTGCGAACAAGTTATGGAGAAAATGAGATTACGTTACGCGCTTGGAAAACGATTGAATTTGCGAGTATTTTTGGCGCTAATTATAATTAGGAAGCGAAATCATCGGTGCCGATACTCATTTAATTTTTAGGTTATTTTGTGTTGTAAAGAATATATTCTGGAACTCAAACCCGAATTTCGTGTGAGGATTCTCTTGAAGGTCTCCTGATGAACGCTAGCTAAAAAAACTCGATATTTTATCAAAATGATATTAAAAGACAATGGTAATAAATTCGTTCTCATAGGCATTTTGTTTCTTGTCATAAAAGACTAGAGTTATAATTACACTAAAAGTAGGTATGGTTATTGAAAAAATGCAAATGCATTGTATACAGCGTGTAAATTTCAGACGGGCGTTTATTTCAATGGCGATCAGGATTGGACCTATAAATCATATTTAGGTACATACATTTCGTTAACTAATTGCTTAATTTTTCTTTTCGTACAAAATAATTCAGTACGCAATCTAAGTAATTAATCAATTTAGGTATCTAAGTAAACGTCGTGTCATGTCATTTATTACTCTTTATTAATTGAACTATTTAATAAAAGTTTCATTTCACATAATTTATAGGATTCGAAACTATAGCTGCGTAAAAAGTAGGCCCGTATAAAATTATACGCTGTATATGTAGACGTCCACTGTTTGCTATAGGCCTGCCCCAATGATCGGCACAAGGACCGATCCCTTGCTGATTGCATCCAGCGGACTCCCGCTATCTTTACCAGGTCATCAGTCCATTATCCAAAATTTGTAAAAACTTTTAAAAGATAACTTACTCCAAGCTGTAATTTGAACCTTAATGGTATCACACGGTGAAACAAAATATCCGTTGTGCATATAATAAATGCTTACATTTGTATGTAGTTAATAACACTTGGTTTAAGTTATATTTCTTACAAATAGCCTTCAGCAAGCGCAAACGATATTTTGGTAAGAAATAGTGCACGGTCATACAAAAATTAGAAATATTGGTTTAAGAATGGGCTTACCAAGTTACGTATTACGTTGGAAGAAACATTAAAAATATTCTTTCAACGCAATTTAAGAACAATGTACATTGTGGCTGTAGAACTTGGTTCTCTTTTAGATATTGATTCCTTCCGAATCCTGCAGAATATCCTTTGTAACGAACTTGGCTCCCTTTTGCATATTTTTGTTTTTGGTGGGATGACTATTTTTATGCCACAGCAAAGTTGGCATATTGCTTCGGCAATGTTGAATTGAGGCCCAGATAAGTATTACAATATTAATTCATATAATTTTACAAAATCTATTACATGCGCTTGCAGTAAATAATGGGCACCTTATTTTCTAGCGCAATACTCTTTGACCAGGATCCCATTTACAGAACGCCCACCGAACAGTTTAAAAGCATAATTTCAACCACAAATCTTAAACATTGGTAATTACCAGTTAGCAACAAAATACAATACTTTATTAGAAACGTTTCCGGAAATTCCAATAACTTCGGATGAAGCGAACAATCACTGCTTAATTTGCTGACTTTCCTTTCATTTACCATTTCAATACGACCCGGGTCTTTAATTATTTAAATTATTTAAGTTCGTCGAGCCGTTGTTTTACTGATGATAGAACAAAATCAAGTATAATAGTGATTTTACACCATTATCTAAAATGGATATTCTAAAATGAAAGCTGCGCCTCTATTCGGGAACGCTAAGTTATGTTGTAGCGACTCGCGAGCGAGATTTCTCAAACCACTCTTCCGCACGACGCGTAATGCGTAAGAGTGAGATGCGAGTCTCGCTAGCGGGTCGCTGTCGTATAACTTAGACGTTCCCGAATAGACGCCCTGTATACCCTAAAGAAGAATGCCTATTTGCATGCATCCGAAAGAAAAGTCCAATAAATTTCACATTAATTCAGATTTGGTATTTAAATGTGTCACAAAGCCAGAATTTTTTTATATATAGGCCAAGAGTAAAATATTGAAAACAGAGCGCATGGAATAGAAGGGCGTTCTATCGGTATCACCATTCGAAGCGCGGGTAGCTTCATACATGACAAGACCTGCCGTGTAAAATAAAACCGAATTTGAAAGTAGTTACCCACTGTGCGCACTATCAAGCTGTAAGGTTCTTCAATAAACTGCCGAGCAATCTTAAAAGCATAAGTAGTCCTAATATATTTAAATACAAAATAAGGTCACTTTTGTTGGAAAAATGCTACTACTCCACTGATGATATATTTTTTTCAAATAAATGATATGATTAATTACTTATTTATTTTTTATTATTAGTGAATTTCATACACAATGTACATTGTTATTGAATAAATAAATACAAAAATATAATACAATACATGTAAAAGAGCCCATGTGGTCTACTTGCAAAATAAATATTTTCATTTTTATTTCATAATGCTAGCGAGGAATTTAAGTTATGCAGCCCAAGACAAAAATGTTTTTGCTCCGAAGGGAAACATTACTTTGAAATTTTTCTTAAAGAATAGAACTGGAACACGATAAATGTGATAACGAAATGTGATATGTAGTACTTAAAAACTTTATTAGTAAAACTTGGTTATAAATGAATTCCTTTCAAATAAGGGGTGTGAAGATTCATTTTCTTAACTTTTTATAATCCAATTACAACATGGATACTGCTCCAAGGGAAGATGGCGAGGAAGCGCTCGGCAAAGAAGTACTGTGGTTGAAAATGAAAATCAAAATCAAAATATTTATTCTGCATGTAGGCCATAAGGGCTCTTTCCCATGTCTGAATCTACCAGCACTTCGAAAGGTGACATCTGCTGAGTGGAAACGCCGCAAGAAACTCAGCAGTACGTCTTGTTTCAATCTTGACATTAGTTTTATCTAAAACTAACACATAAATAGTGAAACAAACAAACCTAATGTGTACAAAAAAAATATAATAAATAACGAGTAGGGGAGATGTATAGTCTCCGCGTCGGGACAAGTTAAGTGACTTAGAGATGTATAAAGCCTCTAACGGCTGAATTCAGAAACGCCACTTAATTATTTTATTAAAGATTAAATAGTTAAATGTCCGGCAACTAGTTGTCATCCTATACAAAAACGTCATTCAAACGTCACTTTAATAAAATATCAATTTGAGTGGCCTTTCTGAATTTGGTCATAAGGGTCATAAATATAAAAATAATAATTAAAACAAAGAAACATCTAAATTGAGTAATCTAGGTTTAACATATATGTAGACAGTCTCCACGGTTGCCAAGAGACGAAACCATCAGCCAGACTCGTCTACTGAACAATAAAATAAATATAATGAAGAGCAAAGAATATCGCACGACTTACAAGTACCTATTTATAACGAGAAAATCAAAGTGAATAAAACACTACCTCGTGGTCTCTAATATGATAGAACTATTGGACGTGGATTGTTTTTAAAGATTACGCCAACAGTACATTATTAGCCACGTTATTAAGTGCATATGACCGTGATAATTTCTAATTAGTTGTTTTGATAGATCATCGGCTAACATGGGGAGCATGAATTATTCAGCCTGACATCATCAGTGATTTATAGCGTCCCAGAAGTGTATAATTAATCTACTTTATTTAATAATGCCTAGCTAACCGTACCCTAGATAACCAGGACATGTAATAATAATCGGTGCTTGCCCCAACTCAAGCATTTTCTTATACTAAAAACATGAATTGAGTGCGATATCTGTCTTGAGCGCAAACAATGAATGTGGATAAAAAAGTTATCTAAACAAAAATATATTCTTATTTTACGTTTCTATTAAGAAAATATTCCCGGCAATGCTCAAAAATACATTCCAAGAAATCCGCCATTTTCTTTATATAGTTTCTGAGCCATATAAGGAGGGTTTTCATTACTTCTCGATATTGTACGAAACGTTACCTTGAGAAATACACGTTTATCGGCTTACTAAATATAATTAATTTATAATTTCACATAGATACTCTTTTCCTGAAGCTATCGCTTGTCTGCAAATAAAAGAAATGATTAATACAAGGAGACAACAAACCTTATATCATGCATGACTCTTTAATCAATAAACAATAGAAGAAGAAACGCAAACTAACTTATATATAATTGGCACAGGTTACGACAAGTTAGAGTACTTTAAAGTTTGAAAGAAGTAAATCATGTCTTGGCAATAATTACTTCACTTTTCTCATTAAAATTAAAAAGGTACTTAGAGAGAATAAAAAATAATTCACTAATAAAAATTATTGTTAATTGTCTTGTTTCGGCCTTGGGAAAAAGTAAAGGTAATGAAAAAAGAACTACCTAACAACAAACTTGGCTGTATGGACTAAGTTTCCTTTGGCCCTTCTCTAAAAGTAAATTTAAACAAAACAACAACAACAATTTAATGAAACAATAGAAACACTATGCTATAAATAGAGGGTTCTGAGTAAAAACCCTATTATAAATATCTTGACTTGTATTTTATGAATTAGATATAAAACAACTACCACTGATTAACAAAAGTAAGCAAGGAATATTGAAAAAAATTGGGCACATGTATTTAACAGCATCCAAACTCTAAAATATTTAGGGTAATTCGTTTCGGTACAATATTTTCATTAATGTGATGCTGTCAAACTCCTAACTAATTCACTTGATTTTCCTCCTACTCCCTTACTAAATAACAGGTCTCTGATATGAGCAGAAGAGTTTCTGCTAACTTCTTAAGTCAACAAACTAAGAGAAAGTCCCCAAACTCGGCCAAACTAGTTTTAAATGGACAGTCTTTGGAGAAGCCCCTAAGGACGTGTCACACGATAACTTACGCGTTACGGTACCGTTATCGGAATCCTTCTTAAAAGCAGATTATTTTGTTTTTAAAAAAGCTAAAGAAAAGAAAAAAGAAGCATCCGTTCCTCCTTATACAGGACTTAAGTGACTGAATTGGGATGTTTCGGTGATATACGTAATTGGTTTGGGCAGGGATGAACGCTTCTCTCTCATAAATGCTTAACTGAAACAAGAGTCACTTTACAATAATGTAAGGGAATTATTTCGGACCAATCACACATGGTACGAAAAGACCTTTATTATAACTTCCACTAAGATATCAAACTTCAATTGCCATGAACACTGTTTTAATTAAACCAATGTATTTTTACCCGAAGCGCCAGAGCGCGTAGTGTTTTTCGAAAAGCGATCGGAAATCTCGATAATTGAACAGAAATATGAGCTTGTGGAATTGCTTCATTAAGATCGGTTCCATTTGATTTTCATCAAACGTTTATCTTATTTCGGTTGGTTTAAATTTCGTTCTCCAATAAATTTGAGGCATATCTAAAAAACGTTTTATATTATAGTGGATCTTCATCCACTATAATATAATAATAATATGGCTCGTTCACAATGTTTGTTAATTAAGTAAATAGGGAAAGAATAATAAAATAAAAACGGTAATTGAATCGGAAACTAAAGTGCTTTCTGTAAATGAACGTAACTGAAGGTTAGCTACACTGTTCGAGAGACATTACATTAATGTTTATTTTTATTTTTATGTCAATTGACTGACAAACAGGCAGATAGATGGCTAACCTGATATCCGTAGGTACATATTATGGGTGCGCAACTGTTCGCAGAATTTTTCAAGTTCTATTATTGAAAGTCCGAAAATGTTTTTCATACAATTTTACATCATACTAATCACTATTCATAAACAGTCTCTGTTACTAACGATCGTAACTCCGAATTATCAAAATTCATCATGTCAGTAAACATAATATTTTAGATACTACTATTTCTTTTCATATTCTTTCTCAACATAACTGTTACTTACACTATTATTTATTATGTTCTTTTTTTTAGACTGCTGAACAGATTGACATAATAACTAGAAATGGTAAATGGCAGTGAGCGAGCGAGCGAAGCGAGCGAGCAAATCGATCGGAGCAGAAGCGACTCGGATAGGTTAGGTTCAGAAGGCTAAGGCGGGAGCGAAGCGAAGCAACGCTCCCGCCTTAGCCTTCCATGTTAGGTCTTATTTTTGTAACAGCCCAGAAAATCTTGCTTGCGTGTAAGATGTTCATAATATATTATAGTCATTAAATATTGGGTTGGTTAATATAAGGTTTCTTTTAAGTAGGTATATTAACAATTCCGCTCCTATTGTAGGTACATACCTATAGAATTATAACTTGAATGAAAACATTATTAAAAACAGCAGTATGAGTTCAAGTATATTCTTAGTAGTGACATTATGTCACAATTTTCTGAACACTGTCTATTATGAACTCCGTTGGTAATAATACAAATGAAGGAACATAAAAATTCGGTAGTAAAAAATTCGGAAGAGTGATGATTATGAGTACAAATCGGTAGTACAAGGAAAAATCTGGTAACGAATTTTCTGCGAGCCAATATGGACCCACATATTATATATATAAACGCGTCGATGTTCCCTGAACAAAAACATTATACGAAACGCTAGTTTCAAATCCAAACTGTTTTTTTTATTCTGGCTAGAAATTGATGAAATGTTTTTTATGAACCACTCCAAAAGGCATTGTAGCGCGCGGAGCCAATCAACGCCTCGTTTTATATTTAAAATCAAATATTCTTTTACAAGCTTCCCTTTGCTTTAATTAACTTTGAATACAGGTTTCACGGTATGGGATTATTGCGAGGTGTTCGTAAAAAGGCAGTTAAGTTTTTTTTGGATTCGACTGTACTTTTATGATTTGAAAGGTTTCAATGGATATGACGATTTTATACCAAAACCAGGGGGTCTCATTCAGTACTTTAGGTACGCTCGGCCGTCGAACAGCTCGGAGCTGTAAATCGCAGTAGGTTGCCGCTCGCTCGCTCGCTGGCCGATTCGCGCTTCATCAAGTAGCTTAGATGTTTGGTGTTGTTGGGTGACGCGAATTGAAATTGACAACCCTAGCGTACACAAAAGAGTACGTTTAATGCGACAGAGAGAGAAGCCTTGATTAGGCTTATTTTCGTACCTAAACATCGGTTTTGTAAGACAGCGATTCTTCTGTACGTTAGTACTATTATCTATTCTGTACCAAAACGGCCTAACGGTTGGATGTTTTTATGAAATATTTATGTTAAGCTTGGTACCGATAAAAAGGTCTAAAAAACAGTCACCGGAAAAGGGTGTTATCGTTTTAGGGATTTGTAAATACAAAGCTTCTTCCCTTTATCGAGGATAATATCAACCATAAATTTGACAAGCAATATTTTATCGCATGTGTAATTTTCGTCAACATTAGGGCCAATTCGAAAGTGTATTTCACTAAATTTAAAAGTCACTAAACTTAGAATAAGACAACTCAAACTTGATTTTGACAGCTTTACTACTACTACTTACTATACAAAATCGAGTGTGACGTTTCTTATTTTACTCGTAATTTTAGGAAATTTTAAATTAAGAAGACACCATTTCGAATTGCGCCCATTGTTATTCCACATTGTCTTAGTGATAGGGTATATCATATAGCTTTGCTTTATCTTTATCTTACTTTGCCAAGTTTACATTGAAAAGAAAGAGACAAAAAAACGACATTTCATTACTATAACAAAAATCGATTTCTGTATTACTTAGATCAATGTTGAATATGTTAGTTAATTTCTACTGACCTCTTTTTATTCTAGTTGGGCAAAACACGCCCGTTTGTCTTTTCTCCTTGTATGCGTCCCTCAAACGGCAATTTGTTTTATTTCCAGATGTACAGTCGATTTATCTATAGTTCTCTTATTTGGTAAACAGGTTTCTTACAATCCAGACAAGGCAACCTGCTGTTTCTGCCTAGAACTCGTCTCGCACAAACTTCGCGGTCCCCCTACTCGTAGTGTATAAAATTTTTTAATAAGCTACCGAACCGCATTAAAGAGCTCCCTTTTATACAATTTAAAAAGAAACTCTTTGAATGGCTGTGCGAATCATGTTTTTATACTGTAAAAGAATTTTTTAATAATAGGAATATCTGATTTTATACTACAATTTCAAATTAATAATTTGTATGTTGACTTATTTATATTTTTATGTTTTAATCAAATCAATCTGTTATAATCACAAAAATTAATTTAATATTTTTAATTCTAAGATTATTATTTTTTAAGTTAAGTTAAATCTATAATTTATGTGCATTGCAATGTAATTGTAAAATTTATTAATTTTATATTTGCATGCTTATCATGGCAAAGTATGGTGATACTATAAAAATTGTGTAACATCTATGAACCCATATTTATCAGCAAATAAATAATTCATTCATTCATTCATTCAAAATGCACCTTTGTTGTCTAAAACAGCTATTTCCTTGCAAATAAAACAAACGGAGACAGTCTTTCAGACGTCACATTTTTGCCTAAGATTGCTTTATTTAGGATAAAATAACTGTTTCACCCAAAAATAGCTCATATTGAGGTTAGAAACTTGTTTACTAAATATTACAAGTATGGCTCAATCGACTGTACACGATGCGGGCTAAATATATTTGTTAAGGCGCACAGTGTAATCGCTATTTTTCTGCATTCGCAAAACATCATCAATTTTGTGCTAGATATGCATTTTCCGTGTCATGGCAGGGCAATCACAAAAGTAAGATGCCTCCTTTGAAGTAGTCACTGAAAACGTTTATTTAAAATAACAAGAAAGTTCATGGTACAAGCGTGTCTCTGGGCCCGGAGCTAGAACACCCTGGGCCAAGTCAAATTACAGACAGGTGGAATATCAATTAATAGAGAGAATTAGGAGGCTACATTTATAATCATGCCACATTTAAAAAAAAAACAGCCACGTGCGAGTCGGACTCGCGCACGAAGGGTTCCGTACCATTATCTACAATCAAGAAAAAAAACACGTTTGTTGTATCGGAGCCCCCTTAAATATTTATTTTATTTTAATTTAATTATTTAGTTTTAAAGTGAATATATATCTAAATATTCTGTGAATATTTCAAGCGTCTACCTATTGCCTTCATCAATATCGAGCAAAAACGAGCGAAGTAATCACGTTTGTTATATGCGAACCCCCTTAAATATTTATTTTATTCTGTTTTTTAATATTTGTTGTTATAGCGGTAACACAAATACATCATGTGTGAAAATTTCAACTGTCTAACTATCACGGTTCATGAGATACAGCCTGGTGACAGACGGACAAACATACGGACAGACGGACAGCGGAGCCTTAGTAATAGGGTCCCGTTTTTACCATTTGGTAAAAGCTAAAAAAGGAACACTATTCATTATTCTTGTATGTGTGTGTGTGTCGGTGTGTCTAGAAAGCCAGCAGCAGGGTGCCAGGGTCATGTATTTTGCTACGTGTATGGACAGATTATTAATATTGACATAAAATGTAATTGAATATAAAATATATATTATATTTAGGAATACGTGCTCAACAAACTACTGATAAGAGCAGCTCGGTCTCACGGTAATCGTGTGCTATGAGCCAACTAGTCAAAATACGTTTGTGGGCGGGTTTTGAAGCATGATATGTTTTGCAAAAGGATCTCATAAGTAACTGAGAAATTAATGCATTGAAACAGTCAGTACAGTTCTGAACAAATGGGTTGCTCAAGTAACTTTATTTCATTTTGATCCAACTACAGTTAGCATGAAAAGCTTAACTCTCGTCACACTAATATTATAAACGGGAAAGTTTGTGAGTGTGTGCATGTGTGTGTAATTTAATAAATATGTTTGTCGTTGTTTGTATGTTGTTAGTGGGTTGGCTTCTTGACACAGGAGTGGCTCAACAGTATTGAGTGAAATTTAGAACGAAGATAACTCATATACCCTGGATTAACACATATGTAACGTCACTTATCTCACAACACCGCTCAAGTCGAAAATTAGTGGTTTTTACATTTGAATGTCATTGGATAGAGCTACTCATTGCGCGTCGATCTATTAATCACTTTCGGCGAATAAGAGACCAGAATTTAAAAAATTGTGTCAGCGCGCAAGTCGGTTGGCCTTCCAACACCGCTCAAGTCGATGTTCAGCTATACTTTGACAACTTGGCGCTCCGTGCTTATTTATTGTTTTTCGTGAGTTTTGCGACTAAACTTGTGAAAACAAAGTAATATTATTAAAAATAAAAGGTAAGCTAATGAAGTTATTATAAGAAATAATGATTTGCGTATAATAATTAACAGAAAATTGAATGAGTTTATTACCATGTACGAGGCGGTATTTACTATTGCTTGTTTTTTGAATTACGCGTTGTTACAAGGGTACTTAATATTTTTGCGCTCTCCTCTAAATTTGGTCAAAATGACTTGAGCGGTGTTATTACATAAGTGACGATAAGCTACTTCTATCCCGGAAAATATAAATTTTCCCGAGGGCATAACTATAACGCGAACAATATCACGGGCAGAAGTTATTAAATACGTAAAATGACAATGGCATCAACCCTTAAAGTCCCAAAACTGAAAAGAACAAAATTCTAATCTCATTAGATGTATGTACCCAAAAAAAGTATATAAAAAAAAAAACAAAAAGAAGACGTTAAATTCTGTATTCTTTAATGTGTGTTGACTTGAGTTCTTTCCAATTTTTATATCGATGTAAAAATGTGTCATTAGCAACTTTGATTCCTTTTATGTCATGTTTGCCTTTGAGTATTTGTCTGAAACAACCTAATTATTAACTGACTTTAGCGGCACACACGCGACGCCAAACAAGGCCAATTTGCGAAGTAATAGGAAGTTAAAGACAGTAGGAGTTTGCTCGAGTATTACTTTATTTCATTAGTCCCGAAGTACGGAACGGGAAAAATGTCCCTCCAATGTGTACTGGTGTACACAAAACGTATGTTTTAAAATAAAAAAGCGTTCGCTTATTAACCTACGCATTTTCTGACATTTTCTTTGATATAAACCAAACTAAATAATTAAAAGGACTGTGAACCAGCGGCAAAAATTACCCTTTTCATACAACAGGCGATAACGATTTCTAACCCTTAAATGTTAACCGATTTACCCAATTTTTGATAGGTTGTCAGAGAGAACAAAATCTAAGTCTATACGTTTTTGAATTTTGATTAAAGATCAACAAAGTCGAATAATCACCGAAATTATTTTGTATAATAATACTGAAACAGCAATCAAATTGAATTTATTAATAAAAGTGAAAAAAACCAAATCCTAGATTTTGTTCTGACTGATAACCTATCAAACATTGGTCAAAATTGGTAAGCATTTAAGGGCTGGAAATCGTTATCCCCTTTTGTATGAAAAGCCGTATGTTCACACTCCTCTTAAGATGCAACAAAAAATTTAAAATAATTTGACAAAATTATTTACTTTCACAAATGACATTGGTTAAACTTAGCAAGTACTTATGACAATCAACTACTGGTTGAACGGTAACAGATTAACGAGGGCTAGTTATAATTTTATTAAATAAATTTTCTTTAGTTAAATACGATTTTGAATGTCAAAGTCAGTCTTCAAATGTTCCGCAAACATTGGTTTTGCATTACGCCTTCAAAAAAATCCTGTATTTTTTTTCCCGATCGTCTCTGACTAAATAAAAAACTTGTACTCACTGATGACGGTAAAGTTGAGCCTTAAATTCCTCGTCGGCGAGTTCCTGAAGTCGACCCTGCAGCGGTAGAGCCCAGCGTCTGAGGGCGCCACTCCCTCCACCAGCAGGACAGCAGTCGAGGCAGCTGCGCGGAAGTAGGCGCGCGATCCGAAGCCAGTGGGGGAAGACCACAACTTCGGCTGCGAGGCAAGACGGCCGCGGACGTCGTAGCTACAGAAAGATGGTTAATTATTTAAGTAAAATTGCACAGAAGTAATTTTCGTTTAAAAATATTGTTTTTCTTATAACAAGCTGTTTTTGCCCTTTTTAGGGCTCCGTTATCAAACTAGAGACCCTGAGGTATAGTCTTTGTGTGTCTGTCTGTATCTCACAGCCATTTTTTTCTGGAAGACTATTTAAGTTACAATGCTGAAATTTTGTACGAATATTAACAATAATAATTTTAAATACAATTAATCGTAACTAAATAAAAACTAAATTATATCAAAAAAAGCCGGCAGCATTTCCTTGCTGTATCGCAATACGAATGCGAAAATCGACTTGAATTCCGCCGAAACGTACTCTCGTAAAGGTACTGCGGTGTCTTTAAAAAACAGAGAAAACAATAAAAAAGACGAAAAAATACACTTTATCCTTTATCCGCCTTTTTCAGCTTACATGTTTCATGCTTTTCATTTCATTTTTGTCAGACCATTACTACGATAATAATTGAGGTATATATATGCGCGTAATCCATAGTAATTGATATGACTGGGTCAGAAAATGTCGTCCATTTTATCTATTTCTAGATATCTTTTGATATAATAAACCGACGTATGCTCACACATTACTTACTGTGTCCTTTTATTTGCGATATTACGCTTAGTATTTTTATAAAAGTACAGTTTATAAAACTCACACCTCGAGGCACACGCTACGAAAAGCGAAAAACTCGCAAAATATATAATATAATATGAAGTTCATTCTATATAAAATACAGTATTTGTTTAGAACCGTCCATATTTTTACAACAACGTGAATTTTCTGTGCCGCCTATATTTTTTTAAAGGGAACGTAGCGCCGCCATGTTTTTACATGATGATAAGAACGAGACGACTGTAGCATTCAATTTTGCACCACCTGCCAAAGTTAAACTATTTTGTGCATTATTTTCTCTGTTGTGGTTGTCTGGAAGAGATCGCTATTTAGCAATAAGACCGCCTGTTGTTCCCTAACTTTATTTTATTAGTGTATGCTTTTCTGTTCTTTAATAATGAGTATTGTATTGTATTATAATCAGTACCGACGTCAATTTCTAAACTGTTGTTCACTACGCAACATCAAATGACAGCACAGAATAGTTCTTAATCTGGCCCAAATCTGGCCACTGACGCGCATGCGCGTGTCACGAATCATGATGGCCGCTAATTTTGAAGTTTTAGCGCATGAAGTTACGTCAATTACTTTATATTGATCAGGCGCCTCATTCGGGAACGCTAAGTGATTCTGTAGCGACTCGTAAGCCAGATTTCTCATTCCACTCTTCCGCACGACGCGTAATGCGTAAGAGCGAGATGAGAGATCTGGCTTACGAGTCGCTACAGAATCACTTAGCGTTCCCGAATGAGGCGCCTGTTGTGGTTTAGATATTTTTAGCCGGATCGCACTGAAACTTTGCAAGGATATAGATATGAGGTAAATCGAGGTATGTAGGTACTTTGCGTGATTGAGGCAACTAAGATATATATACATATATAAAAATAGGATCAAAACCGGTTTGTATGAAAATTAAAAACCATTTATCATTATACACCTCTTAAATATTATCTCAAAACTACCAATGTACAAATCTAGATTTGTCTTTTATTTACATTCTTGCAAAGTTTACTAAAAATGTGCAAACCACAACTGCGCCTCTACTCGGGAACGCTAAGAGATGTAGTAGCGACTCGCGAGAGGGATTTCTCGTCCCACTCTTTCACACGACGCGTAATGCGTAAGAGCGAGATGCGAGTCTCGCTCGCGGGTCGCTGCCGTATCACTTAGACGTTCCCGAATAGACGCCCTGAACTACGTTTGTATGAAGCGCTACTCAAGAACAGGGCTCTTGGCCACAAAATCATGCTAAAGTTGATACTCTGTATTCCTTAACTTACCTGTATAATGGCTCCCCATCACTCTCCTTAAACCACAGCACCATCGAGACCTGGTCTCCCGCGGCAAGGGGTTGAATGTCGCACGGCAGCGCTGCTTTCTTTCCAAGGACGCCTTGTACATGCGCCGTGGGTACTGCAAAAAGGACAATTGTACTGCCGATGCGTCATAGTCATGAGAGATCTCTTAAAAGTGCGGCTTGCCTAAGTAAATTCTTTGGCGAGACGGACGGTTCAAAGACATTCATGAATACAATCGAGCTATGATTGCAAATCGTTATTTCCATTTATAAGTAAATTCCACTCACTCATCTATAACTTGAAATTATCGCAATCTTAGCAATCTCAGAAACCAAGTGATTGCTTCTATATTAGTCGCACTATGATTAACCGTTAATAATCGTGATACCGAATTGTTTATTGTTTCAATAGCAGTTGTTTGAGAAGTCCGATTTGGTCGAGTTCTGGTCAGACAGTATTATTGATCTCGAAGGCTATTGAGAAAACAAGTGTGTTTAAAACTACATAGTCTAGCTCCTGTGCTTTCATTTGTGAGACTTTATAATAATGACGTGTGGTTGAATTTCTTTAAAAGCACGTAGGTACGTACGTACGGTAGTACGCAGGCCATACTGCAACGCACCCTAATTAGCATTGTCCCGGCATCACCTTGCCTCGGTAAAGCCATGTGGTTCTTTAAACCTTATCCGGCAGAGGCACTTTATCAACCTCATACATGTAGGTACTTATAATTTCAACTTTAGCATATAAATAGTATCTTCGGAACCTTGCCTAAAGGGACTCCTTTTAACAATATATTTTAGTTATTATATTATATTTTTTAAGGTTTTTAGTTGTAGGCTAATTGTTCTAGTTTTTAATTTTAATTTTAAGTTTATTTATCTTAATAAATTTATATTTACATTTAAAAAAAAAAAATTGTATGGTACAAATTTGTTGTAATTTACGTCAAAAAATATTTGCTGTTGAATGATTTCCCAGTAAGTAACAAACATTAAACTGTATTTGAACTTTACGTAGTAATATCTTATTAGGAGATTCCTTAGAGTGTCCCCAGTTATTACCAAGTGGAATGTTTCAAAGTCCTTTAGTTTGAAGATATAGTAATTTAGAGTTATGATTCATAATCAATGTATTTTCAAATTTAATAAATGTCAAAAAATGTTCCGAGTGCACACGGCGTAGGTGTCAAATATTTGTTATACATTGCTGGTACGATTAATTTCGTTTGAAAAAATTTGCTCTTTTAATTATGATTTCAATTCATTAAAATGATTGACAATCATTGACACGATTACTGGTAGCCTAAAATGCTTATTTTTAATTGTTTGCTGATCAGCGATGAGGAACACATTCAAATTTAGACCAAATGACTACAGTCTAAATTAATAAAGTTTCGTTTATCCGCTGATCAGCCTGGTGCGCACTTAAGAGGAGTGTGAACCTACGGGTTTTCATACAAAAGGCGATAACGATTTCCACCCTTTAAATGTTAACCGATGTTCACCAAGTTTTGATAAGTTATCAGTCAAAATAAAATCTAGGTCTATACGTTTTGGTTTTTTCACTATAATCAATAAATTCAGTATTTTTGTTGTTTTAGTATTCTCATACAAAACTATTTTCGGCCATTATTTGACTTAGTTGATCTTTAATCAATATTTGAAAACGTACAGACCTAGATTTTGTTCTGACTGACAACCTATCAAAAATTGGTCAAAATCGATTAACATTTAAGGGGTGAAAATCGTTATCGCCTTTTGTATGAAAAGGCTGAATTCTGCCGTTGCTTCACAGTCCTCTTAACAAAATCACAGTATAGCTAGTGGACAGCTAATGGTAACCAGAGAACTTGCTGCCGCCACGATTACGTCTCGCAGTCACCGAGGGAATTATGGCGCGCGGAGCTTATGTGGTCCCGCGCTCACATCTTGCGGGGCGCCGATCGCCTCGACTTGTCCTTCCTCCTGGATCGTATCTCAGGTAACAGTAAGCCGTAAACAAGTTGTCACCCATTTGTAACCACGCGATACCTCAGAGGTGCTGAAATGTCCCTGTACTGTGTCTACGTTGCATTGATGGCTAGTTGCTAGAATGCGGTGCTGCGTCTCTCGGACTGTGGTCTTTTTACGCCCCAATATTCAAAATCTACTTAAAGCACAAAAATTCTAAAAATATAGAACGGCCACAATTCAAACGAACCTTCGCTTCAGAGACACGTCTTTTACAACGTCTGACTTAACCTGCTTTTTACGTCACAAAGGAAATTAACTTTATTAAAAATGTCCTCGGCTCAGATAAGTCTGACAAAGGACTTTTTGGGGGAAATCTCATAAATTGAAAATCTTTCGTCAGACTCCCATAGCGACTGAAGCATTTTAGGACAGACAGGGCTACCATTTTAAGTCAACCTGCGTAACGAGGTCATTATTAAGTCTCCTGTACTTTTAAATCTAAGTTATTCTCTTAGATTACTAGAAGAGTCTCAGATTTGCACCAAAGCTAAACACGAAGTGACGTAAGAGCCACACTATTAATTTAGCAATTTGGTTCTTAGGTACTCTATTCAAAGTATAATATAGAATGGAGAAAGCGTCTTAAGTTAATTGCTTAATTTTGAGCGTTACATCTATTTGGTGGCACAATATTTCCAAAGCTATTTAATTTAATGTCTATTAATTATGTCGGTAATTATGCCATTTATCACACCAGAAGACTTGATAGAGTTACTTTATATTACAACTTTATACACACTTGGTATTGGACTCGCGCTTTGAATTTTTATTAATATAACTCAGGCTTTATTTGATAAATAAAGTACATAATCTAAAAATGGTCTAACATAAACCAACCTTTGGGTTTGCATTGATGCTCTTCGCTTACGGAACCCTATAAACTAATTCAATCTCTTGCAAAACCCAATTTATAAAACATCAACATCTCCGCAAAGCTGGTGAAAATTGACACCTGAAATCGTCAGAAGTCTCACGACCACAGCGTGACACGCGTCCAAGCGAATCCGTGACATGAGAAGCGTGCGACTGTCAACTTTAAGAAACTGTCAAAGACCTTAATGCATCGAAATAGAGTTCTGTATTGCCTGGTACATATTATTAAACAGATAGATCGGTGGGAATGTACGGGGATTATTAGGTTACATTACGCTCATAGGAAAGGTTTAGTGAACTTGTTTAGATGGGATTATCTGAATTAAATAATAGAACATAGATAAGGTTACTGCAAAGCTTACATTGAAAAGAACACACAACAAAGCAACATTTTGTAGGAACGATCGCTTCTGTATCTTTTAGACCGCCGAGCACCGGCCTTGAATTGACTAAGATTTATATAATGGTATTGCCAGCCGTCTAGAGTATATGTGTCACACAAAGTAAGTAGATATTGATTTTGTTTCTCAGCTGAAGTGCGGAGATCGGCAGATGTCAATGAAGATGGTCAGCTCAGACTGTGAGCTTGAAATCGAACGGAGCAGAGAAAATTTGACACAGTAAACAGAAGTTGCGCTGGACGTGTTAAAACATTATAAGAATTATAGTGCTTAGATTCATGTGATTGTTTGAACTAAAAAATGAGTCATGGATGTCTTTAATGAACACACACACATATTGCGGCATCGATAAGCGGTGAACTTGACAGACTTGGACAGCATCCTTGATTCTAAAACTGTGGAGATAATAGCGCTATAAAAAGTTATTTCAGTTGACTAATGACTACTATAAATATTTTCTAAAGTTACTTATCGACAACAATTAGCTTTGCCTGTGCCTGATTTGTACTTGCATCTTGTGAATTTAGGTATTAACCGGAGTATTTGCTTGTAAAGTAACAGCTCCGATTTGAGCATTACATTAGTCAGTAAGTACGTCAAAATGCCTTGCGCTGTATGCTCGAAGTCGAATTCGAGCTATTACATTACAAGCGCATGCTATTTTACATCTTTTCTCATCGCGTTTTCATATTATAAAACTACTTATCACGATCCAATCTGCAGTTTACTAGAAAATATGTGAATTTTGGTAAGGAAAACGTGAAGAAATATAACACATCTGTAAAGATATCGTTATATTTAACAATCTGTTTGCATTCATTAGTGTCCACTCCCTCTCAATGAGGCCTGTACAGCAGCGGGGCTTTTATAAGCCGATCATGATGGTTACATCTTTTACTAATCGAATACTTATAAGACTGACATACAATAAGACTGTACCCTTACCATTCGTTTACGCAAACCGTTCTCGCTATCGAAATCTATCGGAAATACTGCTTGTTGCTGATACAAGTAAAAGGGACCGAGCGATAGTTTCGATAACGGTAACGGTTTGCGTACTCTTATGATAATGGTACTTAGTCTGTGTACTGCGTCATTACGGACTGGTGAGCAAACAAGGCTGGGAGCGACCCGCTGTGCAAACAGCAAGTCTTGCGCCGAGATGGAATGAGAGAGTATTCTAGAAAATATCAGGGCATAGCATTAAATGTGTTATCAGCCATCTTTAAAGATTATCTCATACTTAAGAGGACTGTAAACCAACGGCAAAAATCACCCTTTTCATAACGGTGGTGTCAGTCAGAACAAAATCGAGTTCTATACGTTTTTTGAACATTGAAGTCAAATAATCGCCGAAATTAGTTTTGTATGAGAATATTAAAACAACAATAAAACTGAATTTATTGATTACAGTGAAAAACACAAAACGTATAGACCTACATTATGTTTTGACTGAAAACCTATCAAAAATTTGTCAACTTCGGTTAATATTTAATGGGTGGAAATCATTATCGCCTTTTGTATGAAAAGTCGTAAGTTCAGACTCCTCTTAACAGATAAAAACAATAAGCTGGCTCTATCAATGTAATTTAATGTATTGGTCAATGTTAAAAATGGCACCAGTCCAATTTGAAAACGGAGTCCTCTAAAAATCCTCTAAACGTATAATAGGAAACGTCAAACTTGACATTATATAGCACCAACCTGTTAAAATAGAGTTTGACGTTACTTATTTTAGCGTGTTTTAAATTTAGCAAACACACTTTCAAAATGGCTCCATTGTAGAATTAACAAACGCAACTTAAACTTACATTGGTTGATTCAAGCTGAGCCTGTATTCGACATTAGTTTAGCGATTCGGTATATCATATCGCTTTGCTTCGTCTTTATCTTACTTTGCAAAATTTACATAGAAGAATAATAATAATAAAATACATTTAATCAACACACATTTGACACAGACTTAAACAACACAAAAGGAATACCAAGTAAACAATAAACATAAGATGCTGTGCCGAACGGTGCCATTATGCCGTGGCGAGCCTCGGCGCTGATTTTCAGTGGCCCCTAAGTGACGACACGAGCGACAGAGCACAATACGTTGTATATGGCAACGCTTGAGCAACTCAACCATTGAATGTTAATTTGTAACAAGCCACTGCCATTGCAAGTACAAGTAGGGGATTCCCGTAGTTCCTCAAAGAATATTATGTAAAAACTCTCTCATTCCTCTCCGGTAGAAGTAGATAACAAAGGCATTCGCTCCACACTGCCCTTTCACTACATTCCGGATATCAGGAGGCATTTTTGCGGCTAACGTCAAAGGCCTTATAATTTTAGTAAACCTTAAAAAGGTTGTCTCAATTATATTATCGCAAGCTTACGAAATGGCAATAAAAGTGGCAGCCAAATTATGCAAAATAATTTTGGCCAAAATAATTTAGGACAATGAATACTATACGATGCGAAGGGCACCCGTCTCGAGCCTGTAATACTTTATGCTTATATATACAAAAATCACTACAAAGTTGGACATTTGAATCGGTTGTTATTCAATCATGCATTTTCTTCTTCGCATAAAGGGACTCGTAAACGGGTTCGTTTTTCGGCAATTTATTGATGCAATTCGGGCTATCCCCAAAAATATTACACATAACATCACTAATGAGGCCAAAAAGTTTGAATGTAAACTTTTGAGGATAGCCCGAATTGCAGCAAATGTCCAAAAAACTAGCCCTTTTAAGAGCCCCTTTAACTTGAAATAGGAAACGTCAAACTCGATTATGACAACTTGGTGTCTTATAACGATTACGAGCCCGTTAAGTGACTTTTAAATTTAGCAAATTCACTTTCAAATTGGCCCCGAAACGTTCTTTTAGCCATTAAATCACTACACTTAAGAATACATATTTTATTACTTACCATTAAACCGTGAAAGCGGAACAAACTAAGCCATCACTATCACAAAGTTTTTAAATTTTCTCAGAAACCCTTCACGAATGAACGGGTTTTATTAAGTTCACAATCAGTATTGACTCCGCTTCCAATATATCGGATTATATTGGCATCGGAGCCAGGGCAGCAAACATAGTATCAAAGCTACAGCGAAACCGTATTGGACCTGGACATACTAACACGCAGTGAGATATGTGTACGCCTAATGAAAACAATAGCGGCTGGCTACAAGTTACGCGTTTCCAATAGTAATTTGAGTTAGGATAGAAATAGGGTTTTCGAGTGTCTGTTTTTACCTAAAAAGGAACCCTTGTAGAATAACTTCGTTGTACATCTGTCTGTCTGTCAAGATCCTCTTTCTCAGGAACACGTGAAAGTATCAATTTGAAATTAATATCAAATACGCAGGTCTGCAATCCTATGGGGCTGTAAAAAAATTAATAGCTAAATCACAAAAAAAAAAAAATTGAACCTATGTAAGGTCGTATCACACTCGACGGTTGCACAAAAATAGGAGCTTGCGAAAGTTATTTTTTGTCTTGTTTCATGGGTAGGTTTTAAATTTCTAGGTTTCCGTACCTACAAGGTACTGTCTTTTTTCCATAGGTAAGTACGGGACCCTCGGCGCACGAGTCAGACTCGCACTTGACAGGTCTTTTTTACAATTTTGTATGCGTTGAAGCAGACATTCATAAAATGTGTGTAAAAAACAACAAATTAATATTTTTAATATACAAAAACTTACTTACTTTTACTTCAAGTGTTTATGCCCCTTTATTTCATTTTACTTAAAATATATTTTTTTGTTTCTAATGTTTATTTATCTCGAATCAAGAATACTGAAACAGCTTAATAAGAACTTAGAGTTGAGTTCGATCGCCTCCGAACGTGTACCTACTTAAGTATACACATTCAGCGGTGATCGATCATGTTGGTTCCGTTTCGTTAAATCACTAAGTGACAACTCTCATCGGCATCTCTCACGCTACCCTCGTTTTCCACTCCACTAACCTAACCATTTGAAGCATTCGTATCTCGCATTTTTATTTCATCCCGGCTTCTAAAGGTCGATTTACATTGGTCAAGTGGCTAGTACGGTTCGCACGACTAATGTCTAAATAGAAAAATGACAAAAAAGAAGAATGTCCAAAGTAATGTCCAATTAGATATTTGGCCAGTAATAATATTGCCCAACCATAAAAATGTCCAATGATATAATTGCCCAAACTTAATAATGACCACTTATAATATAGACCAACTAAAAAAAATTCCAATGATAAAATTGCCCAAAACTTAATAATTACCAGTAATAATATTGCCCAACCATAAAAATGTCCAATCATAAATATGACCAAAAATACGGAACCCTAAAAATAATAATCCTGGAAAAATTTACAGTTTCCGAGGGAGCAGGGCCGATAAACGACTTCTACGCGGACCTACCATGATCATTCGGTATTAAAAGAGTAGAATAAACGATAATTATACAATAAGTCAAATAGGCCAAAGTTATTTCGATCAAATGACTATTATACTAAATAAAAATTATGAATAATAATAAATAATCAACAAATATTTACACTATCACTCTCAGTGTCACTCTAAAGAGTTTCATATATATAACCAAAGTAGATTTGTATGTATAGAATAGTAGCGGCCTGCCAGGTTTTACAGTTGGACATTTTTATAGCTGGACGTTATTATAGCCGGACATGTATCTGGTCGGATATATCTTACGTTGGACATTTTTATGGCTGAACGTTATTATATCTGGTCAGGTATCTTGTCGGCCATTTCTATAGTTGGATATTTTTAGGGCTGGACGTTATTATAGCTGGTCATGTATCTGGTTGGATATTTCTATAGTTGGTTATTTTTATGGATGGACAAATTACTGATTGGAAATTTTTGAACACTTGGACATTTTTATTTTTAGACATTAGTCGTGCGAAGGCTATCTTTATCAAGATGCAGAATCAACGTCGCGAAATACTTTTAGTAAAGCGTAAAGTAATAGCTTGCTATTTCGTTTCGTACGGTGAGTGATGAGATCCGGAGGCCTATTTCCTCATCCCCATCCCAACCCCATTTTCTATCCTTCCTAGTTTGGCAACGCATTGGCAGCACCTCTGGTGTTGCAGATGGTTGCAGATGTCCATAGGCGGCGGTGACCACTTTCCATCAGGTAGACCGTCTGCCTGTTTGTCAGTCAATTGACATAAAAAAAGTATTACATAGACATTTCTAAGTAATATCTTCGTTTACAAACTTCACCGTAGATTCCTTGGACCATCGCATTGCGTTATAATTTATACGTAGATTTAAAAGATAAGTTTGTGCAGAGAAAATAACTAATGCATTGAACTTATTTTAATTGTTTACACACGCGCGGGGGATGTAACGGAGAAAATAAAAAGCTATTCTAATCGGATCCAATGGACGGGTAGCTTGCAAGTCAAGTTAACTCGCCACAAAAATTTGACCAATGTAAATCGAGCTTAAGTCTCAGAGTAAGGTGAGTTCGGTTCAACTGTACAAGGTTCAATTTAGAGGAAATCATTATGAAAATAAAAAATACATTTATTTCAAGAAATGCACCATTACATACATAGTTAGAAAATGATACAAGGGATAGCTCAATTGGGTACATTTCTCCTTCGAAAAATTTGCTTTGTGAAGCATAGGAATGTCTATTAGTTTTCTCGGCCTCGATTGACAGTATTTGCTTCACTGAAAAAATGGGAGAGCTAGAAATAAAGAAGTTATTGCTAATATCTTATTTCGCGACTTATTTCAAACAGAGCTTTCAAAGTTGTTTGCTAACATCAAACAAATCAAAGCAATCACCTGTCCAAAATTTACAAAGCTGTTATTTATAATCAAATAAGTCACGGTTGTGCACACACACACACACACACACACACACACACACACACACACACACACACACACACACACACACACACAAACACACACACACACACAAACACACACACACACAAACACACACACACACATATACACCCAGAGACACACACGCACGGTAGCACACACACGTACGCTAACACACACACACATACACACACACACACACACACACACACACACACACACACACACTCACACAGCATACAACACACACACACACACACACATACACACAAACTCTTTTCACTACACATACATTATCACGTACATGATCTCACACATTTTGGCTGTACCTTATGCAATTTTATTAGCTTGTCAACAATATTTTTAACTTCAATTTTAATTTCGCCTTTGCTGTGTGATGCTCATCTAAATTGTAATTATGTTATATTTTCTTTATTATTTTTTGCTTACATATTTATTGTTTGTCTCTTTTAAGTTCAACCTTGCTCACATACTCTGTAAACCGACTCAAAAGCGGGTCCCAAGATACAGGCTCAGCCTAGTTTGGGATCCACTGGACAATGCCTGTATATAATGTAATCTTGTACTTTGTTTCTCAATAAATCATTACTTACTCATTACTTACCAGTGGCGAAGCGTGAAATATTTCCTAAGGGAAGCCGGAAGAATTAGAACCGTACGTGCGAGTCTGACATTCAGTTAGAGGAATGTGGACTTCGCTGACAGCTAGCCGTAATTTTCTAGCTTGATAAAGCCGTCAGGAATTGGCTTGTATGCAGGCTTCGCCACTGTTACTTACTTACTTGTATGTAGCCGTAAAATTTCAGACAAGCCAAATTGGTGCTTTGCTGGCACTTCATGTTTTCCGTGTTACATTGTCAATAAACAAATATTTGCCGATCTAATTTTCTGCAATGTTAGAAATTTCGTGGTGAGTCAGTTATTGTGTTTATATTCGAATACAAAGTTAGAACCATTATCCGAGATCAACGGACAGATGAAACGTGTTGCCATATGGTTTTTGTTTGTAACAATCGATCGAATCCAAACAAGCCCTTTCCCAGTAAATTAGTCATTGCACGAGGGTACGCTTGTTTACTTTATCATTACGGACAGACGGACGGGCTGTGTGGAGGACTTAGGATAACAGTAATATTGACTAAATGAACATTATTTAAGGTGTTGTCGCACTGAAGCGTTCTGCGGTCAGGTCGGAGCGAATGCAGCCCGCATCATGTGTAATGTATATCTCTTACTTTTTTATATATTTTGAGGAAGTTAGGTCTCCGTCATGTGAGATGAAATCTCATGTGATTCATCCTTTATTAATTGAGTATTCATACGTCATCACAAAATATTAATATAATTATAATCTAAAATTAAAAAGAATGTTTAATATTTTCAAAATGATAGGAAATGTTACTTGTACAATGCTTTCTTATTGACTTGAGGATCCGAAGACAAAGCAATATTGCACATGGTATCTTTTTAATTGATGTAATAGCAATAATCATAATGTTACACTACTTTACACACTTAGAAAATTCAAAATTAATCTTACACACTTAGAACATTAAAAATTAGGTCCTCTTGAGAACAACTGTAACCGCATTCCACGCGCGGGCGGAGATGCGGGCAGAAGCTAGTAAATAAATGAATAAATACATACATACACACAAAGTTTGCACCTAACAGGACTCAAACCCGCAAGCAACGGAATAGATCGCATTTGCGCTACCACAGGACCGCCGAGTCAGTATTGATACGATACTTCTATCTGAAGACTTTTAACTGTCTTATGGCCGAAATTCAGAAACGCCATTTAAGCATTTAATTAGAAATTAAATAGTTAAATGTCCCTCAATTGGTTATCAACCTATACAGAAATGTCACTGAAAGTCACTTTTATAAAAAAAACTATTTTAGGGGCCTTTCTGAATTCGGCCAGTAATTTGCATATAACAAAACAGTTCAGAAACTGAGTCAATGAATTCAAAACTTGATGCCGACTTGGTATTACAAATCTGCTAGTCTATCTGTAACGGCGCTTTGTAGAATTAGGGTTAAAGTTTCGGGTTATTCAGGGATAAGCTCAGCTTTCAATAGCTTAAAAGTTAGCACTAGTTGCTTAGCTGACCTTCAGGACCCGTAGTAGGTTTATAGCCTAAACCCGTATACAATACACTTATCCTTTAGGGTTTATTTTTAAATGGAAATATCATATTATTTACTTAAAGATAAGGGCGTAACCAAAATTCTGCTAAGGAGAGGACAGGCGAAGAAAAACCGAAAATGTCTCGAAAAATCTAAGGCTGCAAGAGAAATGGGACAGGATGAAAAACAGTGACTACACTGTTTTTCATTTTTAACGTAACCGAAAGAGAAATGGGACAGGTTAAAACAGTGACCAACTGTACCTTCTATGGAGGACACCTCCCCCCCCCCTCTGCCCGTACCTCGCTACGCCCGTGCTTAAAAATATTACTGATACTACTTAACCTTAACTTTTACTAGCAAATAAAGCTGCGGGGCGCGCCGGATTTTCAGAGCGCTGCGCTTGGTGCGTTCGAGTTTATGCGCTCCCCGCGCCTGTTTGTAGCCCCACTGGCGTTTTGCGTCTAATGTTGGCAGTGCGGGCGCCCGGCTACGTGGAGTCTATTGGATATTATGGTCTGTTTTATAACATACATAGTATCACGCCCTAAATCCCTAATGGGGTGGGCAGAGCCACAAGACTACTTGTGGTCACGTTCGATTAATTAGTCCTAAGATGGTATGATGAACCGTATGGTGACAGGTGATCAGCCCATCGCCCATACAGATAGTCCACCATGTTGGAGAGGACCCGTCCCTTAGTCGACTTTTACGACATGCCAGGATGATAAGCATCTGCACGCATTCTATGCTATTTCTTCACTCCCAGTGCAGCAGAGAAGGGACATAACACCATGTGATATGTTTCAGAAATATATATTTTTTTATACTTACTTTACGAAGACGTTAGACTTTTTTAAAAATACGAGTATTTCTACAGTTATTTTACTCAAAAGATTGATCAGTTTCCGCGGTATTCGTTTTATTTGATGAATAAATCGTGTATTGTTTTGGAATGAACAATACAAGACGTCGCCAAAATGTATCCCTTATCTTATATAGATACATTTCAAATGGTTCCAGCAGCATAATGCTGGTCCATTGTTCGACGCAAGCGATATTACATAATATCATACGCTTCGCATTGTCTTTATCTGACTTTGTCAAGTTGACATTCAAAAGAAAGCGACAAGAAATAGTAGTTTATGCAACGGTTGCATAATGATAGGCCTTAAAACACTAGTGCGGTTTTCATGAAACGAGCTTTAGCGAGTTTCATAATAAGATCGCACGTGCGTTTTAAGGCCAAATTATGCAGAGTTGCATACATAACTTTATCTACACACATATTATAAATACTTACTCCATGATGTGTTCAGAAACAACATTTTCTGGCAACAAGTTATTTGTTGCAATCATGGCTGAATATTTCCGATATCCGGCGCATTTTCACATCACACACACTCCGAGAAGACTACTATTCATATTTTCAACTAAAATGTAAATTACAAACAACTTTTTCTATTCAATTCAACAACAATTCTACTTTCGTTTAGCAAAACACCAACATAATGGCGGCAATTCGATCCTCCGTCAAGTCCAGTTTTTTTTAAATCATAGACAAACGAATGAAGTCTCTATTCTCATGTCACTCGAGATCAAATGTTGAGCAGTTTACATTAAAAAAACATACGGAATTGACGTTTTGTATCAATAACTGTTTTAATATCTATGGATACTAGAATAGAGAACCACTTGAGTTTTGACAGTTGTTCCAAATTTAATCTCATTTCTATACTAAAATCGATACGGGAATAACATTGCAGCACTCGTTTTACCTAATTGGTTGTCAAAATGGTGGTCATTTCCTACGGTTTTTGATTACACTATGGAGGTTTTATGATATGGGTGTAGATAAACATATTTATAAAACAGCAATTTTCTTAATCACGTATTAAAAGCTTATGTGAATTTGGCCATTATATCAATAGAGGCCCTGTGTGTGTGTGATTCTCGAAGTGCACAGCGGCCGATCAGCGGATAAGCGAAACTATTAATGTAGACTTTAAGAATGAAGTAATTTGGGCTAAATTTGAATGTGCCACATTGTTGATCAGCAGCTGCACTCGTCAGTGAATCCCACAGAGTTGTATCCGTAACGCCCGTGTGCATCACACGTGGTTGGTAAATAAACAATTCTAACCGTTGCACTAACCTTGCACTATACACACGAGATAGACAGGAATTTGTCAATTTGTCAATTTATTTTGCAGGTAGGCCACACGGGCCCTTTGACATTTCTGAATCTACCAGCGCTTCGAAAGGTGACATCTTCTAAGAAGAAACGCCGCAAGAAACTCAGCAGTGTCTTTTTTTTTTCAGATTTTACATAAGAGTTCTATCTCATACTAACACATAAAAAGTGCAACAAATATACCTAATGTGTATAAATTAATTATAATAAATAACTAATAAGGGAGATGTACCTATTAGTCTCCGCGTCTGAACATAATAATACACGTAATAATTAAAATAAAAAAACATCTATATTGATTATTCTAGGTTACATGGAGATGTAGACAGTCTCTACGGTAAAGTATGGAGATGGAAGGTCTCCAAATATCAAAAAACAATTTGAAATATAAAATGTTCATATCATAATAAGTATGTAAGCAAATCTATCAACGGATTGAATATTGGAAACGGGCGTTTGAGACTATGACTCAGTAACAACTTTTTGGGCTCAAAGTTGAAATAAAAGGATCTTTATTATTTATTTTTATATAGATAAGTAAATATTGAACGAGATTGGTTTCTTATTAAACCACTCTTTTGCATGATGTTCTAACGTTTGAATACGCCAAATATTAAGCTTGGTTTTCTCCAAAAAACAGCCTGATTTAGAATGGGGATGAAACAATCGCGTATTTTCCCCTCAATGAATATTTGAATGCATAATCCGGCTCTCAATTTCTGAAATTGTATTCAGGTAGGTACCTTTTTCATTTCTTTCACAATACTCTTAAAAAATCAGTGCTCTACAATATTTTGTATCGTTTAACAAAACTTTTTTCAAACCTGACTACGAAGCATGATAAAAATCATTATTCTAAAGAATGTTTTCTAACATCCGTTAATTGCATTCCAAATAGTCATTTACACCAAAAGCTTGCCTTATTTATTAAATTCATTTCACACAGCATCAAATTGTAACCGTAAAACGCTAAGGCATAAAAACAAAAAGGGTCTTTTAAATAGTCTCCTGAAATCCCTTTCAATTAGCTACCGAAGAACAAATAATCCCAAAAACCAACAACTTTCATTTTCAATGGTAAACTATCAATGCGTTATCCTGGAACGAATTACTTACTGGTTCCCGGGACTGGCTTGGATCTCGGACGTAAACAAACTGCCCGCCCAACTGTGGTTTATAAGAATTAATACAAAGCTGTGTTTACCGTCTCGTGTTGCCTGAGTAATAAACGGATAGCTCACTTTATTGGGGTCTCTATTGTATTACATAATTATTGTTTTGCATAATTATTAATTCGTATAATTATACTGTACTGATAACGATTCAGAATATTTATAAAACGTAAACAATTATACCTAATCGATGGTTACCCAAGCGATATTGTTGCGGCTCGCTAGTGAGATTCGCATCCCACTCTTACGCATTACGCATCGTGCGGAAGAGTGGGATGAGAATCTCGCTACCGTGTTGCGGGAACGTTCCCGAATAGAGGCGCAGCTACAAACTGACGAAATTTGTACCTGGCTCGTGGACTATAAACCAAACCTCCAAAAATAGTAGTTTATGCAACGGTTGCATAATGATAGGCCTTAAAACACTAGTGCGGTTTTCATGAAACGAGCTTTGACGAGTTTCATAATAAGATCGCACGTGTGTTTTAAGGCCAAATTATGCAGAGTTGCATACATAACTTTATCTACACACATATTATAAATCCTCCATGATGTGTTCAGAAACAATATTTTCTGGCAACAATTGTTGCAATCGTGGCTGCATATTTCCGATATCCGGCGCATTTTCACATCACACAGTCACTCCGAGAAGACTACTATTCATTTTTTCAACTAAAATGTAAATTACAAACAACTTTTTCTATTCAATTCAACAACAATTCGCACGTTTAAAAATAAAAAGAAATAATGTGAAATATAAATCCATTCCAAATTCAATTTTAACGCGTTTGAGTAAAGTTTAAAACAAAAGTTAATTTCATTTTGACTTGTTTCCTTTTATTTTTAAACGTGCGAATTCTACTTTCGTTCAGCAAAAAACCAACATAAAGGCGGCAATTCGATCCTCCGTCAAGACCATTTTTTTTAAATCATAGACAAACGAATGCAGTCTCTATTCTCACGTCACTCGAGATCAAATGTCGTTCGGTTTATATTAAAAAAAACATACTGAATTGATGTTTCGTATCAATAACTGTTTAATATCTATGGATACTAGAATAGAGACCCACTTGAGTTTCTAAAGCTGTTCCAAATTTAATCTCATTTCGATACTAAAATCGATACTGTAATAACATTGCAGCACTGGTTTTACCTAATTGGTTGTCACAATGGTCGTCATTTCCTACGGTTTTTGATTACACTATGGAGGTTTTATGATATGGGTGTAGATAAACATATTTATCTACACCCATATCATAAAACCTCCATTGTTTAATCAAAAACCATAGGAAATGACCACCATTTTGACAACCAATTAGGAAAAACCAATGCTGCGATGAAGAAATAACATGACTTCTTTATCGTTTTTAGTAAAGAAATGAGATTAAATTTGGAACAGCTGTCAAACTCAAGTGGGTCTCTATTCTAGTATCCATAGATATTAAAAAGGTTATTGATACAAAACGTCAATTCAGTATGTTTTTTTTAATATAAACTGCACAATATTTGATCAAGAGTGACGTGAGAATAGAGACTTCATCCGTTTGTCTATGATTTTTAAAAAAAATGGTCTTGACGGACGGCCGCCATTATTGACGCGCCGCGCCGCGTTGACGTTTTGCTGAACGAAAGTAGAATTTTGTTGAATTGAATAGAAAAAGTTCATGTGTAATTTACATTTTAGTTGAAAATAGTAATAGTAAGTAGTCTTCTCGGAGTGTGTGTGATGTGAAAATGCGCCGGATATCGGAAATATGCAGCCACGATTGCAACAAATAACTTGTTGCCAGAAAATATTGTTTCTGAACCCATCATGGAGGATTTATAATATGTGTGTAGATAAAGTTATGTATGCAACTCTGCATAATTTGGCCTTAAAACACACGTGCGATCTTATTATGAAACTCGCCTATCGGCTCGTTTCATAAAACCGCACTAGTGTTTTAAGGCCTATCATTATGCAACCGTTGCATAAACTACTATTATAAAACCGCCTACGCTCTTTCCACACACCAAACGGAAACTGTTTACGCCGTGACCCCACGCGGGAATACATTATTGGTGCTGTGAACGGACAATTTCAGTGTTGATATTGACATGAAAATAATTATGTTTGCGTCTAGAATACCTATCCGATCGGACCGATTTAACTTTGTTTGCTTGGAAAAATTGAGCTTCTACAGAGTGCCTTAATATTCGTGCTCCATCACTACATACCGTACGATGTCTCTAGCATGACTTTCTATAAAAAGCCAACAATCCTCCCTACCCATGTGAGCATAAGCTACCTTCATCCCGGAAAAACTTGATGTCTGTCTCTTTCCAACAAAACTTCCCAAATTCATAGAAATATATAGTAAGGAATTGCCCAACGCGACTTTTGCGTTGCTCACTTTTATGGTCCCTAAAGCGATTTTGACACCATCGCACAGCCAGTAAATATTGCCGACATTAGAGTTGTTATAACATTGGAGAAAGGTCTATTATTGGTTGATTCATGCGTTTTGTTTTCATGGTTCGTATCTCCTCGCGAGCAATGACAGATGACGTATGACTTCGGCAAAATAAGATGTTGTGTAAATTTCTTAAGAACTAAGACCTCGGTCGGCAATAGAGCTTCGTAGTTTATAAACTGGAAAATAGATGCCTACCGAGTGACCCTATTTACTTAGGTAAATCTGTAGTTGTTCAAGCATCGAGGAGTGAACTATTCCACTATTGTCTTGTCACGCTGCCTCAAAGTTAAGTAAACCGAGACACGACAAATATGTCAAAATAGTAGGAAAAAACCGCCCTCGTGCGAAAGCGAGTCGCTCTTTAGCATATTATTACCATACCAAAACATACAAATACATTACGACAGACGGATATCCCAATAGGTACGGATGTTTTCTGATTTATGTATGCTGTCATCCATGCACGTAATAACCCACACACTCCTGCATAAACCAGCTCTTGGTTGTTGATTTGCTTATGAAGGAAGAGAAATGAGATATAGATAAATATGCTATATTCATTAAAAAGATACACGGTTATTTAAGTAGTCAATTCGAAAGTGTGTCCGCTAAATTTAAAAGTGACTAAATTTAAAATTAGAAACGCCAAACTTAAGAAACAATAGGTCCAATTCGAAACGGTGTCTTCTTGATTTAAACATTCCTAAACTTAAAATAAGAAACGTCATACTCGATTTTATATAGCACCAAGTGGTCAAAATTGAGTTTGACATGTCTTATTTGAAATGTAGCGACTTTTAAATTTGCGAACACAGTTTCGAATTAGCCCAAATCATTACATTAATTAAAATCTGGACCTGCAACTACGTTAATTTAAAATTGCTATATATTTCTTGTAGTGACCGAGTTGCTTGATTTGGAACTATTGGTTTTGGGGATTAAAGTACCTCGCGTCCGTAGGTTTTACTCTCGAGTACACGTGATCTCCGGGTGGTGCAAAACGAGCAACACACTACCATTGGTAGGTTTCGACTACGGCCAGTCAGCATCTACTCCAATCGTGTTCCGGCATGATGTCTTGGGTAGCCATTTGGAGACATTAGGTTTTGGACCATTGCACCGAACAAGCGAACGATCTTACACTTCCAGTTTCGGTTCCTCGTCGAACTTCCTTGCTTTCCATACATATTTACACGTAGGATAAATAGGCATTTCCTGGGCGATCGCGTTACATCTAGCACGACCTGCCCCCGACTCATTTGTCGCACAATGCATCCCTTATATATTGACTAGTTTGACAGACGCACTGAGTGACAATGACTCGGGGGCATGTCGTGCTAGCCCCCCACATCAGACTGCAGTCAAGCAAGCCCATGAGGAATTAAAAAAATACATTGAAATAGTAGTTTATGCAACGGTTGCATAATGATAGGCCTTAAAACACACGTGCGATCTTATTATGAAACTCGCTAAAAGCTCGTTTCATAAAACCGCACTAGTGTTTTAAGGCCAAATTATGCAGAGTTGCATACATAACTTTATCTACACACATATTAAAAATCCTCCATGATGGGTTCAGAAATAATATTTTCTGGCAACAAGTTATTTGTTGCAATCGTGGCTGCATATTTCCGATATCCGGCGCATTTTCACATCACACACACTCCGAGAAGACTACTTACTATTCATATTTTCAACTAAAATGTAAATTACAAACAACTTTTTCTATTCAATTCAACAACAATTCTACGTTCGTTCAGCAAAACACCAACATGGCGGCCATTTGATCCTCCGTCAAGACCATTCTTTTGTTTTTAATCATAGACAAACGGATGAAGTCTCTATTCTCACGTCACTCGAGATCAAATATTGTGCAGTTTATATTAAAAAAAACATACTGAATTGACGTTTCGTATCAATAACTGTTTTAATATCTATGGATACTAGAATAGAGACTCACTTGAGTTTTGACAGCTGTTCCAAATATAATCTCATTTCTTTACTAAAAACGATAAAGAAGTCATGTTATTTCTTTATCGCAGCACTGGTTTTTCCTAATTGGTTGTCAAAATGGTGGTCATTTCCTACGGTTTTTGATTAACCAATGGAGGTTTTATGATATGGGTGTAGATAAAAGAATATTCTTAATTCCCAACCCACTTGTTAATTCTCAACAACATCCTTAAATAGTATTCATGTGATACCTATTCAAACTAACAGGCAAACATTCTAAATACGAGATTTTTGGATTCCGTTACGTTTAGTTTGTCCCCCTGTGTCATTATTTTGTAAATATATTTTATGCACAGAAACGTCATTTCTAAAAGAAGTCGGTTAAATAATGTAAGCACTTAAACTAACACGAGTATTATTAGTACGAACGTGAATTTCTTCCACTTCACAAAGGCGTGATGGGTCGGCGTGATCTGCAGAGATAGTTGGAGGCCCGGAAACTGACATAAGCTACTTTTTACCCCGGAAAAACACCGCCGGAGTAAAAATAAGAAACTATGCCCTTATTATTTTACATGAAGCCTGATCTGTCTCTGCTAAGTATAACTTCCCAGATTCGTAGAAATATGTATTATAATTATAGTAAAAAACTGCTCAACGTGACTTTCACGATGCTCACTTTTTTGGTGCCAAAACGCGAGTTTGACAGCATTGCACAGTCAGGTAATATTACCGTCACCAGTTCTTATAATATTGAAGAAAGGTCTATTATTGATTGATTCATGCGTTTTGTTGTCGTGGTTTCTCTTCGCGAGCAATGAACGACAGACCATTCATAGGCAAAATAAGACTCTGTGTAAACGTTATAAGAACTAAGATGTCGGCAATAGAGCTTCGTTGTTTATAAACTTGAAAATAGATACCTTTACCACACCGAACTAAGTGGCTGATGATCCTTCTTTTGAGATCGTTGCCCAGATTCAATTAAATCATGTCATGCCGCTCCAGAAGGAGATGGCAATACGAGCTAGACCAATTTAGCAAAGATTGAGCTCTTAACGCCTTAGCCCAGAAGTGAACAGTGAACGTAAGATAAGATAAGATAATATAAATCCTAGCTATCTATTTCGGGGTATCTGACCATTCTTATAAGCCGTTTATCCTCCACTATCGCCGCGGATTACACACATAGAATAAACCGAAAATCTGTGTTCAAATTACATACTCTATTATTATCATTGTCATCATGATCATAATAATCATCGTTGTCGTTTACTTTGTAACCTGTTTCTTTCTCTATTTTTCCAATATGTTTATGTGGTATTCAATAAAGCTTATGTATTGTTTTGTATCAAAGATTCATACAATTACCTGTCAATTGAATATTAGGGCATTTGTGCACTGAACTCCTAATTCTAGAAAATTGGGGCCTATAATTTTACACGTACACATACGTGCATTTTCAATTCTAGTAACGGTCGCCTCTGCAATTTCATGTACGTGTTTTTCGTTTGACATAATCGGCTCCAATTTTCTTGAATTCAAAGCGAAGCAATGCACAATTCCCTAACTCATACTCAAACGTTATTACATTCACTAAATGGTGACAAACTTCCCTTCTGTGACGGCAGTAAAATTCTATTACAAACTCTGTAATCCCTCCGGCACATCCCTAGCCCGGGACATTTTTCCCGTAATTCCGCACGTTCTCTTTATCGCTCCCTAATTTATTGGGAGCAAGTTTGATATCAGCCTATCGGATGGGACAATAGTCCCGGGTACGGGATCAGATGCACGTCCGTATTTTCAGGGGCATAGGTCTTTTCTAATGTCTGTTCGTGATACACAATTCGCCTTTACACGATATTGATGTAAGTGGTAAAACTCATTGAACCCTTCGAGTGGCAAACTACCTGATTCTTGCTTCTTATCTCAAACAATTAAAAAAAATGAGTTTTTCGTGTAAAAGTTAATTTTTCAACGCAAAATCCCATGTAGATTCCAATAAATATTAATATGAATTACAATTATTAAATCAAATTTTAGAACGGCTAATGACATTAAATGAAATAAGTACCTAATTACAATATTTCAAAATAATTAAAACAACTCAGTAGACATCGTGGCAAACTGGTGTGACCGCGACCGCCAACAGGGAGCGCCCTGTGGCCTATTTAACGCAGCTGCAAGTTACAATTTACAAACAAAAACTGCCAACACATGTCAGATCCCATACAACTGACTTGCAGTGTAGCCACTTTTTGCTTGTAAGTAACTTGTAGCTTCGTAAAACGGGACACTGAAGACATTGTTGAACGGAACGCGAAGAGCGCTGTACAACTTCGACATAATGATTTTTTTGACACCAAACACTCGAATATCAATATAAGTACCTGTAAAAAAACTCTTTCTTGAGTTCGTAAATAACACAAATAAGATTCTGGGATCGAATCCCCGAAGCGACCTCAAGCTTCATAGTCCAATATCAAACCATCGGGCCACCCAAATAAAATAGACTCGCAACATGCTCGCAACAAAAGCTTTCCGCACTCTTGAAATATCTAAAGGAATATAAATCTGAAGCAGTGGAATCACATTTCCATACTGTAGGTTCCGCCAGTAGTCCCAGAGGAAGGCATTATTCCCGCGGAATTGGCTTCTTGAGTCAACAATCAAGTTCCTTAAGTAAAGAAAGAGACCTTTAATTAGGACATCAATTTAAACGATTTTTATCGTGGTTTATAATGAGCTGATATTTAAATTGAGTTGTTGCGTTAAAGTCGATTTAGATTTTTGTAGATATGCAAAAAGCATGTTAGTATTATTATAATATAATTAGGTACCTACTTATTTTGAGTGGAAGCGTGGCGCGGCGTGGCTTTGCGTGGTTTTATGTGAAAGAAGTAATTAGATAGATTCCATCCCTTTGGAAAGTGTGCATTTTCCGGAAAAGTGAATAGTGATGCCGGGTTCTAATTATCTTTCCAAAAAATAATTGTGACAAATATAAAAGCATTTAAGTCTTTGCCGATTGTCCACTTATATACATGGTGAAAAAAATGAGGAATGTGGAAAGAAGATACCTTAAATGTTTAAATATTAATGCTAACAAATGTTACTCAAAATAAGACACTCAATAATCCCTCCACCCACCGGACGCTTTTTTGCCATTCTGTATAATATGAGAAGTACCGTTTTGTGTGACCACTTTTTTATGCGTAATCCTACTAATACTAATATTATAAATGTCGCAGTATGTGCAAATGTTTCGATGTCTGTTCCTCAAAAACGCGCAAACCGCTGGACGGATTTGAATGGAAAACAGATAGAACATATTATGGAATGAAAAAATATACGGGTCGAATAGATAACCTCCTCCTTTTTTGAAGTCGGTTAAAACAGGATATAATCATCCCAATCTCACGGGGACTAAGTCGCAACCACAGCTAGTGTTCATTATATTAAAAAAGTCAATATTTAAAATATTTTTATTCAATTTAAGCTTTTAGGAGCTCTTATAGGTCCACGAATGATTCTACCACAGGTTCGGAAAAAAACCTCTACTGAGAAGAACCGGCAAGAAACACGAAGTTGCATTCTTTTTCAAAAGAGAACACATATAAGTGAACATGATTTCTACAAATTTGTATCTACGTATCTGAAATCTAAGTATATACCTCAAGAGATACGCCCATCGAGGCCTATATACTCGTAATATTAATAGTAAATGCTGTTGGTTTTTAACTCAGGAACATGTTATTTACTGGTTGTTATATTTGCTTTTGTGTACTGAAGCTCTTTGAAATACGATCAGTCTGCTTCATGGATGTTATCATAATATTTCTGAATTGAGTTTTGATAAAAAAATATAAGCAATACGTTAGGCTGCTTTTAGCAGAATATCATTGTTTTTTACATCCATTTTTTATAAAAGAATTTTAGGTGTTGATCCCTATTATTAATTGTCCCGTCTAGGGGAGAACGTGCTTGCCCAGAAATTGCGTTCATTACTCCTTTTTGGTTCGCACCGCAAACTTTTATTACTCCCATGTCCGTCCGTCCGTCTGTGACAGAGGTTCTTTTTCGTGTTTCATTCACGTTTTGTTTAAAAGATGTTCCGGATTTTACTACAAATAGTAAAAAAATTGTATATCATACATATATTATACACATTATAGAGAACGAACATAATAATATTGTTATAATAAAGAACAGCACTCATTTGTAATTTATTTTCGACTATAATATATTATGCTGTAAACTAGTGAAGCAATAAAAGCCCACATATGTGTGTGCCCTTATCTAAGGCGGCACCTCCACGAGCGAGTGTATCGCGATATCATCGTATGAAATTGTCGCGATACACTCGCTAGTGGAGGTGGCGCCTTAGGGCCTTAAAGTTACACAATAGCAGTTTACGAGTTATCCCATAATATTGTTTTCCATAAGGTTCGTTACACCGGTTCCGCATGATATTAAAACAGGCTGTGGCGTAGCGTGGCTTGACGTAGCGTGCCTTGTCGTAATGTAATTTGGCGTAGCGTGACTTAGCGTCGTATGACTTGACGTAGCATCGCCTGTGATGACGCGAGCGTAGCATGCCTTGACGTGGCGTGCCTTGGCGTAATTAAATGTTATTTGGCGTAGCGTGACTTAGCGTAGTATGACTTGGCGTAGCATCGCCCGTGATGATGCGAGCGTAGCGTGTCTCGACGTAGCCTGCCTTGGCGTAATGTAATTTAGCGTCGCGTGACTTAGCGTAGTATGACTTGGCGTAGCATCGCCTGTTATGACGCGAGCGTAGCGTATCTTGACGCAGCGTGCCTTAGCGTAATGTAATTTGGCGTAGCGTGACTTAGCGTAGTATGACTTAGCGTACCATAGCCTGTGATTTCGCGAGTCCCCAACCCTCCCCTATTACGTCCCTCAGCGCCTCTATTCGGGAACGTCTAAGTGATATTCTAGCGACTCGCGAGCGAGGTTCTCATCCCACTCTTCCGTAAGATGCGTAATGCGTAAGAGTGGTATGTGAATCTCGCTCGCGAGTCGCTGTAGTACCACTTAGACGTTCCCGAATGGACGCCCTGTTCTTTATTATAATGATATTATTATGTTCGTTCTCTAATTATCTATGATATTCTCTGCATTTTTTTATTAAATTACTATTTATAGTAAAATCCGTACCATGTTTAATACAAAACGAATGAAACATGAAAGAGAACCTCTGTGATACCCTCTGTGATGTTCGCGCCATACGTTGTACCGGACAAATAATAGTTTGCAAAAAAGTTGGCGTTGCTATTTGCAAAAATGCATGGCCCACATTATTATAACAAAATAAAGTAAACGAGCATGTGATCAATACTGTCATTTACAGACATAGGAGGCCGAAGATTCGACTTTGACCTTGATTGTCACCGGCAGGTTTGTATATCGCTATGTTTTTGTTAATTAATTAACTTACCTGCAGTGTAACCTCTACCCCATCCTTAGGAGTATTTCCTTACACTGCAAGCGCTTAATTAAGCCATGTAGCGTTAATGACCCAAATATAATGCCTTCTAAACTTAATAGAACTAATTTACAGTTTTTAATTAACCATTATCTATTCTGAGGATTCAGTTGGAGCCCAGCAGATTCAATATTTTGTAATGATATGCCATGCCTGTTAATTGGATTTTAACGAACAAGCAAGTCTTTAGCATACTATAATAAGTTCGACAGCACCATTCGCTCGTGAACCTAATACATTTCTAATGTTATAGTTGTCTCCCTCCGGTGGCGTAAGGGTAAGCCGGTGTATCATTTCTATTTTAAAACATATTACTCATTAAATATTTTATTTACATAAAAAATAATGTTATATGCAGTTTTTATGTTAATACGAAAAGTAATTAATAATATTATAATGTTTGGGTTAAGAAAGTATACACCGGCTTACCCTCGCGCTCCACCACTGTCTCCCTCGTACTTGCAATCAACGCATGGATTGAACGCTGTATGCAATTCTCATTGACAAATATTTTTATTTAATCACGAAAGGCGTGATTGACAAGGAGTTTTTCATCTTTATTAGCCGAATAAATGATTTTTTTCTTTCTTTCCTTAAGAGGAGTGTGAACCAACGGCTTTTCATACAAAAGGCGATACCGATTTCCACCACTTAAATGTTAACCGATGTTGACCAATTTTTTATAGCGGTATACGTTTTTTGAATATTGATTAAGGATCAACAAAGTCGAATAATGCCAAAATTAGTTTTGTATGAGAATACCGAAACAACAATAAAACTGATTTATTGCTTATTTTAAAAAACAAAACGTATAAACCTAGATTTTGTTCTTGACTGACAACCTATCAAAAATTGGTCGAAATCAGTTAACATTTAAGGGGTGGAAATCGTTATTTTTTAACATACTAAATTTGATATTCAATAATTTACATGCATTAAACAGAGGGGTGAAAGTCGTTTCTAATTCGGATCCTCTACTATATATAAAAAGTTATCACGCGAGTTCGTACCTACCTTTTACTAAACACTATTTTAGCAATATTCAAACTCATGTGAACGTACTCGCGAAGTGATAAGTTTGTCGGTACATGTTCCAAAGTTCACAAGACATTGTTTGCAACTTTTGCAGAACTTAATTCAACGAAATATAAGTAGGAGGTATTACCAATATAGTATCAGTAGCGCTGTGTAGTGTTTAATATATACTTAAGTATAATTTGCGCCAAATGGCCCGCAACGCATCAAATCGTAACGGATTTTACAATCTTTAAACAATATTAAATCATGTCCACAGTATATAAAAGCTATATTACCTAGCCGCGCGTCGCGGCACAACGGCTACGATCGCGTGTCGCGGAAGACGCCCGCGGTCAAGCTGGCTGTACGCGGCTAGCTAATATATACCTTGAATACGATGTACATGATTCAATATCGTTTAAAGATTGTAAAATCCGTTCCGATCCGATGCGATGCGAGCCGCTTGGTAGAAATTATGCTTTACTGTAACATAATCTAATTCAATATAACGTACTCGTGATAAAGATTTATCTCCAGCAAAAAATGTAGTATAAATTATAATCGTGACTTAAGGCTGAATATTATTAATGCGGTAAATAAAAAAATATCCCTATTTCTGCTTAAATATGACACAAGGAAAAAATTGAGTCTGCACATCTCTAACATGCACTGCAAATATGAAAATTTACAACATGTTCCCCGCTCGGTGTACCGTAAAGTGCGTGGCAACCTAATTGCAATCTACAACGTACACTGGGGGGAAATTTAATGAGGTCAGCTTATTTAAGTGTCATTCATTACTTTATTAAATAACTGAAGTTATAAGGGGCAACAGGTGTATGTGATGATTTTAAACATGATTTTATTGTGTTTGAACATAGAAATATATAGTAAGGAACTGTCCAACGCGATTTTCGCGATGCTCACTTTTTTGGTGTCGAATGACACCATCGCATACTCGGTAAATATTGCTGACATCGGCGTTCTTATTACATTGAGAAAGGTCGACATAAGATACATCTTTATTTAATAGGATTAAGTTATATCCGCTTACACCATCGTATTCAGCTTTTTTTTTATTTCAACAGGCTATATAACTAAAAATTACACTTTTTCGACTTAACCCCCTTTTCACTAGGCCCCAGAAATAAACTGTTTAAACGTCATAAGAACTAAGACGTCGACAATAGAGCTTCGTAGTTTATAAACTTGTAAATAGATGGCGTTACCATGACGAACTAAGTCATTTGTTCAACGCAGTTGTATTGAACGCCATATCCTTCATTTGAGATCGTTGTGTTTGAATATCAATTCAGCACATTTTTAAACATTGTGTAGAATAAATACATATGCATGTATATCGTCGACCAGATAAAGGATCGACCACACCGGTGCTTTAAACACGCTAACGCACCGTTTTTGCAGTGACGCGTCTTATGTGTCAGGTTTTTAACGCATACATTCCACAACAGAGCTCAAAATACGCTGACGCAGTGGTAGCGTCGTGACGCGTCTGTTGCGTCGCGTTTTTGACGCGTACGTTACAAACCGATGCTTAAAATACGCAGAGACGGTGCATATATCCGTAAATCAATCGTAATCACTTATCCGTAAGTTTCATTTTTCATTTCATGTATGGATATTGAACCCTAGTCTTGAGATTCATTTTTTTCTGTGCTGTTTAGTCGTTATCATTATACAGTAAACATGTCTAAATTGGTATAAAAATCACAAAAAAATATATTGAATATGTAATTTTATTTATTTTGTCTACCTAATTATGTGTAGGCAAGGTCTGAATACCTGCGTTTTCTTACGCGTTTCAATGCCGCATTTTGTCAAACTAAACAAAAATGTCTAAACGTCTAGAATCCATAATTCGGCGGACTAAATTGACAGGCAAAAGTGCTGCCATGACATTTAACAGGCACGTGGTTAATGTCGATGTTTCAGTATCACATAGTGTATCTTGATAGACCATACAAAATTGTCTGAGTTGGCTTCTCCTACTTTTTAGTAAAAATCGAGAATATGAATTATATTTCGCCTGTTATACCTACCCCATATTTAATAAATTAGCTTTAAAAGCTCTTACCAGGCCGCAGAGTGTATGACATCGTACCTTGAGTAAAAGTGGATGAAATGAAATTATGGCATATGATATTATATTAAGTGCATTTATGGAAAACAGGACTATCATAAATTATAGTATAAGTAAATAGTTATATAATAGATATGGTATATTTATATGGTATCCAAACCCGCCAAATTTTCTTTACATGGACAGCACAAACAACAAGCAAGCCCAAGCAACAAAGCTGTCTATTTAGTTCGCCGAATTTTTGATTCTAGTTTAGTTGAATAAGGTCTTAGCATCTCTATCAGATTTTCAGTACACAAAAAACTTGTTTGTGTTCTATTAAGCTAACCGCATAACTTCAAATAAAGGAAATCTTGAAGTCCTGTTATGAACACCAGATATCTGTAGAAAATCTGCAGATTGCAGAGTTCAGTCTGTATAGTTTCGGAAAATCACAGAAAAGACTATTGATTCTAGTTCGTCTTCTCAGCAGTTGTTACCCTTCAAAGCACTGGTAGATTCAGTCATTTAAAAGAAACCCTGTGGGCCGGCTGGCTAAGTATACATTTTTACTTTAAAATGAGTACTGATGGTCGATGACCAACAACTCCTTATGGAATTCTGAAGTTTGTTGTCAAATAAATAAATAACTTCACGCTCAACAACTTAAAGAAGGATGAAACAAGAAGTTACCTTCAAGACCTAGATGACATCACGGTGTATTTGCATGTTTATAGAAGAAGGGTATTATTTTATCGACAAGTATGAAATTCCTCATCTAAATATACTTTTTCCAATATCCTTGAGTACTCAACCCGGACCCTAGGGAATTATGTCTATCCATTAACATTACCTCATCGAGGTCACATTTAGGGACCCATTGTGTGCCCCCAGAGAACTATACATTGAGCCCCTTTCACCAGAGTCTTGATAAATAGGTTTTTCTCAAACATTCTCGGAAATATTCGTAATACTTGCAAAAAAGGAGACACAAAATGTAACATGTACGCATGACATACCTTTTTGCCAGCAAAGTATGTATGAAAATCCACTATTGGTTATATAATTTTAAAACAACATCTTAAAAAAATTGTGAGCAAATGCAATGCCGGGCGCATAACCCTAGAAAAATACTCATACAGCCAGTCGGTACAGGTGTTAAAAGAACAAACAGATTTTTTTTTTAAGGTATTCTTGTTATTTCGTCTAATTACGGTGCTGGAATATCTCAACAACAGATAGATAAGTTCAGTATTTTAAAATAATAGAAAAGGGGTAAAATACACGAAATGTAATGAGATTTTTGCGTGGCTTGATTTCGTATTTTACAGTAACGAGAGTGAAAATGAAATGACAAGTACACATTGCCAAAATTGAGAGAAGACGTATTTATGATGAATAATTTGTTACCGCCTAAGTCGAAGAATTTTTTCCATGAAAATGTATCAAACTTTGGAAAAGCAAAAAAAGGGGCCGTGAACAGTATTGAACGAATGCTTCTGTAAAAGCCTCAAAGTATTCAGACTTTGATGTATCATCTAAGCAATACAAGGTTTTAAATTAAAGTATGTCGCGATCGCGATAAACACTTCAATTAAACACGGCTTAGCTCACGATTTATTGTCAGGAATGGTTTGACATGTTTCGGACTCGTATGGAGTCCTTCTTCAGGGGTTGAGTGCAGTCACGGTCAATGCAACCCATGCACTGCACGTGCGCGGGTTTTATTTCAAGTACTTATAATTTCTCACGAAAGTCTTAATATGACCCGTGTAATGTATACACGGATTGAATATTAGGAACGGGTGTTAATAAAATTTACAAATTATATTATCGCAAAATTTGTCATATTAAGACTTTCGTTTCAACTGGTAGTAAACAAATTTTGTATACTACCAGTTAAAACTTGAAACATTTTGTACGCAGCAAAAAGCAAATTTGTAACCTAATCTATCTGCGGATTAAATATTGGAAACGGCCATAAGAGATCATAAGAAGTCCGAGATTTAATTCAACTGACCTCGATTACAGCCAACTTCTGAGCCAGGTACATATATTTCATTTGAACCTTTCCAAACATAACCTAATGAAACCTATGACTATATATTTAGACAGGTGATGAATAATCCTGACCTTTGATCCTGAACACTTTGATTAATTAGTACAGTTTACATTAAAATCAATAGCCTTTAGGTTGATTCACATTAGACCGTACCGGGGCCGGCCCGTCGGTCAAAACATACTTTTGTATGAACTAATTCATGTCGATCGGGCCAAATCCGTGCACGGCTTCGAAATGTCGGTGGGTATTGTTTATTTTTCAGCTCCGGCCCGGCCACGACACGTCCGAACATGAGTGTGTTCGCCACTCGACGAGAAATGAAGGACGACACTGGGTACTTAACATGTACGCGGCGACGGTCGTGCAATAACTGCTCGTCGCTTGTTGCCCGGTGTTATATGAATAACTGCCCCGATACGGTCCGGCCGCGGCACGGTGTAATGTGAATAATCCTTTATTCGTCAGACTTGGAGCAGTGAGTAAAAGCTTGGACTTAAATCACTTTGCCCTGACTTTAAGTGCAGTTAACATTGAAAAGAAAATGACAAAATACATAGCGACATCTCGTTAGTATATAGGTATTGTAACAGTTGCATTATCATTTTATTTCCAGGAAGAGTACAAAGAACCCCAAACTAAGCTGAAGCAGGGGCTGTATCTTGGGAGTCCAATGATAAGGAGGTTTAATAATTTAGAGCTTTTATACAAAGTTCACTTAAACATCATGAGACTGAATAATGGCAAAAAATAAAGCACGTGTGCGTGTGTGCCGTGTGTCCGTGTGTTTGCGTATCCGCGTGTCCACGAGTCCTCGTATCCGCATGTCGGCGTGACCGCGTGTCCGCTTTTATGCGCATGCTTGTGTGTGTGTGTGTGTGTGTGTGTGTGCGTGTGCGTGTGCGTGTGTGCATGTGCGTGTGTGTCTATCTGTCTATCTGTTATGCGTAGCTACTTTTCTCGAACACGTCTGTCTGTCTGTCTGTCTGTCCGTCCGTATGTCACAGCCACTTTTTTCTGAAACTATAAGAACTATGCTGTTGAAACTTGGTAAGTGGGTGTATTCTGTGAACGGCATTAAAATTTTCACACAAAAAAAAAATAAAAAAAATAAAAAATGGGGATTGTCCATACTTAACTGAAACTTATTTTTTTTTTCCATCAAACCCGTTATCAAACTATTATCTATGGATTGGTCTTCAAAAATGATATTGAGGTTTCCAAAATCATTTCTTTCTAAACTGAATAGTTTGCGCGAGAGACACTTCCAAAGTGGTAAAATGTGTCGTCGTCGTGTCCCCCCCGGCCCCGCCCTGTAACTTCTAAAATAAGAGAATGATATAATATTAATATGCGCCTATATCAGAAATTATCAATTAATTTTGGCAGTGGCTTGTTATTAGGTGTACAAATAAGTTTTGAGGGATTTACAAAAGATGACATAACTAGTATTACATCGCATCGGACTATCTTGTAACTTGTTTATTCATGTTAAAGACGTCACCATTTTCCTCTCCATAGTATGTGTCATTTCGTTATAGTATAAACAACACGCATTTTTTGTGCTCCAACTATGTCAACTTTTGTGCCAGCGAAACAACATTTGCTAGAAGCACTGCTTTTTGCTTCAACTTGAAGAAAAGTGCAGCTGAAGGACATCGACTGCTATATGAAGCATATGGAGAGCATGCTCTGTCAATAAAAACATGTGAGTATTGGTTTCGGCGTTTTAAAACTGGCGACTTTGACATTAGTGACAAAGAACGCGATGGTAGGCCAGTAAAATTTGAAGACGCTGAGTTGGAATCATTACTGCACCAAGATTCATGCCAAACTCAAGAGGAGCTTGCTGAAACCTTGGGAGTGACTCAACAAGCGATTTCAAACCGCCTCAAGGCCATGGGTATGATGCAAAAAAAAGGACATTGGGTTCCGCACGAACTCCAGCCAAGAGACGTCGAGCGCCGTTTTTTCACGTGCCAACAACTGCTCCAAAGGCATAATCGGAAGAGTTTTTTGCATCGAATAGTGACGGGAGACGAAAAGTGGATTCACTACGACAATCCAAAGCGCAGAAAATCGTGGGGTAAGCCCGGCCATGCATCAACTTCAACGGCCAAACCGAATATTCATGGCAAGAAGATAATGCTTTGCATCTGGTGGGATCAACTGGGAGTGATCTACTATGAGCTACTCCAGTCTAACGAAACTGTCACTGCGGAACGTTATCAACAACAATTGATGCAATTGAGTCGAACATTAAAGCTTAAACGGCCCCAATATGCTAAGACATGACAAAGTAATTTTTCAGCACGACAACGCTCGGCCGCATGTTGCTAAAGTTGTCAAGGAAACTTTAAAGGCACTGAACTGGGATGTCCTACCTCACCCGCCGTATTCGCCAGACATTGCTCCTTCGGACTACCACTTGTTCCGGTCAATGGCTCATGAGCTGGCTGAGCAGCACTTCACTTCTTACGAAGAATTGAAAAATTGGGTTGATTCTTGGATCGTGTTAAAAGATGAGGAATTTTTTTAAACGCGGTATCCGTATGCTGCCTGAAAGATGGGCAAAGGTAGTAGAAAGCGACGGACAATATTTTGAATGATATATATTGTACCAGTTTATCTCAATAAAATTTCAAAATTTTAAAAGAAATCCTTAAAACTTATTTGTACACCTAATACAATTTAACATTCGATGGTTGACTTGCTCAAGTGTTGCCATACAAAAGTATAATATTGTTCTCTGTCGCTCGTGCTGTCACCCAGGGGCCACTGAAAATCAGCGCCGAGGCTCGCCACGGCATAACGCTGAGTGGCACCCTCTTTGGCACCGTTCGGCACAGTTTTTATGTTCATTGTTTATTTTGTTGTCCTTGTCATGTCTGTGTCAAATGTGTGCTTAATAAATGTATTTTATCATTATTATTATTATTATGAAACTAAAAAAAATATAATGATGTACATTACCATGAAACTTCCACCGAAAATTGGTTTGAACGAAATCTAGTAAGTAGTTTTTTTTAATACGTCATAAATCACGCAACCCTTCATGGGCGAGTCTGACTCGCACTTGGCCGCTTTTTTATCTTATCTTCGGAACCCTAAAATACCATGTAAACGCGGTAAACATCAGCGACGCTTCTACGGTTTACCCCTAAAGCTGTGAAAAGTCTAAAAGATATTTTAGATGGGTAAAATAATTATTAGTCCTAACGTAAAGTTTTCTTCTAATTGAAAGCAGTCAAGATGTTCGGTTGCGGTGAGCACGAATGGGTTACATTGACACGTACGTCAGGAAGTATTGGACCGGCAAGGAAGTTTCAGAGTTGTGAAACTTTCCCATGAGAACTTGTCTTTAACTTCTGAGAATGTTCTCTAAATTTGTATAGGAGTTAGATATTATCAATGTTTTCAGGAATTCCTGACCTCTCCTTTCCACGTTCTGGGATTCAATTAACAAATTGCTAGTCAGGGCCTGTATTCGACATTGCCTAAACGTTATTGCAAATTATTTTGCTACGATATGGTAGCTCTTATTAATTTGACAACAAAGGCGGCCGCATTTTATAACCATCGCGATATCGACTACCTCATTCCCGCATACTGCTTGCGAAGGCAGTAGGTGTTTACATGCTGCTTTCTGACTCACTGCGCGCCAGACAACGCGAGTAGCAGCGGCAGCAGCAGGAGAAATGACCCATTTACATACTAGCGCTGCCCACTTCCATGCCCACTTCCCTGCTCACATCGGCTGTATGGGCAACGCGAATAGCAGTGGCAGCAGCCGGAGAAATGACCCATTTACATACTAGCGCTGCCCACTTCCATGCCCACTTCCCTGCTCACATCGGCTGTATGGGCACCGCGAATAGCAGTGGCAGCAGCCGGAGAAATGACCCATTTACATACTAGCGCTGCCCACTTCCATGCCCACTTCCCTGCTCACATCGGCTGTATGGGCAACGCGAATAGCAGTGGCAGCAGCCGGAGAAATGACCCATTTACATACTAGCGCTGCCCACTTCCATGCCCACTTCCCTGCTCACATCGGCTGTATGGGCAACGCGAATAGCAGTGGCAGCAGCCGGAGAAATGACCCATTTACATACTAGCGCTGCCCACTTCCATGCCCATTTCCCTGCTCACTTCGGCTGCATGTAAATGAGGAATATCGCTTAGGCAATGTCGAATAGACGCCCGAATACCTTCGAGACCGTATTGGTTTAAGCAAAGTGCTTCATAAGTTTAACAAAAAGTGCTATTCTCTTCCTACTTTTAACAACTAAGTAACATAGGGAAAACGATAACATTAATTGATTAGAAAACTAATCCCATCTAAAGTCCTTGCTTACAGATGTGTTTACTACCGTCATAACGAATAATTTCATCCTACTAAGTGGTTAATGGATCGAGCCGGATACAAAAATACGGCGGTTGTCAAAATACCGGATATTTAAGCGGTAGCCGCTTTGTTTCAAAGCTTTGTGGTACTCTCTTACAATTCTAACCAAGTTGTGATTATAAGCAAAATAAATTGGACTTATCAGTGTAGTCTATACCATATAAATATTGGGTCTCCTATTAACTTGCATTATTACGCATAACTCGATTTCCGCTGAGTTTATTAGCCTTTCAGAATAGTTAGAAAACCTACCTAACCTAACGCGTAATGACTCGTTTGCGTAAAACACAATTACGTATGCGAAAAGAGATGGCTAAATTGATCACACTATATTATAAATGCCAAAGTATGTGTGTGTCTGTGTGTGCGTTTGTGAGTGTGTTTCACGCTTCAACGGCTGGACGGATATGGATGAAATTTGGAATGGAGACAGTTTATACTCTAGATTAACAAATACAATTATTTACATCCCAATCACCTTATATGTACAAGTAAGGGCGCGGGGGCTCGCCCACGGCGACTTATTTTTGTAGCGGTGCAGTCGCGATGCAGTCGCAAAACGACCGCGATACTAACGTGATGCTGCGCTGGCTGTGTACCATAGCCCACGCAGACACGATCCTGCATCGCTACTATCGCGCTGCACCATAGGGTACCGCCTTGGTGGCCGTCCAATAAAGCGCGCATTGGTGTTTTTTAACAAACTACTCGTAAATCCTATGCGACGTTATTTTTTGTATAAAGAAATTAAGTGTTTTTTAGCGTAACATATTATTCATAATACCAACAATGTCTTCACAAGCCAACACAATGTCCACATAAACATTTTTGTACTAACCTCATCAACATAATAATTACATTTATGTCTAATGGGATGGACCCTCCAAATCTGGAAAACAATTACCTATCATAACTTTATCTCAAAGGTAGCTATTACTTACTGTGACCCGGGCAGGAAGTACTCGCTTTACCCTCGTCCGGAAACTTCCTGCCCAATCCTTCAGCCGTGACGTGCGTAATTAGGATAACAACAAACTATCATACGGTATTTGTATGCTATTCGTATAGGAAGACTTAGTTGGGATCGTTCGTTGCTTTAATTATAATCGCCAGCCATATTGGTATCCAAAAGAAAAGGTATTTAAGAGGACTGTGAACCAGTGGCAAAAATCAACATTTTCATACAACAGGCGATAACGATTTCTACCCCTTAATGCTAACCGATTTTGACAAATTTTTGATAGGTTTTCAGAGAGCAAAATCTAGGTCTATAAGTACGTCTTTTAATTTTGATGAAAGTACAAAAAAGTGAAATAATCGCCGAGATTCGTTTTTTTATGAGAATACTGTAACAGCAATAATACTGAATTTAATAATTATAGTGAAAAATCAAAACATATAGACCTATATTTTGTTCTGACTGACAACCTATAAAAATTGGTCAAAATCGGTTAGCATTTAAAAGCTAGAAATCGTTATCACCTTTTGCATGAAAACCCGTAGGTTCGCACTCCTCTTAATGATAATACTACTTATTTATGGTTGGGTGAGTCCTCGAGAAGTCTTATCTCTCATAATAATAGGAGGCCCATGCCTTGCAGTACGACAGCCACAAAGATGTATGTTTACAAATACCCTTTTTCCATGTTTTTAACTAACTTCAAATGACGTATTAAAAAAACTACTTACTAGATCTCGTTCGAACGAATTTTTGGTGGAAGTTTACATGGTAATGTACATCATATATTTTTTTAGTTTTATCATTCTCTTATTTTAGAAGTTATAGGGGGGGGGGGGACACTCAACATCATTTTTGAAGACCTATCCATAGAGACCCCACACGTATGGGTTAAATGAAAAAAAATATTTTGAGTTTCAGTTCTAAGTATGGGGAACCCCAAAAATGTATTGTTTTTTTTTTCTATTTTTGTGTGACAATCTTAATGCGGTTCACAGAATACATCTACTCATAGTTTCGGAAAGTTTTATAGTTTCGAAAATAGTGGCTGTGACATACGGACGGACAGACAGAAAGACGGACAGACAGACAGACAGACAGACAGACAGACATGACGAATCTATAAGGGTTCCGTTTTTTGCCATTGGGCTACGAAACCCTAAAAAAGGAGAAGGTCTGATATCGGGATATAACCTACCTATCTTCTATCCATCTTCATATAACAGGGTATATCTGTGCCAATTTTTATAGAATTCTGTTAAGCCTTATGCCTTAAAAACGGAAGAAACAAACAAACAAACACACTTTATATTAATTACTAGTGGACCCGCCGCAGCTTCGCCCGCGGTATTTTCCGTACAAACTTTACCACCCCTTTTCACCCCTTTAGGGATGAAATTTCAAAAAAGTCCTTCCTTAGTGCACCTCTAAGATACTCGAGGAATATCTCCTCCAAATTTCAAACCTCTAGGACTACCCGTTTAGGCTGTGCGTTGCCTATCAGTGAGTCACGGTACTGTTTTATATGTAATGTATTGATATATAACTCTTTGACCCTTGATAAACTTCGGCATCGCAACAAGCCGTTAAAAAAACAACGTAGGGCCTCCGTCAAAACTTATTTATAAATAGGTTAAATAATCAAGTTTCTGAAAGAAAGCAAGCGAAAATTTACTCTCCACTTACCCTTTAATTAAGACAAATGAATAGTAATCTGCGGGGCTTTCAGCTTTCCCTAACCCTTTCTTGAGTGGTAAACCTCTTCATTGTGAGACGGCCTTTTTTAGGGTTCTGTACCTCAAAAGGAAAAAAGGAACCCTGATAGGATCACTCGTGTGTCTGTCTGTCTGTCTGTCTGTCTGTCCGTCTGTCACAGCCAATTTGCTCCGAAACTACTGGACCGATTGATTTGAAATTTGGTTTACATATGTAACTCGTTGACCGCAACACGGATGCGTAACGTTAACAAATTAATTTTAAACATGGGGGCCACTTTTGCGGCGTAAATTAGAAAATTAAAAAATAAAGTTACGCTAACTATATCATGTGACATATCATATGAAAGGGCTTATTGTGAGGATCTTAAATAATATTTTTTTGGAATTTTTTGATGATTGGTTTGGAAGTTATTTTTGAAAATAGGCGAAAATTGACCATTCCCCCCACCTTGGGTCGTTCTCTCATTTCATGCAAATTTAGCTTAATTTTATTTTGTCGTAAACGTGTTCGATTTTGGATAATATTTCCAATGCATGAATATTGTGTTAAGTAAAAAGAAGACTTATCTTCTATGAATATGACTTTAAGCCTTGTATTTTTTATTTATTTTACAAAAACAACCCCATTTTATCATTCCCCGCGGTTGAAAAAGTCGAATGTTGTAGTTTCATCTTATATTATTTTTAAATGAACGAACTCTCACTTTGAGTTCATAGGATAATCAAAAGCATATTTAGTCATGACAATAATAACAAAATATAACTAGTATTAATTAATACCTAAACCATGATATTGTCTTTTAAGTTTTTGTCACGAGCTATTTGCTCATTACCGGCGCGAGAAATAGTTTTAATCATATTTCGGTTGATTAACTCCATCTAAGGGTCTACCCCTGCTAAAAGAGACGTTGATTTGTCCGTCGACCGCGAGCTATTGTAGGTAGCGCACGTACGCCGCTGTGTGAAAAAATATTTACGTTCTCTTGTGTGAATTTGGGGTTTGTCACACTTGGCTGCTCATTACCATTCAACGAATTAAAAAGTAAGTGCCGGGAAATTTAATTATATTTATAGCGTTTTCTATGTGTTTTTATAATATCTTGATGTCAATTGAATTTATATTTTTATGGCCAAGTATAAAGGGAGTTATTCTAAAAAAACTACTGATATCTCATTCCGCTCTTCGTCATTACCTTCTTTTCCTTCCAAATTCTTGGGGGATGGTAATGATACGTTTTTAAAAGTAATGATAACGAATCTAAAGGTTATAATTGTCTTTAAAAAGTGGCAAAGGCGTCAGATATCGACGTCTATCTAGGTGTGCATGCTCCATCGTCGACCTCATCATCTCTTTCCATCAGGTGAGATAGAGGTCAAATGCACATCTATCGTCTATATAAAAAAATATGGAATAGAAACTGTCATTAAAATGGCATTTGACAACTTTGTTAAGCATGGTGAAGACCTCAGTTCTTTAAAAAGTTTTGCTAAGGTTGTGAGCCATAGTGTAAAAAATATCAAAATTAGTGCTGGTGTGCTTGAGGAAGATACTATCTTCAAATAGAAATTCCCTCTAAATATTCCTAATTTTAGAGGAACAATGAATGTTCATCACGTAACTAAAATTATTGTTTCGTTATTTTAGTTATACTTATTAATTAATTATAATTATAATAAAATTATTAATAAGGCACTAATTTAACTTTTTTACAGGTAATTTGAAGCCGCTTCATACCTTACAGCGTTGCTTTTCGGAAGTTTTGTTCTTTTTATGTTAGGACAGTTATATTCCATGCAACGATAAACAGCATCTGGGAATATTGAGCACAGGAATAGATAGAAAAACTACAAGTCAATTCAACGAGCTGCAAATCGTCAACACTGGTCAATCTTAAGAAATAGTAAATAATGAAAAATGATATACGCAACTGTTTTAGTCATCAAAATGGCGAGTGGAACCTCAGAAATCAATTTAAGAAATATAGCGACTCCAGATCTTCAACATGTACAAAATGACGGCCTAAATATTGACTCCTCCACTATTCACAACAATATGACCAATACTGATGACGCTGCACTTATAAATCAAATCAGTGTTCAGGAGTTTTCAGGTGATAGCGACATTGCCGCACCTGCAAATACGGTTGAGACTCCTTTCATGAAATCACCTAATGTTATAATTTTGGTTATGATTAAGTATGATTGGCAACGATCTACTTTTTAAAACAAGACATCCCGCGTATTTCACCAAACTAGTCATCTGATACGAGTGTAACTGAGTTAGGTAACATTGAGAATATAAATACATTAAAATAAGAAAAATATAACAGCGAAAACATAAACAAAAACACGGATCAAATAAATATAAAAAAGGAAATTACACAGAATTAGATGATAACAAAGAAAATTGTAATACCAGTGTAACTGAGTTAGATAACATTGAGAATATAAATTGATTTACTAAAGGAAATTATAACAGCCAAAAATTACAAAAATAACATCAATTTCGTATCAAAAAAGTAAACACGACAGAAATAAAAGAAAACAAAGAATCTTGTAATAACAGTGATAACATAAACGAGAACAAATGCCTAATCATTATTTAACAAGAAAATTGGCAGAATTACAGAATGATCTGACGGTTCTTGTAATATACTTTTTTTAAAGAAAACTTCAACAAGATCTAGCACGTTTCTTGGCCTACTATAGTTGATGAAGATACAGTTGCAGAATTGAGGAGTTTGTCTACTTTGGTGAATCCAAATATTAACAGGCGAGGACACTATGATTTTGATAACTTACCCAACATAAATTTTATGTAGAGTTCATATTATTATTGTTTCCTGTATGGATTAAGATTGACTAGACTGATAATATTACTGAATATTATAAAAGGTAGCGATTCAAAAAAATGGCCTAGTTAAATATTGGGTCCAATTTGAAAGAGTATAAGCTAAATTTAAAAGTCACTAAACTTAAAATAAGAAGCGTCTTGATCTTGACAGCTCTGTGCTATACAAAATCGAGATTGACGTTTCTTAATTTAAGTGTAGAAAATTTTAAATTAAGAAGACACCGTTTCGAATTGGATCCATTATTATTCCAGGGCAAACTGACTGCCTAGGCAAGAGTTTTTTATGTGTTGTTTTCTTTAATTTATATTACTATAAAAGCATAAAAAGATTTTGGTTGTTTTACTAATTCAAAGAGCATTATAATTATGATGAAAACTTTTCTAACATTTAAAAAATAACCGATTTTACAAGTGAATATGAGAAGTTACTAATTGTGTTTTTATGATTGCCAGAGTTTAAATAATGAAATTGGTTTGTATAGAAGTTGTTACCAAAGAAGTACTTATAAATAAAAGTTTTGTTAAATAGAAGTTGTTTAAATTTCTTGAATTTTAAGTGTAAAAGCATAATCTTACAAAAAGGAATGCTAAAATAAGATTGATTATTCTATACCGTTCTTTATAATAGTTTATGAAAATTTGTTTACTGAAGTACCTAATGATTTGAGATTGTTAAATTTTGATCTCAAAAAGTGGTTTTTGATAATTAAATAAGCTTTATGATACCTATAATTGGCCATATAATTATATTTTTGTCATTACCATCCGCAATTTCAATTACCATCCACCTTTATCTCATTCCTCTCCTTTACCTTATCATTACCATCTTAGCAAATTTCATTACCATCTCGGACTTCATTACCAGTAATGCTTTAAAAAAAAAACCATTATAGATATCAGAGTGCCTTTAGCACGAATATATTAATTAAGGGGTCCTTAATCATAAGGAAGTACTAAAGCATTCATAAATAAATAAAAAAAAATATTGGCGAGAACACCGCAAATGTGCATGAAATGAGAGAACGACCCCTTATCTCCGAAACTACCGGGCCTACAATTTTGAAAAAAATACAGAAATTTGTTCTTTACCTATAGATTACAGGAAAACCTATGAGAAGTCTATGGTATTTAAAGTAACATAGGAAATTGCAGATAATCATGTATGGAACGGAACCCTCTCCACGCGGGTTTACATCGCACTTGCCCGGTTTTTAAAAGCGGCCAAGTGCAAGTTTGTTTCGCGCACCAAGGGTTCCGTACCACCACACAAGATTTGTGTTTTCTTTCATTCATACTTTTTTGTGTTGTTGACTCCAAGATCACATCAAGATTGACGCTTGTATAGGTATTCTCATTTTTACGATAGAGAGATAGAGATTAATGTTTCTTGTATGGCAACCGCCCTAGCTTTAAATGTGTTGTTTGTTTTTATTATTATTTAATAGAATAAGAGCCATAATATCTCACACATATTCTGTGAAATTTTCAATCGACTACCTATTACTTGTTTTTAACAAATATTAAACAATAAAAAAAATACGATTACTTTTATAGGTTTATTAGTCTTTTATTTAGAATGTTTACTTCTATGTAGATAAATTACTAAATAAGTAACAAGATAGATACGAAAAATGCTTTAATTTGTACGAATTTCAAAAAAAAACTAAAATAATAAAAAAAGATGTTTCATACGAGTGTGAAGGAAGGATTAAAGTGTCAGATTATTTATTTCGGAAATTATAATATCTTGAAAAACAGACCATATTGGACCTAAAATCTATGAAAATTCGTTAATTTACGCAGGCAACGCCTACAGATGGACAAACAGCGTCGGCTTAGTAATGTTCCATGTTACTCTTTATGTACAGAACCCTAATAAAAGGCTGGTGTTTAAAAGGTCGTTGAAAACATTTTAACCACCACGGTGAATTTTTCGAAACGACTTTTCAAAGTTGGTCAGTTCTTGACAAAATGACAGCCTCTTTTGAAATTTCAAGTCTTGAGACAGTTTCGATTTGTCGCCCTGTTTATGATTGCTTGAATATTTGCGGTAGTAATTGCGGGGGAAATTAAATCTTTTGCCAAAGCAATTTGCGTTTCGAGCAGATAACGACGAAGCGTTCTTAGTTACTGACGAAATATCCTAAAGACTATTAGCCTAAATAACTTATTCTAGCGCATAAAGCTACCGAACTTGCGGGGCACGCGGAATTTTAAAGCACTGTGATTGGTACGTTTGCGGAAATGCGCCACCCGCGCCTACCTATAGCCCCGCCGGTTATGCTTTTTTGCCTCTAATGCTGGCAGCGGGGGTCACCGACTATACAGGTTTGTGTTCTTAGTAAAAGACCAAATCAATAAAAATACTCAACGACAAAAACTAGTGATTGAGTCGGTGAATTATACACAAGTTATTACCACTTGACTCACTCATACCTACCACTGGGTAACCAAGTGGTCTAACGCGCGGCCTCTCGTACAAATGGCCAAGGGTTCGAAGCCCGGCTTGCACCTTATGCGTGGAATTGAGCGGATTGATATTTACCCCGAGCGTAACTGGGTTTGGTGCGGCAAAAGCAATGCAGCGGATTCAGTTATGAATTCAAATTTCACATATCTTAACATAATTTGAACAGGCTCTCTTTTAATGAGCTATTTTAATTTATTTTTCCTTTTATAGGCGCTGTAGACACAAGGCGCATGCGCATGTAGCGTAAAAATACAGCGTAACTTTCATAATGAGTCTGAACTTTGTTATGAGCGTGATTTTGTACCCGAATCATGGATGTTAAGTATATTATGTATTTTTATCTCATCATCATCATCATTTTAGCCGGAAGATGTCCACTGCTGTTCATAGGCCTCCCCCCAATGATCGCCACAAAGTAAGTATTTATGTATGGGCCACTGATGCCTGAAATAAACGGTTTATTATTATTATTCTCTTTATTAATCTTGAATCTTAAGCTAGGTTTTATAATATTTGTATAAAAAGTAAAATACAATATCACTATAAAAATACAGACACTATAAAAACCTAGCCTAGGGTGCCGCCGGTAGCGGGGCGGGGCTCAAGCTACCGGCGGTTAGGGCCGCAGAGAGAGGAACCTCCTGACGATGCGCGCCGTGTCCAGGAGTACCGCCTTCTGTATCCGACTCTTGATCCAGCCATCAAGCGAGAGTCTCTTGAGGTGTTGGTCGAGACTCTTCGCTATGAGCCCGTTCGCAGAAACAACTATCGGCACAATGATCGTCGAGTCAACATGGTTGGTTATGGTTATTATTATTATTATTAAAGTAGTCATCAGTCCATCATATGCGTGGTCTGCCCACGCTGCGCCTTTGACGCGGTCGCCACTCAAGAACGCTTGGGCCCCATCGGCCATCTGCTCTACAAGCAATGTGCCACCCACTGCCACTTAAGTTTAGCAATTCTTTGGGCTATGTCGGTTAGTCTAGATCTTTTGAGGATCTCCTCATTTCTAATTCCCTATTATTGGTATTAGTCCTCTCCATTGCCCTTTGTGTGTTACAGGCTATTTTAATTTTAATAGTTATTATCAAAACTGTACACCCGTTGAAGCGATTCACGTTCTACTAATAAAAGCATTGTTTATTCACAAAAGTATTGTGTTAATCATAAGCTCACAGCACTTGGGTGATAATTAAACATTAAACGGATCTTAGCGCTGGCATCTTTTGCTACAGCTGCAGATTAAACTAGGTGCACGCGAAGTGCTATCAAGGAAATCTTTACACTAAGCGCTCTATTCAGTGCAGTTCTAGCCTCTTTGACTTTTCACGGCCATTTAGAGCATCGTTTCACGTTAGATGGCATATCATTTAATTTTAAGTTTTTGTAATAATATGATGTCCGCTTTTAATGACTTCAAAATATGACTTTCTGCTGGGTTTCTTGAGGCGCTTCTCAGTAATGATAGTCCTGTCTAAAGCGCTGATAGATTCGAAGTATTTTAATTCATACATGTGCTGAACCAAAGAACCCAAAGCCCAATATGAAACTTTAATAAAAAAAACTGTTGAAACAATGTTATTAATTAGGATTGTCATTGTAAGTTTTCTTCCGCATTTGCAAAAAACTTAGATACAATAATTAAAACAAACATTGTAACATTAATTATGTTCCCCCTTCAATATTGTGTTCACTTTCCATGACGGCCTGTATTCGGTTTTGTTTTGTCTCTTTCTTTTCAATATAAACTTGACAAAATAATATAAAGACAAAACAAAGCGATTTGTTATACCGTATCGCTCAGCCAAAGTTGATTAGAGGTTCTGGGGTGTTTTCTTAAATGAAACTTCGTTCATGAACTCACTAGTAGTCAGTCTAAATTGACCCTTCAGTGCGCATAAACTAGGAAGTACCTAACTCCGCAATATGCCTATGAGCGCGCAGGTCAATTTATGATTGCCGGAGGAAATGAGAGACGAATTGAGCGATGAAATTAGCAAAATAACATAGCTAAGTAAATCATACAATCTAAGCGTCTTCAAGGTAAGAGTGAATAGGCATTTTCTGAGCAAGGCTGTTCTATCCTAGACACTGTCTTCGCTCTCCATCAGCTGAGACAACGGTCAAACGCATGCCTAGTCCTTCATAATAAAAAAAACATTTACTAGGAAATGTTTGCTGAAGTAAAATTAGGTTAACATGAAATTAAAATCCTCGCTCGCTCGAAAGCAGAAAACATATTTAACTGCCAAAACTTTCCCATGAAAGCTGTCACGAGGCAGAAGCTAACCCTGGTAAACGGTGTTATTGTCAAAAATATAAAAGTATTTCACCCCTTTGCAGCATTGTATTTATTAATGAATAACTTGTATACAGTGCATTTCATTACCACCAACTCAGAACAAATACCATATAAAAAGGCAATAAATATCTTGGAACTTCTATGTTCTCTCTACGGCTTCCCACGAAGTTGCTCTTAAGATCTTTTTCCAGGTAAATTACCCTCTGAAGTTCAGTACAATCTGAGTCAATTCTGCTTTATGTCAAAATTTATAGCATCTTAGTGAGGGGTTAGTCACGTTTCTAGTAACCTGAACGGGACTCAAGCGACTGACTCGAGCAATTGGCCTCATCAACAAATTGCCTTCATCAACATTTTGAAGTTGTCTCAGTGTTTAACTGTTCATGCTTTATAGTAAACTGCGACCGTTTGCCGACGACATGTCAACAAACACTGCGGCCTACTTGCTGTATATATGATTTTTCATAAATTAAATACCAAGAAATCCCTCTCTCATCTCGCTACTAATGTATGTATGCTCAGTAGGTACAATAAATATATACTGTCGGTGATAGTGCAAATCCGCGTATGAGCAGTTTGTAAATACCGCATAAGTGTATTTTAATAAATAAATTCAGCGCCTAGAAACTGTAGTCGCCAATTTAGACGTAATAATCGTTATTACAAGTAATATTATTACCTGTAACATTATGAAGTATAATCCATTATGGCATAAAAAGTAATGAATATAGTTTTTATGACTTTCGAAAAATATGACCAGCGAAAATCGGAACTCAGAAATTATTCCTATTAATTTATGACTTTCAACATTATGACTAGTAATAATTATGACCAAAAACGTTATGGATTGTGAAAATCGGAACTTTAATTTTATGGGAGTCAATATAGACCCAATTGAAAGTTTACATACTGATAGAACAAACTGACTTACGCAAGTAATTCGCTAAACCGACCCAAGTTGCGCGAGTCAGATTTAACTCGAACAGACTCGTGTGGCTCGAATCTCGCGATGCCCATCACTACTACAAGACACGCCCGCGGGCACAAAAGTTGCATGTTTCTAGATTTATTATTTTGTTTGTCTCCATCGGTGTTTATGCAAGTTCCTCGTCAGGTTTCATGTAAAGTTATTTTTTGTCGTTTATTTATTTATGTCATTATCAATACGTTGATATTGTTTCAAAAACTTAAAATACGAATAGCTATGAAAATAAACATGGTTTTCTTTTCCAAAAGTGACACATGTATGTGACGGCACCAAACAGCTATAGTTATATTTGAAATTAAAGTGAAATGACGTAAGCGTATCAGTGACCAAATTCGTTGAAAAACCAAATCACTTGTGAGAACCACTAATCAGTCTCTCTCACTACTATGAAAGAGGGCTGTACAGCAGGGACGTATATAGGCCGATGACAATGATCATGGTGCTAAGTGAGTAGTATGGCATTTAACATGGACTTCCGGAAAGTAACGCCAAAATCAGAGGTTAGCATAATTTCCACCAAATGGCACGCATCGCATCGTAAAAATTTAAAAATTGTTTAAATATTGTAAAATCCGTTCCGTTCCGATGCGATGCGGGCGTTTGGAGGAAATTATGCCAAAAAGAAACACTTTTATGACCAACCGTACCAATTAAAATAGTTATTCATAGCAGAGGACCAATGACGGCAAACTTTGGAGACTATTTGAATGGAGACATTTTTTAAGAACTTATTATGAAGTTTCTAAGTAAGATCTACCTACTTAAAGTGCAGTGGGGCAACTTAAATGTGAAAACTTCTTTTGAGATGTAGAATAGTGACTTTTCTGTTCCAGTAAGGTATATTAGTCCCGTAGCAAACTCATATTATTGACTTAATAAGTAAAAACTAACATTTTGTTAACATTTGATTTTCTTTCATCAGTGCCCATCGAAAAAAGGATGCAATCTTTTATGGAACTCCTATAATATCTCATTAAAGTTTGTTATTGATGATTACTTGTCCAGGGACGCTGTACATCTCTGCGATTTTTAGTTTAAGCATTTCTACTGACGCGCGGAGACTATACACCTATCTCCCTTATTAGTTATTTACTATAATTGATTTTAGCCTATTTGGTCTGGTTATTGCACTGTTTATGTGTTAGTTTTAGTTAAAACTGTAATGTTAAAGTTGGAAAAAAGACTTTCTGCTGAGTTTCTTGAGGTCTTTGTTCTTAGCAGAAGTTACCTTTCGAAGCGCTGATAGATTCAGACACGTGAAAGAGCCCGTGTGGCCTCTGACTCATACAATAAATATTTTAATTTATTATCATATAGTTGAGTGACACGTGATTAAAAAATAAATGGTAGTTAATAGCTGGAACCCAACTATGCTTCATTTTCGTCTCCAAGCAAGCTTCAAATTGTTACATTTTCTTTACGAAGCAAATTGCTTACACTTGCTTTATTCCCTATCCCGACAATTTCGCGTCCACAACCTCGCAAGACTGAAAGGTCACTCCTTTCCAAGGAAATTTCGACTCTACTACGTTGTAAATAAGCGGAGTTTTGAACAGTTTCGAATAAACTTATTTTGTCTGCTTAACGAAGGGTTCTTCATTCGATTCTCATATCATACATAATATTAAATCTTATGTGTTTAGGATCTCTTGGTTTTTCATGACTTCGTAACTCTTTAATTGTGTTTCCGCTCGGAGGCCTTAGCTGGGGTTTGAAACGTCTTTTTACATCGCATTTAATATCAGTAACAACTGATTATAATCCCTTTATAAAAACAATTTATTTCAGCGGACGCTTTATCTACCTAAAAAGCTAGTGTCAAAAGCTAGTGTCAAAAGCTAGTGTCAAAAGTCAGGCGACTTCATGGTGACATCAAATAATACTCGTGACGTATTATGCTTGGTCTGTGTCAACGTAGAGTGACAGTGCTAAAATATGTAAATGTTTCCTCTTTAAGTCGCTCTTAAATTGAGACTTAACTCTCTAAAGCTGATTAATATGGTTACCTAAAACTGCCCCAGACTATAAAAATTCAGTATTTAAAAACGTTTTTTCAGCAAATTGGCAAACTATGGGCTGTAACTCGTCACATTAATCAATTAATAGTTAAATTTACCAGCGCTCTGGATAGGACCATCATTGCTGAAAAGTAGCGCCACAAGAAAATAAGCAAAAAGTCATCTTTAAAAGCATATTACATTGATTATATCATAAATTCGCTCGCTTCGCTCGCCAACAAATATTTGCCCAGAAGTTGAGAACCCCAGATTGCGACGCGTCAGCGGACAGCTCGTTGAACAAAGCTCTGGCTCCTAAGAGAATTTAATATGTGACTGAATTTTACTTAACACGATGAAAACAGATGAACTATCAATACATCGTCAAGACAATAAAGATCTTTAGTGCCTTAATTACAAGGCTTCTTTTGACGTGCCAGATACCTTTTAATCCAGCGGAGTTTATTAATATTGAATCAAATAATTGTTCAAAATTAAGTGAACACGAATATTCTTGATAAAAGCGTTAGAATTTACAGATATTTATGAAGCCTTGGTAATACTATATATTTATGTACTCGACAAAGGTCACAATTTGACATCGGTCTTCGTGACTGACATTGAAACATTCCGTTACTATGGTGACGAAATGTCGCTTCAGGTGATATCACACGGTTCACTCTTTGTTCATTTCTAAGCATCTTTCACTCGAAGTGAAACCTGACCTGAAATGAATCAAAGATGATGATAAATGCATTCATTAGTGAACCATCATCATCATCTTGGTTAAAAGAAAGGCACTATAATGAAACAGAACAACTTTTGCACTAACAATATTGAATACTCAAACCTTGCACACCCTTTTTATATACGCAAAACATTGTTATGTTGTTTATTTTATGAGTTATGAAGCTTTGGAAAGTCACTGGTCATAACACTTGCAAAAACATTCCATGGACAAAATGGACAACAACTATGACGTCCCAGCTGTCTTTAGACTCTACAAAATGTATGGCGTTTAAAACGAAATCTGCAATTTATTTATTTATGTTTTTAGACCAACATTGTAGACATAAAACATGACATAAATTTGATGAGGATGCCCTAAAAACTAAAATCAGAACTAAAAACCAATATATATTTTTCACTAATTTTGACCCTTTAATCAAATAAAAAATAAATAGTCAAAATGATTTGCTTTTTTCTGTAATAGGTATGCTTTTCTTTACATTTACTTTCATAATATAAGTATTATCATTTAAACCTCATTTTGATTTTCATGCAACTTCCCCATTGTCATAACATTGAAAGAAAGTGCAAATACCTCCTAACGTGTAAACTTAAAAGGAGGATTCGACGACAAAGATGTATGTAACTAAGTTATTAATAAATAACCAATTCAATGATGTTGCATTTCGGCATTCGGCATCACTCGAAAACTGAAACATCTGAACACAGACTGAACGTTAACTCGGCTTCGACTTTTTTGTCTCGCGTCCTGTGTAGTGGACGAATGACATCGTTAAATATATTCTGTCTGTGTTCGACAAAATGGTCTTCAAATGGACCAATCAAAGTATAAATGAAAAACTGAAAATGTAAATATTTATTTTGCAAGTAGGCCACCTGGGCTCTTTTACATGTCTGAATCTACCAGCGCTTCGAAAGGTGACATCTGCTGAGAAGAAACGCCGCAAGAAACTCAGCAGTAACTCTTTTTTCAACTTTGGCAGTTTTATCTAAAAACTAAAACAAAATGTGCAACATAAAAACCTAATGGGTACAAATTAATTCTAATAAATAACTAATAAGGGAGATGTATAGTCTCCGCGTCTGGAAAAGTTAAGTGACTTAGAGATGTATAAAGTCTCTAAGGGTCATAATAATAAAAATAAAAATTGAAGCAAAGAAACATCTAAATCGATTAATCTAGGTTAAATGGAGGTGTAGACAGTCTCCACGGTCAAGTATAAAGATGAAGATGTAAGGTCTCCAAATATCAAAAGAAACAATTTGAAATATAACATTTCATGTCCTAACAATACAAATAGAATATGAAAAACTATCAAATATAGTATAGAGAACACTATGAAGTCTCTCTAGTCAGGTTCAGATATCGCACAAAACTAATAAATTAAACACTAACCAATTTAAATGGTCCTTGCGAGCATGAACCGTCCGGACCCCACAGACAGCACCCGTTCACGAGTATGACGCGTATCTCAGCCATCGTCTCCCTCAACCATGTTTTAGGGAAGGTGGTATATGCTCGTTTTAGATTATTTCAAAAATTATCAAAGTCTTTGGAACGTAAACAAAGATAGAACAATACGCGCAAATTGTATAACATCTTTAATTAACGCAATCCATGGTTGCGTCGACGTTTTCTTTGATTCTTTGTTGTCAATTCTTTAATCAAATGATCACAAATTGTACGAATTTCAAGGCGTCAACTTCTTTTGACGACATATTCGAGGAAAACAGTAGGTAACCGTTAATTTCTATATCATAGTGTCTGTGTTGGGTGACAAATAAAAATAAATCGGACGAGTGCGAGTTAAACTCGCGTGGAGAGGGTTCCATGATTATATGAAATATAGATAATGGGGGGCGGGTAAATTTTAAATTTTCTAATTACCTACCTTCTACCCCCCTAAAAGGACTCCAAGTTTAAAATTCATTTATTCACGTTACACGTCCATGTTGCGGTGAGTGACTTACATATGTATACCAAATTTCAACTGAATCGGTCTAGTAGTTTTGGAGCAAATTGGCTGTGACATACGGAAATACAGACGGACAGACTCACGAGTGATCCTGTAAGGGTTCCGTTTTTTTCTTTAGAGGTACGGAACCCTAAAAATATTTTGAGGACTGGGTTTCAAACTTCCCCTTGTGGATAGCTGATTGTCTGGATAAACTTTCATAATTTAAGATGGTGTTTAGCTTTTAATTCAAGAGCCGTAGGGTACAAAATCGTTTGTTTCCGAGCCTCTATTTAAATAATGGTAAGTATAAACAATGAAGGAGTTCTGTTATCGTTGTTTAATTAACATTAGGCATATTTATAGACAGGTACCAAGAATAGTCGGATATTAGGTACAATAATTTATCAGGATCAAAACGACCTTAAAGGCATCTACACAACGAAACGCGGAACAGAAACGGAGCGGATCAGACGCGGGCCCGCGTAAGCAGTATCACAGGAACTAAAGTGGAAGATTTTACACTAATAACCGCAAGGCTACCGCGCGGATTGATGTGAAAGCTTCCATTTCAGTACCTTTACCATCAGTTTATGCAAACCGTTCTCGTAATAGAAAATTATCGCTCAGTCCCTTTTACTTGTATCGGCCACAAGCAGTGTTTCCGATAAATTTTGATAACGTGAACGGTTTGCATAAACTCATGGTAATGGTACAGTTCCTGTCATATTGCTTACGCGGGCCCACTACCGACCCGCTCCGCTTCCATTCCGCGTTTAGTATGGAAGCCTTAATACTTATTGATTTAATAAGGGCATTAGATGTATTAGCGAGTCCGTGGAATCGCAGCGCTATATTTGTTTTTACAGCGCAGCGCACCACGGCCGCTTCCTCAGCCCCCGATACCTTGGAGCTCACGCGTGGACTGTAGCTCAAAACGCGCTCGTAGCGCGCTGATGTCACGCCCGCAGTCAGTGTGATGTCACGCCCGCAGTCAGTGTGATGTCAAGCCTTTAACGTCGCGTCAAGCCTCCAAAGACAACATGAGCGCGTGCGTCACGTAGCGTGATACGTCCTTCCAATAGAACACAACAGTTGCGTCACGCTACGGTCTCACTGCGTCCGAAATGTGACCGATGCCGAATATAGGTTTTTGTGTTCGTAGCATTTTGTCGGTCAAAACCGGAGCACTGCTACAAGCTACGAGCGTAGCACATGGTAGCATAACGAAGCTTTGGTAATGAAAGTTAAGTCGAGGTGGGGTTATTGAAAATTGACATCATAACTGAATATTTATCAGTAAGGAATTAACGAAATGAATCCTGAAAAATTGCGACATCTATAATATTTATCAATAGGGTAATTTAAATGTTTCGGATGAATTTTAATGTTAGAAATAGGTATACTTAAATTACACTATCGATAGATCGGAGAATGACTTCCGAATTTTGGAACTGCATATACATAAGTGGAAACATTTACTAATTTTAGTACTGTAAGTACTCACAAATTTATTTTTTTGACGTTACCGAACATAAAGCATCTGTCACATGTTTAATAATTAGCGGATGTAAAAGATACTAATTATACGGCGCGCGATTAAAATTAGTGCCCTTCTTTAACTTGGAAAAATATGGTACTAAAATACGTAGATAATTTTGGTGCTGCAGTGTGTTGACTTCTCAGCCTGCTCTTGAAATTATTCTTCAACAACAGCGTCATGTCATTAACTTACACTTCCATTTCACCAATGGCCAAATACACAAAGGAACTATCCCTTCTTTCTTAGCCAATGTGAAGAAGAACCTACTTTAACTAAATAGAGCACAATTAACGGTACACTTACCTGGCTTATCAAGATCGCTAATGAAATCCTCGGTGGCCACATACCCTAGTACTTTGGTCGCCAAAGCACCAAGAATCAAGAGTGGCACACACCACCCCTGCACACATACACGCCTTCGACACATCTAAACCACTCTATAACATTCCACAAAAAACACTGCTCCAAACTTTGTTAACAGTCCACTCTGCTCACCCACGAAAATATTTCGTTTAGAAATTCTCGAAACAAACCCCCAATCCGAAAACCGCAACAATCAATCACTTTGTCAAGTTAATACTTTGATTTATTTGCAAACAACAGAAAACCAGATTAATGTAGATTAATTTTAAAGATATTATTATTATTATGACATAATGGTAATTATACTTCAATTAATTATTAATTACGTATTATCTCACAGTCACAACTCTTATTCCCGGCGTCAGTAAACACGCATATCGTATTTAGAATGCCGCGCGTAGCGAACGTGCGTACGTCACCACGCCGCTGGGCGCACTGATCGAAAACTGATCGGACCGGTAAGAGAACAAAGTCAAATTTCAAAAAATGAATTCATCAGCATTTTGCTTTCAAATATGGATTGTTATTTACTCGTCGAAATCACTCGAAAGGTCCATATTGCCAGTACGAGCTGTTCTCTGTGGATATTGTCTTTTTACTCATATTTTTTTATGAAGTGGCTAACTAATGGGAGGGGTTTTCTTTTGTTAGGATTTCAGTTGGACTTTAATATCAAGACAATACGGTCCAACTACAGTTAAGGTTCTAACAAAGAAGTTCTTTAGAAGAACTAACAAAAGCACTAGTTGGACTCTTGAAAGAATTGGAATATTTGAAGATAAAACTCGAACTTGAATTCTCTATTCTGGACTAATTATTTTTTTCTGCAACCTAGTTTCCGCATTGACTTCTTTTATTTTTGGCCTTATTAAATATCAAACCTTACTTAATTTAGAAGCTACAAATGTTATAGCTATATCCTGAAAATTTTTGCGGTTTCATTAAAAAGCAAAGCCATTTCATCTTAAATAAAAATCAGCCAATCTTTCGACAAATCGAAGGGATCCCACTAAAATATAGGCCCTGGGAATTGCAAATTAAAATTAAAAACAAAATCAAACAATTGTTCTCCGTAACTAACTAAACTCTTGTAACATTCATTAACACTCGCGTACACAAGTGGGAACACTACACTCATAAACACAACCGTTTTTCTTATTTTTTTGCTACCTACAAGCATTTACATACCTACATACCTAGTACACACGTTCATATTTAACAGCTGCACCTGTTTATATTATTTATTACACAAACGTAACTTTACGACCAACCCTAGCCTAGCATATGCTGAGACTGGTACCCATTGCCTAGACATAAATATTTTAGATTTAAGTTGATCACTATGTCTTGTTCTTTTTTTTGTATCTTGATTAATTTGGTCAAGTGGGTGGAGTGAGTGTGAAGTGGATATTTTCTTACTGAGAACAAATTCTTAAATATCTACTTAGAAATTGTATGAAAGCTTGCAAGCAATGGAATCTGCTTATTTTTCACTCGAAATATTATGTCAGCAATAAACATTTTTTTAATTTAATTTTAATTTAATTTAATTTATTTTTTAACCAACTTCAAAAAAGCCGAAGAAGGAGGTTCTCAATTCGACGCGTATATTAGTTTTTTTTTTCTTTTCCAATTTATATACTTAAATTGCTCTTTGAGCGTATCCCGAAAAAAACCTTCTGGTGGTTAATAATTTGGGTAAGTATGTATATTACGAGTATTTAACCAAGCGAGCGAAGCGTCTCCGTTTCAGCTCGGATAAGAATGCTTTTTTTACGTCTGTCCGGAGGATGTCCAGCGGATCCGGGTCGGGCCGGGTCCGGCTGTTCTCTACAGGTCGCATTTCTCAACCGATTCTCGTGAAATTTTTTGAACAGGTTCGATAATTATATGGATTTTTTTGAGATCTTCGAAATTTTTCAAAATGGCGGAATCTAGGCGGCGTTTGGCGTTCCTTATTTTAAGTTTAGGAAATTTTAAATTAAGAAGACACCGTTTAGAATTGGAGCGAATGAACAATAAAAAGTTCCTTTTTCAATTACTGCATTAATTTTATTACTGCAATAATCTTTAGGTACGAGTAAGTATAACATTTTCAAACGGTTCACGAAAAAATTATTTATTTATTTATTTATTTATTTATTGGTGTGCTGAACATGTGTTTTACAACTGCTACATAGTTATGAGATCTTAAAATTAATATCCATGTATCAACATGTCCTACTGTTGTTACAGCATGCACTTTATATTTTGAGCATGTATATGAATATTACAAATAGTTGTAGTTTATGCTATAAAATTCAATAATTTCATTCTAATTGTAGTTCGCATAACTTTGGTTAATCGATTGCATACTTCAGTGGAACTACGTTAAATCTATTTGCATAAAATATTAATTATCATATTATTGCACGAAACAACGAGTTTCACATTATACGTAGGTCACCTTAAAAGTCAAGTGGAGTATAATGAACTCCACCCTATTATAGAAATGATATGTCTATTAGTAGAATTGTGTTGTTAATTTTACTTCGAAATAATTATTTTTAAGAATTATATTTCCCCTGCTGTACTGGGAGTGAAAAAATGGCATAGAATGCGTGCAGATGCTTATCATCCTGGCATGTCGTAAAAGTCGACTAAGGGACGGGTCCTCTCCAACATGGTGGACTATCTGTATGGGCGATGGGCTGATCACCTGTCACCATACGGTTCATCATACCATCTTAGGACTAATTAATTGAACGTGGCCACAAGTAGTCTTGTGGCTCTGCCCACCCCATTAGGGATTTCGGGCGTGATAATATGTATGTATGTATGTAATTATTTTTGATAGAATTATATCGGAGTAAAATTATATACTTTATTTTATATGTTAATTAAGCGGGTGGGCCAAAAGGTTTTTGCACGTTCTGATCCATTATTTTATGGAAAAATGCAAAAATGTTTGGCCCACCGTATGTAATAAAATTAAATTTATTTAAGACAAAAATATATTTGGAACAAGTAGATAATAAACTTTTATATTCTAAATTTGGAAATGTTATGTTATTTCTGCTCAGAATCATTAATATTATTAAATCAAATTAAAATAAAAGTGTACCAGTAGTCCACAGGGTATATCAATTAAAAACTAAACTTAATAATAGCTATAAATAAAAATTTTGCCCCAAATCGCTGTCAGTTGGTAGCGTGCCCAAAAGGCTGGCAGCGTTGCCACGTTGGATGACAACGCTGATCCGCTGCGCCAGATATGAGCCAGCCTTTTGGTCACGCGTCAACTCCACCAGTCGTTTTGAGCATTCCCTAAAGACCCTGTGAGCGCTCTCCCCCCAAGGTCCCAGGGTCTCAACCCCAAACGGCTCAAATATACAGCCACTATTTAGGGCTGTGTATTTGCGCCGTTTGAGGAGCTCGGCCGAATTTGCAGCAGAGCTAGCCTTTACAGAGGTGCCACGAAGATGAGACGGCGCCAGTGTATCGGCACACGTCGCATCCCAAATAAGGGGCCATCCCATCTTCCATGGCACAAGGGTCATTCCGTCAGGCCTCCTGCCATCGTCGCGCACAAGGCCGGGCGGTTCGAACACTGCCGGGGCTCCCGCGCTGGCTAGCGCCCGACGGATGATGTCTTTAAGGCTGGCATGGCGAGGGAGACGTCCCGCGCTCCTGTTGCACGAAAGACCATGGTGGCCGAGCTGGTCGACTGGCTCCCCGCAGCAACAGCGATGTGGGGCAACGCAAGTCACTCCCAGGCGTAGAGCTAGATAATAACGTAGATAATAAATATATTTCTTTTATTAATTTTTGAGTCCATCTGCCCATGCATCACGCGTAAACTACTGCACGGGTTTTGATGAAGAGAAGGATAGTAAAAGATTATATTTCAGATTAAAATAAAGGATTATAGTACTTTACTTGTACTACTTTATCATTACAAAAGGGAAGATGCATTTTTTTCATATTGTATTGGAAAGGACTGAGTAATAGAAACCGATCTGTCTAGATTTTTATGTCGGTTATTTTATGAGTTATGAAGCTTTGAAAAGTCATTGTTCATACCACTCGCAAACACACTTAATACAAAATGTATGGTGTTTAAACGAAATCTGCAATTATTTTCGAAAATACTGTTATTAGACCAACATCGTAGAAATAAAAAATCACATAAAGATGAGGATGTCCAAAAAACTAAAATCGGAACACAATATATATTTTTCACTAATTTTGACTCTTAATCAAATAAACATGAATAGTCAAAATGATCTGGTTTTTTCTGTAATATGCTTTTGTTTACATTTACTTTCATAATACTTATATAACTGCTTGTATCATTTAAACCTCATTATATTTTCATGCAACTTCCCCATTGTGCGTAAAAACTATTCGCCGCTAGATGTCCCGAAAACCTTTCTAAGGGAAATTGAATCTTTTGACAAAGTATTTAGCGGAAAATTCAGACATAAACGTGTGTTATCTTTTACTAAATTAAGTAACAGACTGACTTTGACTAAAGCCAAAGCCACCCTTCTAGCGCATTTGCGTTTCAAAAATGCTATGATAAATTTCATAAAACCACGGATAAATCAAACACAAAACGTGGATTTACCCCAAAAATACATGCCTCAGCATAAGCCAACCGTATTACAGAGATAGCAAGCGGATATCTGCACAAACGTTGCAAAGAGCAATATCCTTGAATAAATAATATTTCTGAACTTAATTTTCTACTCGTGTTACGAATAACGCTCAGAACCAAAGGCGAAGGCGACGTGCACCACTGAACGTTCAAAACCGCCAAAACATGATCGTAATCCATAACCATTACTAGTTTTCTCAACATATCCAGTTTTGTTAAGCTTAGTAAAGCAGCAATCGATTTGAATTGATTTGAATTGGTTAGTATCGTTGTTATTTTGGTAGAGTCGCGTTGTTTTTGAAAGAGCAGCGTACACATATCTATCATGAAAGGCTAAATTATTAGAAACCGCTGATGTTCCGTTGGTGCTCTGATGAAAATACCTTGTTACAAAATTGAATTTCTAGCATACTTCCGCGGCTGGTTTATTTTCAATTTAATTGCACTGACAATATTGGGAATATCGCTTTGGTATAACTCAAATACTTGTCATTATTGTGGTGGTAACGGCAAGTGTGTTAGCAGATAAAGCTATCTGGCGACCTAGCCATATCTGTCTAAGTCCTAGGTAGGTAGTTAAATACATTTTATGACACAGAAATCAAAACCTAGGTACTTCCCGTTAACCTAGAATCATGAAATTTGGAAAGAATCAGTATCGTAGCACAAGTAAAGGAAAAAGTCCGAAAACCGTTTTGTAGTTACATCACAAAAATATAAATAACCTTTGCAAGGTCGTATCACACTCGACGGTTGCACGGAGATAAGAGCTTGCGAAAGTTATTTCTTTAAAGCGTCCGTAAGGTAATACTGCCAACGGGAAGTATCTGCGAGTATTGATGACTCATTTGTAAGCATATTATGTAACATATAACGTAAAAATAAACCATCAGAAAAAAAAAATGGTGAGTAGAAAATGGCCGTCTGGCCAAGCTAGCAGGTAGGCATACTATCATAGTACATACCTACCTACTAAAACTACTCAATCTTGCACATTGACTGACGAACGCGCCAACCCTACGATCACTCGTGAATGAAAATGAAAATGAAAATATTTATTTTGCAAGTAGGCCACCTGGGCTCTTTTACATATAATATATTTTTTCTCCTTTTATTCTCTCAATATGTACTATTTTTTATACTTTCGACTTTCGTATGAACAAAACAATAATAGTACATGGTCATAAGTATTCTAGGACAACGTTCCTTACCCAATTTACCAGCGGCCCTACGTGACAGTAAGGCTTCCGTTAATAATGTAATAAATAACGACACGCGACCCATTCTAGTTTCCTCCTCGTGACGTAAACACGCTAAAATGCACTACCTAACACGAAACACAAGCCTTGTGGTTAGATCACATGAATATTTGTCATATCAATTATTGATCGAGCGAGCGAAACGAGCGACGCGTCTCCGTTCAGCTTGGGCAAAAATGCTTTCGTATGTCCGGCGATTGTCCATTTGTTCTCCTCTGCAGGGCGTCTATTCGGGAACGTCTAAGTGATACTGCAGCGACTGTCTTTCTCGACTCGCGCTCTTACGCATTACGCGTTGTGCGGAAGAGTGGGATGAGAATTCTCGCTCACGAGTCGCTACAACATAGCATATCCGAATAAAGGCGCAGGTCGTACTTATCAACAGATTGTCGTGAAATTTTGTGAGCAGGATCGATAATTATGTTTTGTCGATTCAGTTTTTAGATTTTTTCAAAATGGCCGAGATATGGGGGTTTTTACGATTACAAAGTTATTTGCGGTGTCGGTAAACTGACCGCGACGCGACCTATATCGATGTATAGGGATAACCGTTTTCCAACGGCAAATTTAAGTTTGTCGTGAGGGCTACAGCTCTCGGAGCCACTAGTACATTTTGCCTTAACTTCGATAAGCGTGTTTGGTTATATGATTTACCAATAATTGCTTTACGAATATAAGAGGATTCGCTACGATCAATAAAATACTCATCCTGGGGCTTTTTGGAAACAAAATGGAGTATTTATGTGACTATTATTAATTTATTATCTTTAGTATTATTATTAGTAAAATCAGGTTCTCTCTTTGACCCGTACGTATTTATTTATAAAAGCTGTTTTGTTTTTTTTTGTTAATGCATTATGTAATTGTAAATGTACTGAATATGAAATAAGAATGATTATGCTATCAGTTGCTTAATTATTAATTAAAATATTTGTATGCTGTTTGGGGACAGCTAAGGAAGGAGAACTTATATCTAAGATGACATCTGTAAATTTACCCTTTTTATGCAAATAAATGATGATTTGATGATTTGATTTGATTGCACCTAAACACTTGAATATCATCAAGTTTACATTTAATTTGTTTAACATTGACTAAGATTTGGCCCACACATACTCACAAATGAAGTTAATCGAAAACTTCTAAGCTGACGGGAAATAATTACATTTCGAAGTTAACAGCAGTTTTACTGTAGCAACATATTCATCAAGGCCTTTATTTAAAAATAACGTCATAATTAACAAGATCATTTTTAAGAGTACCTACTTATTAGATATATTATATTAATCTTTATTGAAAACTATTATTTTAACATCTGGTAGGTATATTTCATGAAGATCAAATGAATACATTAATTTATGTTAATGAAAATTTCAAATAATTAACAAACATGGAGATTTCGAAATGAACAGTTTTATTTATTAAAATTAAATATAGCCTATATTACGGAGGGATAGTTTAGGTACCTGTTTATTTGTAGTTTTAGTAGTTTTGTAGTGTAGATGACCTATCATCATCACCATCAGTCTATATATATGTCCCACTGCTGGGCACAGGCTTCCTTTTAATTTGAGAAAGAGTGGGCAGTGGTCCCCACGCGGACCCAGTGCGAATTGGAAACTTCACACGCATCTTTGCTTTCCTTCACCGAAATGCTTTTGATAAATATCCAATTTAATGAATTACCGTTCAAAATTTTAAACGTTCTGTTTGTAGAATTTGAAAACACTGGCAGTATTTGAATGTTGAATGTTGCTAATCTATCGGATCATTTCCAAAGTTCTAAGTCCCATAAATCTGCATCTTTTTCTTGGTTTTCTGCAACCTTCAACTCTGGTTTTTAATCACTTCTAGTTACATGATATCTTAGACATTTACTCAAAGTAAAGTCTTTTCCACATCTTTTTGACATTATATTCTTTGTTCCTTTGCTACTTTGCCAGTCCTATCGTCCTTTATAAATATTAAATCGGTAATATTTTATCGTCCCTAGTTCGGAACTGAGCCGATAAATTCGAAACTTGATGCTGACTTGTAGGATATATAAATCTGCAAGTCTATTTGTAGTGGATGTTCGGGGCTTCTCATTATCATAGAAATTTGACACAGATTATTGACCTGTACATTTTAGTGACTAAATAAGAATGTATTTATTTTTGTGTTAAATTACTTATGTATTGAATTGGTTCAAATCTTTGTATGACGTTACGTATCTGCAAAAGTTATCAACAATTTACAACAAAACTTCCTCCATTCCATTACATTATGAGAACAGGGAATTGGCTACTGATCTAATTTACTGATGGCCTTCCGATCAGTCAGGTTTCTGTTTTTTTTTTTTGGCTTTGTACTTGTGTGTCTAATACGTAGCTTTACACACACACATTACAAAAAGAGATTATCTTTGTAATTTGTAAATAATACAAATTCTGTTACTTAAAGTCTGTCACGTACAAGTACTTATACAGTATCAGAGACTTCACACAAATCTGTAACTCTTTTTTTATGTGAATTAATTAATATTATTAGCGAATCGAAGCTAGCCGGTTAGTAAAGCGGTGGTTTCTACGAGTAAGACCTTAATCCAGCCATATTATTTGATTCTTGAATCTACAAAGTGCTTCAATTCAATTCATTTCAATTTATTTCGAATAAGAAATGAATTTTTCATAATTACAATACATGTCATTAATAAAGATAAATTAAAAATTAAGATTAAAATTAAGTAATAGATTCACATACTTAATACCAAAATTAAATTAAATTACTACTAGTGGCTCCGTAAGCTGTAGACCTCGCGACAAATTTGACTTTGCCGTTTGAAAACTGTTATCCCGATACATCGACATAATTCGCGGTTAGATTGCCATTACCGCAAATAACTTTTAAATCGAAAATCCCCCATATCTCCGCCATCTTGAAAAATTTCGAAAAACTGAATTGACAAATAAAAACATAATTATCGAAACTGCTCCCAAAATGTCACGATAATCGTTTGAGAAATGCGACCTGTAGAGGAGAACAAATGGACATCCGCCGGACAGCCACCTGACATACGAAAGCATTTTTGCCCGAGCCGAAGCGATGACATTTCGCTTGTACGAGTTTGTACGCTTGTACGTTTTCGGTCTGTACGAGTGGTGTGGTGTGACTCTCTAGGGCGCGCAGCGGCTGATCAGTGGATAAACGAAACTATTAATTTTGACTTTAAGGACAAAATTATTCGGTCTAAATTTGAATGTGTCCCTCATATCTGATCACGAATTAGTATCACATGGAAGTACGGGAGCCGTCGTCGAATGTTCGCCAGCAAATCAGAGGATCATATCCTAGCTATCATACTCTTGGCACTGACCGAGCTAAGTGAATTAGGCTAAGTGCCCAAGTTATGACCCTGTTTCCGAAGACACTTACTATTGAAAGTAAAAGAATCTTTATGTCGAAAATTATAATAAAAACGGAGAAGTAAGAACAAAAACCGGCCAAGTGCGAAATTGAACTCGCGCACGAAGGGTTCCGTACCCTTATCTATATAAAAACGGTAAAAAAAATCACATTTGTTGGGTTTGTTAGATCAGTCTCCCGAACTCATAATTTCTTCGTAAATATATAAATTTTATAACATAAATTTTTCGTTCGCAGTTTTCCCCGAAAGTTCTTTTTACAGTCTTTTATTTTTCCGATTCTTGATTTGACACTTTACTTTTTCCCAAGTGCAGTTCTTATCGCATTTTTTAATGCAGCATATTTACACACCGGGATTGTATCGAAACGATTTTTCGCTCTTCTATTTAACCAACCTACACAACTTCAAAAAAGGAGGAGGTTATCAAATTCACCGACGGGGTAGTGGTCCAGCTGCTATGTTCAACTGACCTTTTGTATTATAAATATGAGGTAGTTTAGGTTATGTTAGTTCTTCAGCAGGCCCGACCAACCAGAAATCCGTCGACCCTGTTAATTTGATATTCAAATAACTAGAAAAAATAGCTATCACGAAATAAAGCAACGTGAAAAGTATACGAAAAGTCTCAACTACGTTTAAGAAAAAAGCGCATGGAAAAAACAACGAAAAATAAATTATGGTAAATGTGGATTTTACCGATCGGGGAAAAATGCGAACGGAAAATGTACTACATACATACATACGCCCGAAATCCCTAATCGGGTGGGCAGAGCCACAAGACTACTAGTGGCCACGTTCGATTAATTAGTCCTAAAATGGTATGATGAACCTTATGGTGACAGGTGATCAGCCCATCGCCCATACAGATAGTCCACCATGTTGGAGAGGACCCGTCCCTTAGTCGACTTTTACGACATGCCAGGATGATAAGCATCTGCACGCATTCTATGCAATTTCTTCACTCCCAGTGCAGCAGAGAAGCATTTAGGAAAATTTACTACGAAGAAATAATGAGTTCGGGAGAATGATCTAACAAATCGTTGTTGTATGGGAGCCCGCTTCAATATTTATTTTATTCTATTTTCTAGTATTTATTGTTATAGCGGCAACAGAAATAAATCATCTGTGAAATTTTCAACTGTCTAACTATCACGGTTCATGCATGAGATACAGCCTGGTGACAAACGGACAGCGGAGTCTTAGTAATAGGGTCCCGTTTTACCCTTTGCGTACGGAGCCCTAAAAATAATATTTAAAAGGTGCGAAGACGAAATTGATAATTTAGCCACAAGTCTATTTCGTATATTGCAATTATTGCAATCATGATCATATATAATGGTGCTAATTTCGTGGTTAGTAGGTATGTTATTAAAGCAAGGGTCTGTAAATTATAGAATACGGCGATTTTCTCCAGAAAAGGGTATCGCGGCAGTGTTTGCTTTGTGCTTTGCTTGATTACAGCATTATAGGGCCAAATAAAGAACCAATTTGAGACTATTATTTTACTGCTAAGAATTATTTTACTAGAGAGCGCTTAAAATTAAGCCCGGTCTCAGAACCGAGCTTAACTAAACCGATACTCGAGTGCTGCATCTATTTATTATTTAATTAAACGGAATGTTTAGCGTAGTTATGCTATATTTTTATGGACGTCCCTCTTATTGTTAAATGGTTTTAAATTAAAAGAATTGAATTGAAATGCAGCAAGATGTTTAGCGGAGCTAAAGCAAACCAAACAGGAGATGGAGGGATGACTAGAACGCACAGGCCAAATATCCTGAAAACACTGCTTAGCCTTACTTTTACTAGCAAATATAAAGAGATTATTCGACTTTCAAGCCAATATCGTTTCTTTCTATTCGTAATTTTCACAATCTGAATTCTGCCAAGCATGCGGGGCGCACGGGGTTTTAAATTATTTTATTGTTATATCTTAATCGTACTTTATCTGACTCCATTCTAATATTTATAATTTAATCTCAATGCGTAATTTTATCGTTTTTCATTGTAATTTGACCTGTTTTTTTTAATAATCAGAATTGAATTAATATTTGGCAATAGATTTCAATGTAATTTCATTTCATTTAAACCTTAATATTACTATTAATTAAAATTAATATATATCATTACACTGTATTTACTAACGTAGCTTAAGATTATCTGTTAAGTACTAATAATTCCTATGGGCACCAGCCTGAATTAAACATTTATTATTATATATATCATTTACAGCGCAGTGATTCGTGCGTTCGAGGTTCTGCGCTCCCCGCGCCCTGCAATAGCGCCGCTTATGATTTTTGACTCTATTTTGCCTGTATTTGATACACTTAGGACCCTCAAGTAATGAGAAGTAACCCAACTAATGCCAGAAAATATGCCAAGATTAGTTATTCTAAGAATATAAAAAGTAGGATAGGATAGCAGTTAGATATTCGGGCGCTACGAATTTGTTAACTACTGACAAAATTTTTACTTGCCAAATGTAATTTATACATATGACATCACAAACCATTATATCCAATAGACTCTGCATAGCCGGATGACCCCCGCTGCCATTAGAGGCAAAAAGCCACAAGCGATGGGGCTAACAGAGGCTAACATGAATGACACAAAGATAAATTAAACCCATTTATCTCTATGAATATGTTTTCGTCGGCACTAGTATGAGAGAGACGCACTTAGAGATAAGACGGTCTATCTTATCTTTGTGTCATTCATGTTAGGGCCGCAGGCGGTAAGCGCATAACCTCGAACGCACCAATCACAGCGCTCTAAAAACCCCGCGCGCCCCGCAACTTTGGTAACATTATTTGCTAGTAAAAGTTAGGCTAAGCGTCTTTATGATATTTAGTCAGTGATGTTACCCTTTCTAACATAGTGATGCCTCGGTCTGTTAGCAATGAAAGGATACCGTAGCCTTGAAATAATAAAAGCCTGACTCTTGAGACTTCTTTAGTTTATCCTTTCTAATTAATTGAGTTAGGCCGTCATTGACCGAGCGAGCGAAGCGTCTCCGTTTCAGCTTGGGCAAAAATATGTTCGTATGTTTGTCCGGATTTCCCGCTGTTCCCCTCTGCAGGTCCCATTTCTCAACTGATTCTCGTGAAATTTTGTGAGCAGGTTCAATACTTATAGGTATGTTTTTTTTGTCGACTCGGTGTTTCGAATTTTTCAAACTTATTTGCGGTGTTGGGAAACTGACAGCAACATATGTCAATGTATAACAGTTTATCAACTGCAAAGTTAAGTTTGTCGTGAGGTCACGGACCCACTAGAATTAATATAAAAAAAAAAAATGTGTGTGTTTTAATTTTATAGTCTTTAGGATTTTGGTCTGTGTAGTGTTCACAGCACTTCAAAATTGGGATAATTACTCATTACTGAATTCAGCAAGATGAATTAGTGCCTGTCTACATTTGTACCGGTATACAAATCTGGTTAAGTGTTCTGAGAAGACAAAGATTGAAGCACAAAGAGTCCTCTTAGATATTTATGGAACCACAAGATAGGAGAGTGAAATCGAACCCATGCCCATGGACCTCCGTCAGTTTGAATGACATATCAACAACGGCACTCTCGATGAATTTACAAAAAGGAAATTAGGATGTTGGCTTGGCATAAATAAAGTTGTTGTTTTGCATTAAATAAGTACTTGGAAAACGTAAAATTGGATAAGAATTAATCACTGAGAAATGAAGGAATTTCCTATTGATGATGAGGTTCCAAACTTTTTAGTTTTTAATTTTAAGAAGTGCAAGACCATTTTGTTGTTAGGCTCCAGTCATTTCTAAAATCTACCGAAACAACCAATGTCATAAATTGTGTATCAAATCAAATCAAATATATTTATTACGTATGAATATTTGGGTTACATTAAGAGTTAGACATATCATAATTTTAAGTTGTTTCACCAAAATTCTACCTGTGCAGGTGTACACGCATTACATAAAATAAAATAGTTATAAAATTATCATCAATAATATTACAAATTAATCAATAAAAATAATAATAATAATATGAATAATACGATAATTCCAGAAATGCCAAGCAACTTAACAATAAGCGGCAAGCCACTTTCAAATTAATTCACAAAATGTCAGAGAACGAATACAAAAAACCTACATTATTCCAATACAAACAAAAATAAATAATTACATGAAATTCAAAAGTCTACTATTCATAAGTGATAAAATTTTCAAGATGTCCATTGAGTCTGATCTAAAAATTCCTTAATACTATAAAAACATTTTTCCAAAAGCCATAATCTCATGTATTTCTTAAAATCACCAAAACTATTTTCCTTCAGATTGTCGGGCAGTTTGTTAAAAATACGAATGCACATTACAAACGAATTTCTCCTTGACGCCGCCAACCTGAACGGTGGCTTATATAACTTGTGCACATATTCCGATCTGACTTTTCCTTTAGACATGTCCTGCATATATTGAAAAAGAAACATATATTTAAATACAAACAAACTAACCTCTAGTATGTATAAGCAAGGTGCAGTAAGTATATTATGTTTTCTGAAATATGGACGGCAAGAATCCATTTGCTTTAGACCAAAAATAGCTCTAATGCAACGCTTTTGGATCAAAAACACCCGATCATTTCCGGAGGCGTTTCCCCAAATGACGATACCGTATCTGAGTGCCGATTCAACGTATCCATGATATGCCATCAGAGCCGCCTGTAAAGTCACCGTCTGGCTTACTTTCCTGAGAGCATACACAAATCTGTTGACTTTAGAACAAACGCTGTTTACATGTTCCTTCCAACTACAGTGGCAGTCAACATTTATTCCTAAAAACTTGAATTGCGCTACCTCTTCTATTTGCTTCCCTTTGAAATTAATGTTTAAATTTTTTGCATGACCCAAAACTGTACGGAATTGCATATATTTCGTTTTGGTAACATTTACTTTTAAATTGTTCCTTGTGAGCCAGTTTATTGTAAGTTCTAGTGTTTTATTAATTTCCTCATTGTAAGTTTGCAAATCTTTACCATCGATTATAATAGTCGTATCATCAGCAAATAAGATGCACTCGTGCGTTAAATTATCGGGAAAATCATTAATGTACATTAGAAATAACAGCGGCCCCAAAATACTGCCCTGTGGCACACCGTAGTTGTTATTTTGATATGTCGACTGATATTTCTCTAATGCATTACTATTTTGACAAAAACCTGACGTTTGTACACATTGTGTTCTATTTTCCAATCCAGTACAGGCCCTCTAATGCCATATCTAGATAACTTAGTAAGGAGCCTTTTATGACACACGAAGTCGAATGCTTTGCTCATGTCCATGAACAACACTGTGACTGGTGTCGTTCTATCTACAGATTCTATTACATGCTTTATCAACTTAAACGTTGCAAGAGAGGTACTTTTGCACTTTCTAAATCCATGTTGCTCTTCTTTTATTATTTTACAATCTTCTAGAAATTTGATTAGTCGGGAATACATTGCTTTTTCGAAAATTTTTGAAAGAATGGGTATAAGTGTAACCGGTCTATAATTTTCCATCAAACATTTGTCGCCCTTTTTGAACAATGGCTTTACCACAGACTTTTTCAAACTTTCAGGGAAAATACCCTGCATGAATGACAAATTTATGATATACAACAACTATTTACACTATTAATGCAGCAGTATCACGTGAGGAATTAAATGAAAGTGATGCTAAAAATTATTCCGTTCACGATATGCATCAGTTGCTTGTATAAACAAAGTATAAATCCGTCATGTCTATCAAAAATAAAACCAAAGTTCATTTTGTGTGAAAACATGAGCGTAAAAAGTGAAGAAAATGATAGATTATATTGATGGATCAATAATTATAATCAATTTAAAATAGAACCATCCGTGTGGTGCCAGATATCTTCTTCCGTGGGTGTCGTAAAGGGCCAACCGAAGGATGGACAGCAGCGTCCTTCTAGCAACTGCGGTCGCCAACCCGCCTGTAAAGCGTGGCGACTATGTATGACAAATCCCCCATTTTTAGGGAAGGCCTATGTCCTGTAGTCGAAGTATGGTAGATAATGTTGATGATGATAGAAAGAACAAACTTTACCTCCTATTGCTTTGTCTCATGCATCTACCTACCTACAGGTAACAGTGTTACGTCATACTGGGAAAAACAATACATAATAATGGACCCGCGCTCAACAGTTAAATAAACCGTTCCATCAACAGAATATTGGATGTGCTGAAAATTCATTCAGCAATTCAATTACGCTTCGTGTAAAGGAAACCTTTACTAATTAATCGTATTATTGTTCAAGTAGAAACACTGTCTGTGGAATACATTAGGTAGTAACTAAATAAAGTGTCAATCATTACTCATTGCAATAGTTTAATAAATAAATAAAGCCCTCTGAAAACGGATTACCGAATGATCGACAACTCAACGTTTCGGAAATGTATAATTTTGGAAATCATTTGGCGTACTTGTTATTTTCTTAATTTCAAAGAATTGCTAAACTGAAGTTGCAGTTGGCGGGGCACATTGCTCGTAGAACAGATGGCCAATGAAGCCAAAGGCAACATGCGCCGACCACCCACGCGGTGGACTGAAGACCAATGGCCCTAACATGAATAACACAAAGATAAATTAAACCCGTTTATCTCTATAATTATCTCTTTCGTCGGCACTAGTGTGAGAGAGACGCACTTAGAGATAAAACGGTCTATCTTATTTTTGTGTTATTCATATTAGGGCCGCTGGTGAAGATTGCGGGTCTCCGCTAGATGCGAGTAGAAAAAGTCGGTTGTGTCGATCATTGGACAGGAGGCCTATGTCCAGCAGTACGTCTTTCGGCTGAAATGATGATGACGATAATTATTTCCTGCTAAAGCCTTACAGGATTGTGATAAATTTAACAGAATCTAGCTAACGTATTGGGGCATAATATCCTAAAACCGCGCTAAGTGCGAGTTAAACTCGCGTGAAAATAGTTGCGTTCCGTACATAATTATCTGCAATTTCCTAGTTTACTTTCAATACCATATACTTCTTATAGGTTTTCCTGTAATCTATAGGTAAAAAACTATTTTCTGCATTTATTTCAAAATTTTAGTTCCAGTAGTTTCGGAGATAAGGGGGAAAGGTCAAAATGTGTTATCTTAAAATTCTAAAATAAAAATATTGCTTTTCCGTGTTCATCGGTGCTTCCTTCAAACTTTTTTTAAACTATTTCAAATATTTTTATGCGATTTTCATTTTTATTTAGAGAATCTCTGGAAAAAGATTTGAATGGTTGCTAGTATCTAATAAAGATGGAGGAGGGGAGGGAGGGCGGGAATTGAGAAGGATGAAATGACTTAATTTTGTAGATGATAGTATTTATTACCATACCGCTATTATTAGATAGAATTTTACAGAACAAAGGAGCCTAGAGCCTGTACAGAGTTTTGAAAGAGGAAATATGTTTTACCCGATTTTAAGCAAAATCAGTTCTTATTGTAACGATATTAGGTTCACTAAAGCGACTGTCTATCTGTAATTAATACTCTGAGCGAGTCAAACACGGTACAATTTTGTGAATAACTCAATTAATTGGAGCCTATCCTATGATTGAATCCGAGAGATTAACAGAACTTAGGTTGAAAACAGTATTCGAGCTTGATAATTTCATTAAATACTAGCAACACCCACAGTTTCAGCCGCGGTATAACTTATGTAAATGATTATTCCCCGTGTTATTCATACCCTTGGTGGGTTTTACGTTAAACCATTTCTAATCGGATGCCTAAATTTTATAAGGCCACCTGCCCTTACTTAAGACCTGCCAAATTTCAATTTTGTAGGCTTATTACATAGTTCTTAAAGTTTCGTGATTAGTTTGTGAGTTAGTTAGTGGTTTTCGCATTTATGTATATAATAAAAATATGCAATTACTCCGTTTTAGAATGTAAGGTGTTTTACAAATGAAGTCTGTTGAGAACTTGAATAACATTTTGACAAATTCATTGTCTACATGTTTTTGTAACTGAATAAATTAATTAATATAGAAGAAATTACTTAACAAAATAATCATCATCATGGGCCTACATCGGTCCCACTGCTAAGTTCGCCTCCTCTCACAGTTAGAGGGACTGAGCAGTAGTCCCTACGCGGGCTCAATGCGGATTGGACTCTTCACACATATCTTTAGGGAATTACGGCTTTGTAATGCAAGTTCGACACACAAACATGCGAAAAATTATTATGCGACAGATCGGCATTGCGACGAACGCTTGTTCAAAAGAACTGCATTGCGATACATTTTGATTTTGAACCTTGTGCTAATGGCATAAAGTACATTTTAGATTAATAATTATTCGCGACACTATCAATCAAAAATCGACTTCTCAGGCTGGTTCCAGTGTCACGCGGATCGTCGGCGCGGATCGCTCCGCACAGACCGATTTGTATGTAATGCGGACGGGTCCGTACGGACGACAGTCCGCATTACTCTAAAACGCTCCCTAAGCTTTCATACAGATCGGTCTGTCTGTGCGGAGCGATCCGCGCCGACGGTCTGCGTGACACTGAAACCAGCCTCATATACGCAGGCTACCTCACGATGATTCCCTTCACCGAAATGCTCGTGTATCAAATTCAATTCCACACATGACATCCGAAAATCTCAGAGGTGCTTTCACTACATATTATGGTATAACATACTCCCAAATTCTGTGTGCTTTATACTCGTAGTATCAGTGTCAAATGTATCGCATCAAGCTGTTTGTGTTGACTGATTCAATTTTCCTAAATGCTACGTGAAACAATGATATAATGTGATAACCAGGATTTAGTATGGACACAGTGGCGTAACTAATGGCCTAGTTATATATTACTTTAGTAGTATATCTAACTTAATTATTGATGACATGCGGCACTAAGACACTACCTCAAAAGAAGGCTCAAGGTACAGACTATAATATATCTAATAGAATCCGCATAGCCGGGCGACAACCGCTAACAGCATTAGAGGTAAAAAGCCAAGCGGCGAGGCTACAAGCAGACGCGGGGCGCATAACCTCGAACGCACCAATCACAACGATATGAAAACCCCACCCGCGCGCTATTTCGGCAGTTTTTGTTGCTAGTAATAGTTAGGCTAAAAGGTGTCTTTAGGATATTTAATCTTTGACTCAAGATCACCCAAAGGGCAATGAAAAGGGCTATGCTCGAAGTATCACAGCTAGATATGAGCTTGATCGAAAAAGAAATGAGGAAAAATAACATAACCCAACTGTAGAATGTGTGGCGAAGAGGAAGAAACAATGAAACACATCATGTGTGAATGTGACGCCCTCGCCAGACTAAGAATGAAAATCCTTGGCAATGGAAATCCAGAACCAGGGGAATTCAAGGCACTACCACTGCGCTCCACAAGTCACTTCATTGAAGTGGTGGAGAATGATATGGAATAGTGCTTAGGAAAGGGTTTTTTACACAAAAGATCCCATAGGGTCGAAGTGTATCCGCAAGGACCCCACCCTCTAAGATAAGATAAGAACATAACCCAAAGAATTGCTAAATTTAAATGACTGCGAGCGGATCATAGTGCTTGTGGAGCAGATGGCCGATGGGCCAAAGAGTTCTTGAGTGACAACCGCGTACTGGAAGACGCAGCGCGGGTAGACCACTCACACGGTGGACTAACGACCTGGTGGAGACAGGACTCCGCTGGATTTGAGCAGCACAGGATCGGTAGTTGAGGCGATCATTTGGGCAGGTGTATGCCCAGCAGTTTACGTTGTTCGGTTGAAATGGTAATGATGATGACCTAGTTGCAAAGTTTTTGTATATAAATCTAAATCATTATTATTATTAAATTTATTATTAAAAACTGATAAATGATGATTTAAAGGAAGGTGCAGCGTTACGCGCTACAAAGTATGTGTTTCTTTTAATATGGCCTCCTTTCAATTTGCTTTCAAATTTTCTTCTTTTGGAAGTTCCTTTTATAATTCAAAAAAATTCTGTCATTCCGTTTGTTTTACGGTCTCGGCTCACTTTTCTTCCCAATTTTGACGTGGAAAGATGCTTTAAAAATCAAATCTCTAGATAAAATGGAATCTTTTCCTGTGTATTAACGCGATTTTACGATACTCGCGATCCGCCTTTATCCTTTACGGCTACCAAAAGAGTTTAAGATGGATTTGTGGAACGTCGTGACATCTATAATCCCGTCATTCATGGGAAAACTTTATTAACATAAATCTGACTACAATCGGAGGAAAGCCCTTTTAAAAAATGTGTATTGTATTTGGTTTTTTATTACCTCGCCTTGCAAGGTTTGGGTGCTAAACACCTCGTATTTTTTCAGTCCTAGGAAGAGCCTATTTAATTGCCACCCACGCTCCAAACCTACCATCGCGCTGATCGTCTCGGCAGCCGCTACCCGACGGCGATCGTTGGTGCCATACACGAGACGGCGTGGTACTCCGGAACAACACCCGCCAGCTACGTCTACTAAATTATAATTTAAATTCTCATTCTCATTCGTATTCCGTTAAACCAATCGTCTGGAATTGTAGGATTTTTCCTTTTTGTGTGTGACTGTTTGTGATTATTTTTAAGTATTATTTAATCCCCAAAATTCAAAAGGCGATTTATTCCGCAACGTCTTATTTACCAACTTTCGATCATCTTTTGGCCAAATTTAACCTTTACTTTAAGTTAATGATATTGTTATGTCATATTATTGTTTGTATGTGAAGTTCAACTGGTGTTGCACCAGTTACCGTTCGCGACAACCTTAAACTACGGTTAGCCTTAGGTTGAGTGATCTGCACAAATCTAGGAATCAGGTCGAGAAAGTCGACCCAATCGACCCAGTTGTCCTTATCATCTTATTATTACTTACCACTGAATCTTAGCACCCGTACCCGTATCCGTCAACGTGGGTTCTGTTTAATGTGGTTCCGCCTGGCAGTTTATTATTATTTTAACGTTTAATACAAAGTTTTTGTAAAAAGGATTTTTCATTTAAAGAAAATTATGACGTGATAGGTCGCGAGCCTTTTTAAAAGGCGACCATGTGTTGGAACCTCTAAAGTGACAGTACGAAGGATACTAGGGCCTCTATTCGGGAACGTCAAAGCGATATAGTTCCAGTTCGCGAGCGGGACTCGTATCCCACTCTTACGCATTACGCATCGTGCGCAAGACTGGGATGATACTCTGGCTAGCGTCGCTGCAATATCCCTTGGACGTTCCCAAATAGAGTCGCTATACAACAAACACAAATAAAGTAAAATCTAGTTTTAAAAGACCCAAGGAAAAAAAACATGTATGGCCTCTATTCGACGTTGCATAAGCGGTATCGCAAATTATTTTGCTATGATATGGCGCTCTTATTAACTTGGAAGCAAAGGTGGCCACAACTTAAAAAAACCGTTCAACTGCGAGTCTAACTCAAACCAAAGGTGCAAAAACATCTGAGCGCTCTTACGCACTTGACAATAAAGTCGTGTTAACATATTTTTGACCTTGACTGTACATCTCGCTTAAAGTTTACGGTTTATTTGTACTAAACTTTGAAACTGACTGTACGTCTACGCCCCCCGTTAATGAAGTCCTAAGTATTTGTTAGTGCGTCGCCAACTGTCACCTAAGTCAAGTACTCAAACTCTGCTTAGAAACTTTGACCAAAAAGGCGTATAAAAATACAGCAGCTGTCCGTCGACCTTTTTACCTTTTTGCTTGACTTTGCAGAAAGGAGGTTAATGCGTTTGAGTATCTTGTATCCGGTGTGTAACGGGTCGGGAACAAACCGAAACCCGTGGTGGAGGAAACTACAAAAAATAATTGCGACCTTTTATGCGCGATAGAGAGGGCGGAGAGCAGGGGGAGATGAGGCGAGGAAATTCGTTTACCAACCTAACCTACCTACCTATAGAAGCAGTAACTAGGTTTTGTCACGTGACATCTTATTTAAAAATCAGTGTTTTTGAGTTATACTTATTAACAAACAATTACTTTGAATGAGCATGTCCTTACTCAGTATTTTCATTGCTTAGCTTTTCATTGCTTGACTTTCTTAGATTATAGAAGTAAAAGATACGCTGTAAATTAATTGAACCTACGACTGTAATGCTACGCTGCTCGCGCAAACATCAGCGCCCTAATGAAAAAACAAGATGGCTGTATTTTATTAGTACGTTGATTTCAAATATGTTTTTTCGCCTTACGTCAGCCAGTGACAGTATGACCAAATTAAGAAGATTGTAATAATGCTATCACAAATAAGCACTTAATTGCCAATATTATTTAGTATCATAACCTTACAGGCCAAACAAATGCGCATATGTTTTGTATGAATCCGTGGCCTGTATAGTTGACGTTTTAGGCGGCATGGCTAGACGGTTTCAACGTTTACTCTATTAGTATTCTATACTCAAAGTTGACTTTATTAATTGTGCAATTCCATTAATGATAATTGTACTGAGGTATCATTAATCCGTAGTTTAATGCCGACTTTCTGTGGTTTTAATCGTTATAGTGAGTATATCGCTATCGGTGAGAATCTTTAACTAGTTTTTTTAAACTATTTTAGTTTCCAAATGTCTTGTGATAGCTGTTGGTTTTCCATAAATAAAAATAAATATTAGAAAGTATACATTTAAAAAGTATACGTCATAAAAGTACTGTTTATTAAAAATACAGTATAAACAAAACAATCCGTAAGTAATCATTTGATTAGCAAAATTCGTAAGTTAATTTTAATTTTTATGAACATCTATATGTACCGGAATTCGCAGAAAACAAGCTTTCCATAAATACCACTTAATTTAAACCCCAAAATGGTACGATCTCCTCACAATTAGCTCGGGTCTCATTACAATAATAGATGTGTCACTTAGATTCATATGAATATTTTACATTTTCTCATATACACGTCTCTCACACGCCTCACGGTTCCCTGTTAGATATGAGACTAGTTTTATTCGATTATCATTATTTGACCACGAAATACTTTATTTCTAGGTAAAAAAATACTCGTGGGTGTGTAATGATCGGTATAACAACTTTTGATATATTTTCACTAGATATAACAACATTTGATATAATTTCTTAGAATATAATCACTCAAGGGGCATAATAAACTTTTTATATAACAACAAAGTAGATAATTATTTTCATAATGTTCAATAAGTATAATAGATGTTTGATATAATGTTAACCTAATATAATGAACGTAAATATGTAGTATAGGATTATAAAAAAACTTTGGTCGTGGGGTCGTATTTCTTCCTAACACTCCTACTCGCTTTGCTCGTCGTCGTACCTAACAGAGACCTGCTATAACGCAGAAAAGGTACGTTATTACAATAATAGTACGTATGCCAGATTATATCAGTACAGTACTGCATTATACCCACTGAGCGTTATATCGATAGTTGTAATATTACAAGTTCATTATACCTAATGATAGTTACATCATATCAGAATATGCCAAATATTGGTATACCAAAAGTGCATTTTATCCCTTAATCGTTATATCGACCAATAACGTATATCAAAAGTTGTTATATCAACCGTTATGTACCCCATATAATCGTATCCCAGCATTCAGCAGCGTTTTCCCTTCACTTTGTCCAATTGGGGGAGGGAGAAGGAATTTTTATGCATACTTGTACTGTTCACATTTACATTTGTTCGGAAAACAGACACCCGCATCTTGAAACTTGCAAGTTCCCGAAACTCGAAAAACTTGTTAAACTGCAGCACAGCCTTAAAATATTAGCATACGTTTAAAATCCCGGCCATTTGTGTCATTATATACAGACACCAACTACCCTTTTCATTTAACTCGACAAAATGTATCTTCCTCCTTACATTATGTAACTTTTAAACGTTTTTCAAGCGATAATTATGCGAAACTAATTGACTTGTACTAATTTGCTTCGTTCGGAGTGGAGACTCGTTCCGTGAGAGTTGTAACTTTAAAGGTGAAAATTAAACGGGCTGTAATGGATGATCATTTAAGCTGAATTTCCACCAGAGTTGTCCAATGAAAATAAGCAGTGAGCGGGAAAAATCCACCAATCAGTGTAAAAGGCTGCTCTGATTGGTTTAGAACCAAGTAAGCAAGTAAGTAGTCATGTGGCCAATTTTTTCTTTGCCCACCGTTCATTTTCTTTGTACTGCTTATGTGCTGTCAGGCTGGCTTACAGTAGTATGACTATCTAACGTGCGCATTAGTGCATAAACGAAGCTTTAACGTAGACTGTACCCACAAAGTCATTCGGTCCAAATTTGATTTTTGTTTTTGGACCTCATCGCTCATCAGCCAGTGCGCACATGAAATCATATGGCAGCATCGGTCCTTTAATTTCACAATGGACCCAATTCGAAACAGTGTCTTGCCTTTTTAATTTCAAATTTCCTAAAACTTATAATAAGAAACGTCAAACTCGATTTCGTATAGCACAAAGCTGTCAAGATCGCGGGTGACGTTTCTTGTTTTAAGTTTAGTGACTGTTAAATTTAGCTCAGACACTTTGGAATTGGTCCCAGTGACACAACTGAAAATTAAATGGACTCCGATTAACAACTTTAATACAATAGTGGTATGACTTTTAAGAGAATGGAGTATCACTTCGCGTTGTGCCACTGTCGAATTAAAGCAGCGACTTGTTTACCCATCCTCCCTAAAATCCCTTCGCTCTCTTTTTCCCTTTTTTTTGTCCCTTTTCTAAAATCTGAGAAAATAGCGTGTTGCACTTCTCTAACCGTATCTTTACTTTTCCCGCAAGCACTTTTCTTTATCTTCGAAACAGTTTGGGAATTCACTTAAATAAACACCCAGATAACCTTAAGATTAAATACTATCTGCAAGCATATTATAGTCAAACAAACTTCATCTTGCTTCGCCCGCGTGATTTTATTTACTTATTTACTTTATTCAAAAGTCAAAGTCAAAGTCAAACTATCTTTATTCAATTTAGGCTTTTACAAGCTCTTATGAATGTTAAGGAATAAATCTACCACCGCCGATTCGGAAAAAACCCTCAACTGAGAAGGGCCGGTAATTAACTCGGTGAGGAATATTTTTTTTAAAAGTACACATATTTAACAATGATGTATACAGTTGTAAACAATTTTTTTTTAGTTTATTCCTCAAAACGTACATAACATTATTATGAAAATAATTTCCTCGCCAAACTGACAACAGTATGTTGTCGAGATCGCGCTCAAACTCACATTTTTTTTGCAATGTAGGTACCTAAATTTACTTAATCCTACACAAGTCTATATTGTAATACAATATAAAAGATAACTTACTTAAAAGAGATGGTTTAGGATACTCGTACTATTGGAAACATTTGCCCTATGCCAAACTTTCCAAAAGTATTTTTTTAACGTATCTTTCACTACTTTTCTGCTAAATTGTTTTTCTTGCCTTAACCAGTCAATTTCGTTATACATTTTTGGAACCAGGTACATATTTGTTCTCCAGGAATCTAAGTATATACCACATTAAGTACGCCCATCGAGACCCAGAGGTCGCCGGTGCAGGTCAGGATTAACTCCAAACATCCCTGTGCATGATACAGTATTTTACTGTGTGCGCTGTGTGCCCTAGAAATAAGAATTCGCTTTAGCCATTAGGGCATGATTGTGAGACAAATAAATATTCTAACTCTCGTTTTGTTTTAGTTTTCTGTGCTAAGCACAACGTTTCGAGCGTTACAGATATAGTGAATAATATGTTTCCATCGGTAAAACTCGGATCTCAGTCGGAAGACGATGGGTACCGAAGTGTCAATTAATTATTGTATTAAGTGAGTGACATGTTTATATTCATTAATATGAAACTTTATTATTTACTGTCAAATGTCAAAATGAAAAATGACAGCATGGTATGATGGGTACTGGTGCCCAATTCTCGATGCATTCGAGATAATGTCAATTGCGAGATTAAACGTCAGATTCATACAGTTGTGTCAAATGAGTGTATGCACTGACGTTTAATTTCGATTGTGACATTATGTCGAATGCGCCGAGAATTGGGGGCCTGCTGAAGCTAATTGAGAGAGCACGATAAATACGAACTTTTTCGATAAAACACGATGGAAACTAATTATGCACTACATCTGTATCCGGTTATAAAATTGAACAGTTATTCAAACAAACATACCTAACCTATAATTTATGCATATTTTATGGACGCTGCGAGAAAAACTGGACATAATGAACTCCATGGCATTTCTCCAGCACGATCAATTTTGTTGCGATGTCAAAAGTATTTCTATTTTCAAAAATTCATTAGTCTTCTCGACATTTTTCTGTATTTATAATTAAACATGAAGGTAAAATTGTACCTCACAAATTTATGCTATGATATTTTTAGGTGGAAATTAATCAGATTTAATTAATATTTGAATTTAAATTAATCCGAAAGAATCCCACATGACACCAACCTTGATCGAGGTTAACATTGAAACGATAAACGCGAAATACCTATCTTCCGTGCACATTAAAATACCGAATGACCAAAGTTACGTAACAAAGTTGTTTACGCTTGGCATGTTAGGGCCCCAGCACACTCGAGACTACAACATGCGACTAGCGACTTATTAAAAACGTAAATGAAAATGTTTTGCAAGCTTCTTAAAGCCTGACATTTGCTTTAAAAAGGCCCCGCAAGATACAGCAGTAAGTCTTTGTTCATCCAAACCATTTCAATAAGTAAAAAATAATCTGAGACATAGAGTACAACAGAAAAACCAGAATGGGTACAAAACTACAATGAGTAAAAAAACCGGTCAAGTGCGAGCCTGACTCGCACGCCGAGTGTTCCGCAATTACGTATGAAAAAGAAACAGTACCTTTTAAGTACGGAATCCTAAAAAAGAAAAAAATAGCTTTTAACAACGGGGTAACCATTTACAACCGACCTATGAAATAAGACAAAAAATAACTTTCGCAAGCTCCTATCTCCGTTCAATCGTAGAGTGTGATACGACTTTGCAAAGGTTATTCCGTTTAACTTTTTTTTTTTGTGATGTTATTACAAATTCACGGTTTTCAGACTTTTTCCTTTACTTGTGCTGTAAGACACTGCTTCTTGCCAAATTTCATGATTCTAGGTCAACGGAAAGTACCCTATAGGTTTTGATGCCCTTTGGATTCCTTTGAAAGTATCAAAATATGAGACATAAACGGCCATATCTTTTGATTGCGGTGACTTAGAAGGTTGATTTTTCAAAGCTTCAAGAGATTGTAGCCCTGAGTATATGGTATTAATTTCAACTTGATACCTCCTTCGCGTTCCTGAGAAAAAGGTCTTGACAGACAGACAGACAGACAGACAGACAGACAGACAGACAGACAGACAGACAGACAGACAGACAGACAGACAGACAGAAACAAGGACAACCGAGTGATCCTATAAGGGTCCCTTTTTTCCGTTTGAGTTACGGAACCCTTAAAGGAGATGTATAGCCTCCCAGATCAGTAAAATATAGTTATATGTAGGTAGATCTGGACCAGCAACGCTCTCTATCCGATGGGTTACCTGGTTACCCTGAAAACCAGCATCAGGCAATTGGTTTGACATAATGCTGGTGTGGTAACTATATTCGAGCTTTTATTATTATTAGATTTAAATTAGTTTTTCTATTATTATGGTGTGTTAAGCATCAAATACAACTTTTTGTATTGCAATAAAAATGCTTAATCTAAGCCGCAGAAGTAGGTATGTATATGATACCTAGGTCAAAAGCTTAATATGAAATTTAATTTAAGTATCAGAGGTGTATAAAGTCTCAAGGTTCCGGAGATTAATCCAGGTTAAATGGAGTGTCTGCATGGACATGGTACTCGAGTTGCCAGCTAAATTTATCGAACAGTCTCCCATAGTTAAGAGAAGACATACAAGACATTTTTAATCGCACAATTCCGCAGCTAGTTATGATTTTCTCTATATTTTTACTGTGGAAAGACTGACACAAGCAAAACAACGACGTCCCGAGTAAACGGACCCACTCAAGATAAGTATGTAGTTATCAATACGCGAAACGGATGGCCCAATCGCACGCTAACGTTACCATACGACGTCCACACGTTATCTTTAATTACACATGTAATTGTTTGTTTGTTTCTCCTTCTTTCACGCTTAGACGGAGCAATAAATAGACGTGATGTTTTTCATAACTATAACCTTATTTACATGCAGCCACTGCCACTGCTGCTCGCGCTGTCAGAAATAATTCCCGGATACTGTTTTCGAAGGCAGTGGGTGTTTACATGCTGTTCCTGACCCACTGCGCGCCAGGTAACACGAGTAGCAGTGGCAGGAGCAGGCGAAGTGACCCAATTACATACTCGCGCTGCCCACTTCTCTACTCACTTCGGCTGCATGTAAACTAGCTATATAGTTGGAGGGCTGTAGTGACATAGGCTACTTTTATCCTGGCAAAATGCAGTTTCGAATAGCGATAAACAAGTGCTACGCAGATTTTTTTGTGTGCAAGAGCTAGCCTAATATTCTAAGCAATAATATTCCTAGTTAGTGGCTTAAAAATATTAAGTGTGCGCGCGCTCTAATCATATCAGACTTATCTCGTTTTATAGTTTTAACTTGTCAACTCAGTTAAGAGAGCGTTATTGACGGGCTTGGGTGTGCTATTTATTGAACATTGTGTTAAAAATGGAGATATCTTTTAAACAAAAGAGGGTCCTAGTTACTGGAGCTGGTCAAGGTGGGTACTGTTTTAACCACATAATTGTTTATTTTGTTCATGTGTGATATAAGAATTATTATTTTTAGCCACCTAAAACTAATGAATACTTTGGAATGGCCATTAAAAAGGTCATAAAAATATTATACATATAAAAAAGTTGACAAAAAGTCTCTTACAAGTATATAATGTATTTTATAAAATTAAATTGCTCCTCTGCTGCACTGGGAGTGAAGAAATAGCATAGAATGCGTGCAGATGCTTATCATCCTGGCATGTCGTAAAAGTCGACTAAGGGACGGGTCCTCTCCAACATGGTGGACTATCTTTATGGGCGATGGGCTGATCATCTGTCACCATACGGTTCATCATACCATCTTAGGACTAATTAATCGAACGTGGCCATAAGTAGTCTTGTGGCTCTGCCAACCAGCTTAGGGATTTCGGGCGTGATGCTATGTATGTATGTATGTATAAAATTAATAATCAAGAAGGTTTTTGGATGGGATGTGAAAGATAACATAGAGGGATTGTATTTTTCATTTAATATTTTATTACCTTGAAGAAGCCATAAATTAGACATTGATTGTTTGACAAATTGGCGTAAACAAATTCTTGATTAATCATTTCAAAATTACAACTTTAAGTACTAAGTACTTAAGATTGGATTATTTGATAATAATATACTTACATGCTAAGAACAAGATATTGACTGATATGGTTTGAGTAGGTATATTAAAAATAATGGTAATACAATAGTGTCGTGATGATCTCAACGAATTTAAGTATCTACTACAAACGTTGATTTAATACACAGCATTCAACAAGTCCCTCAAAAATACCCTTCTTGAAGTCCAATAAAGTGGACAGTAACAGCTTAGTATAACTTTTTAACTTTTTTCTGCTGAAAGATGTTTGTATTAAACCCTCGACTGTACTGATATCTTGTTAAAGGATCAGTCTGGTATGTGTCTATGTTTAAGTATAACCTTAAGGTTCGAAATCCTCCTGGTTCCCATAGTTCAAGAAAGTTTGTGTTATAATTTTTTTGTTTGAACTATCCACATGCACGATGCATTGTTTTGACCTAAATGAAGAAACTATTTTGCACAGAAAAGACGAATTTCATTTTGCCCATTTTAAAATGTTGTTGTATTAATCTTCTAGGTATCGGCAGAGGAATAGCAATAGAGTTATGGCGCGGTGGTGCAGAGGTTGTGGCCGTCTCCCGCACCAAGTCTTACCTGGACGCTCTCCAGAAGGAATACCCTTCCATCATCACCGTGACCCTGGACCTGGCCAACTGGGAGGAGTCAAGGAAGGTGCTAGAGTCTCTTGGACACTTCGACTGTCTGGTGAATAACGCTGCGCTGGGTTTGACTGAGGATTTCCTTACCACTACTCCTGAGAATTTTGATCTGTAAGTATTATTGTTTTTTGAACTTATGGTAGAAAAAATCTCGTAAAAGCATTTCGATATCCGTCTGTCTATCTTGGATAAGATTTTCTTTTCTTTTTTATTTTCTCAAATAATAGAAAATTAACTCTAGACTAGATAGAAAGAACAGGAAATCCGAGCGAAGGTAGCTCGGATTACCAGTGACGGGCTTGAAAAATAATTAGAAAAATTGTCTCTTAAGATTAATATTGTGGGAATAACAAAATAAATGGAAAGTTGCAATGTCTCAGTGGTTATCGTGTGCCATCAAACGCAAATGTAATTGAAGCAAATATTTAAATAACTTGTTGGTAAAAAAATATTTTTTGCGACAAGCTTTTTTGCCATATTATTTATTTTAGTTCCTATGACCATCTTCCGACTGCTTCATCAGACCAGCTCCATGGTACCATATTATTGCATTGTCACTGAAGTTTACCAAACTTCAGTTCAGTCGGAAATGGAAGTGACAGGATTACAGACAGACAGCGGGACAGGTGAAACTAAATAAAACCTTGTAAAATATAATTTATTACTTTGTGCTACTTTCTTGTACGCATTTTATATTTTAGTTAGACCATTAACTTAAGGCTGCGAAGTGACGATAAAGTCAATTTTATGAGTGAACACTAACCTTGATAACTCAACTGTCATTCACCTGTAGTGTGATTCTCTTACGTGCGCAGCGGATGACCAACGGTTAAACAAAACTGTCAATTTAGACTCTAAGGATAAAACTATTCGGTCTGATTTTGAATGTGTTACTCATCGCTAATCAGCCGCTGCACACGTTAGAAAATCATATGGCTGGTAGCGTAAAGGAGTAAGTTTCTCTGGACGTGTTTTTTGTAACCGGTTTCATCTGATAAATTCACATATCTAACTGTAAAGATGCTTGTAAACGAGCAATTTTTTGGCAAATCATTGCTGCAATTCGGGATATCCCCAAGAGTTTACACTTAACTTTTTGTTCCATGTATTGTTCCATGTTTTGGCATCATCATCATCAATACATATAAAACAGTACCGTGACTCACTTATAGACAACGCACAGCCTAAATGGGTGGTTCTAGAGGTTTGAAATTTGGAAGATATGTTCCTCGAGTACCCTAGAGCTGCACTAAGGAGTTTTGGAAGTAGTGAACGCTTGCTTCCTTCTCAGTGACAAGGCAAGCATGATGACCTCTACAACACTAACAACATTACTATTACAGGTTAATGAACGTCAACGTGAAATCCGTCCTCAACGTGAGCCAAGTGGTGGCCAAGAAGATGATCGAAGCCAAAACCGGCGGTTCCATTGTCAACATCTCTTCCCAAGCATCCAAGGTATTGTACTGGATAATTTAACTCAGTCGCTAAATCTATACTTCCAAACTTACTATACTAATATTATACATGTGAAAGTAGCTGTAGGTCTGTCCGTTTGTTACATTTTCACTGCCAACCCTGAATCGATCTGGACGAAATTTGGCATGGATGTACTTTGGTGTCCGGGAAGGACGTAAGATAATTTTATATTCCGGGAAATTGCACAGTTCTCAAGGGAATACTTATAAACGAATTATATGCGTACGAAATCGCGGCAAAAAGGTAAATCCATACTTTTAATGTGATGCGCGGTGCTACCTTATCTGTGCAGAGGATTGATTTCTAGCGAGGATCGGATGGTGTAGAAAGGTAATAGCAACAACAACCAATAATAACCTGCAAACTTCCTTTCTTAAACTTTTTCGTCGCCACGCTATTTCAAGCCTGCAGAGCCGTGAGCACCCGGTCCTTAAAAAATTACATCCTTGTAATCGACTAGGGTGTTCTGGAGTAAAAGAGGAGAGTTCGAGGGAATTATGCCACATACTGGAAGACGTACTGTAAGGCAGCGTGGGCAGACCACCACGGTGTACTGAAGACCTGATGAATATTGCGAGTCTCCGATGGATGTGAGGATCGGTCGTTATGGCAACTCATTTGGGAGGCTTATGTCCACCAGTGGACATCTTTTGGCTAAAATGAATGAATAAGACACAACCTACAACCTAGGTACAAGGTAGGTAGGCGATACAACCTAGGGATCTTCAAAAAAAGAGCCTACTCCTTTCTCAAAGGGCCGGCAACGCATTCGTGATTCCCCTGGTGTTGCGGGTGTACATGGATGGCGGTGATTGCTTACCATCAGGCAACCCGCCTGCTCGTTTGCCCCCCTCCTAATATAAAAAAAGAATTCTGTCATATAGACTGTCGATGCCCCACGGTAACTTGCTCTTTACGTTGTCGTCATATTACTACAGCACTGAAAGACATGCTTTCTTACACTTTTCTTTAATGTTTACTCCAGGCAGCTCTATGGGGTCATGTGACCTACAGTGCAACCAAGGGGGCCATCGACTCGATGACCCGTGTGATGGCCCTGGAGCTCGGCCCTCACAATATCAGAGTCAACGCTGTCAACCCAACCGTTATAATGACTGAAATGGGCCGACTGGGGTGGTCCGACCCGAAGAAGGCTGAAGGCATGCTTTCGAAGATCCCTCTTGGAAGGTCAGTTATCACGTCAATAATTATGTTATTCCAGTCCAGTTGTAGTAACATTGTAGTGTAACTAACTAAAATTGATGGTAGTTAGACATGAAATCTCAAACATATCAACATCTGATTAAATTAAGGTTGAACTGGTTTTTTTTATTGTATTTTTTACCTATGCATTTTTTGCAGATTCGGTGAAGTTTCGGAAGTAGTGAACGCTGTGTGCTTCCTTCTCAGTGACAAGGCAAGCATGATCAGCGGTGTAGAACTACCCATCGATGGAGGATTCTTAGCTTGCTGATTAGGGTTGTTAACTGTCTGACAGCGAAAATAAAAAAGTTGGTTAGCTTACTGGCTAAGCTATAATTTATAAATATGAAACAATAATATAAATTAAAAGAAAACAATGTTCAAATTACTTGTGTTTTTAGTTTGAAAACTCAGAGTATCGGCAATCCCTTTATTAATACGATAAATAGGTACTAAAATGGAAATGCGACATGCTACTTTCACTCCCTTTTTTTGCAGGAACTGGGAGGCTAGGTTTTGGTTAGATAAGGCCATTTATCGGGTCCATATTGGCTCACATAAAATTCATATTCCTATTTTTTGTATCACTACCGATTTGTATTCATAATAATCACTCTTCATAATTTTTTCCTCATACTTTTTTTGTTCATACATTTTTATTCCTACCATCGGAACTCATAACAGACAGTTATCATATTTTTTTTATTAATAATGTCATTACTAAGAACGTGTTTGAACTCATAATATTTTTTTTCATAACATTTTGCTTCATAACAGACAGTGATCATATTTTTTTTATTCATAATTTTCTTATTAATAATGGCATTGCTAAGAAAATATTTGAACTCATAATATTGGTTTTTACAACAGTTACAACATTCAAAATAAGATTTAATTCGAAAAAAACGAAAGTGAAGTTGTAGGTAAGGCAGGTTATCCCTACCTACAAATTCACTTTCAAGATGGCCTATTTAGCATAAAATCTTACAAATAAGCAAGATTTCCTGAACTGTTGCAAAAAAAAGACCTAACATCGAAGGCTAAGGAGGGAGCTTCGCTTCGCTTCGCTCCCGCCTTAACCTTCTGAACCTAACCTATCTGAGTCGCTTCTGCTCCGACTCATTTTGCTCGCTCGCTTCGCTCGCTCACTCAGAAGTCTTCTTAAGTCGTATCCAATTTCATTTACACTTATGATTAAAAAATATATGGAAATAAATATTAGGATAAAAAAATATATGAATATTGACGTTATGAATCAGAATGATTAGGAGTTTCGATCGTTAGTATAAGAAAATATACAAATACAAATATTAGTATTAACAAGTTGTATGATTAGCGATATTATGAATGCTGATGATTATGAGTTTCGATCGTTAGTATTAAATATTTTTATGAAGAATGATCATTATGATGTAAAATGGTATGAGAAATATTTTCGGACTTCCGATAATAGGACTTAAAAAGTTATGTGAAAAAAGGCGCACCCCCATTTATCCATAGCATCAGCACGTCTCAGTTTCACAATAAGATCTGCAGACATTGGGCCGCGCCTTTTTTGCAAATGGGAGATTGCGAAAAGTTGTATTGCGTGAGTTTCAATTTACTTCAAAAGGGGGATGCATAGATGTTTCTTAAGTTTTAAGAAAAACGGCGGAGGGGAAAGTCGTTATCCTGTAATTTTAATCACTTCTTGACATTATTGTCCGTGATCTATGAATATAAAGAAACGGGTTATAACGTAGCAATTGAAAAGCTAAAGAAGTCGATGCTCGTTACCACTTTTCTGTAATCGTGCCAAATTGTGTCCAAAAGGAGGTAGCTACAATACATGACCGGCCACAATAAGAACCTATAAACCTCCAAATAGAAAAAAACAAATTATCAATACATATAAAACAGTACCGTGACTCACTTATAGACAACACACTAGGCTGTCCTGTGCGCACGGGTGGTCGTAGAGGGTTGAAATTTGGTGAAGATATTCCTCGAGTACCCTAAAGGTGCACTAAGGAGGGATTTTTTTGAAATTTCATCCCTAAAAGGGGGAAAAGGAGTGATAAATTTTCGAAAAATCGAATTTTCAAAATATCGCGGCCGAAGCTATGGCGGGTCCACTTTTTTAAAATAAAAGTCAATATAAAGTCAACCACCCTACATTACTAAATGCATTTTACGTCTCAAACTCAACAAAACTTGTGAATTGCAATCGCACTTGACCGCCATAATTCTCAGGACTTCAAAGGTCCTCTTGATGTAGTAATTCCAAACAGGCACCATACATTTTACATGAGGATCCTTCGCTCGGACGGGTCGACATTTTTATCAAAGAACTTTCTGATTTATTTATCTTTGGGCTCATTGTTGTTTGGGCCGTTAGTTGAGCTTAAAAAGTAATATAAATTTCGCCGGAAATATATAGCTACGAGTTTGGCCGCTGGTAAGCTCTGCCCTTTTTTTGGAAATTTAAGTTAACCGTGCCCGAAATGAGACAGGGTTTTAATTCGTAAGTAGTTTATAATGTTTAGCAAATTAATAGACAGACACGGAAATCCTTTGCTATTCTTCGGACTACGCTTTAATTTCATCATTATGTCCTTAAATACTCAGCACAAAGCAGCACTTATTTGTTTTGGAGCAATAAAGTTGCGTACAAAATTCATTATTCGCATTGCTTTGTTTTTTTTTTTATTCGGTTATTTGATCAAGTAGTTTACATGACCAGCCGCCCATTCACATCCACACCCACATCCATTCGCAGTCCAACTGTCACAGTATTAGCAAGACAGTCCACATATCAAACTGTGATTGTCCCGTCTAAACTGTTATGCTCAAAGTACTGATTGAAAAGATAGTATACTATAGGTTACTAAAATATAAAAAATAGCGTAATATGAAAATGAATAAAACAGTTTTCGGTGACTTTAGCTACTGAACCGCTGGACTGATTTTAATAAATAAGGTATCTTAAGATTTGCGAAAAGCGTGCAAATGTCATAAGATATATATAAAAATTCTAAGGGTGCGTTGCGTACCAGGAGCAAAAATGCTTTTTACGTCGCTAGTCGGGTTTTAGTTTTTAACTTTACTTTTACTTTTTATTACAAATTGTATGCAGTAGTTGATAGAAAAGCAGATTATGCACCTGGCAACAAGTGATGTATTATTGCGCACGTGTTTTTAGAGCGACTAACACTCGGTGCTATAATGAATCACTTTCTGCTTGGTGTAGCAATGTACTATTATTTTATAGGACTTTTTGAAATACGCGTAGTCTAACGCGCGACCTTTCGTGCAGACTTTCCCAGGTTCCAATTCCGCCTCGAATCTCTGTGATTTTTTTGATCTTGTGTGCGGAGTTGAGTTTGATATTTACAACGAGGAGTTCGGTGAAAGAATTCATAGTTCAGTTCATTTCAGAGTAATTCAAAGATGTGGCAGAAATGTCCAACCCGCACCGGTTCCGCGTGGGTACTAGTACCCCAGTCACTATGAAAGGAACCCTGGGCTCAGTAGAGGAACGTACGTATACATATAGACCGACCATCATCATCAGCCATGAAACGTCCACTGCAGGGCGTAGGCGTCCCCCAAAAATGGGGGGATTTGCCATAGTCGCTGCGCTTGGCAGACGGGTTGACGACCGCAGTTGGTCATGGTAGTACTCGAAGGACGCTGCTGCCCATCCTTCATTTGATCCCTCTGTCGCCTATTACGACACCCACGGGAAGAGATGGGGCGATGCTATTCTTAGCCGGCACCACGCGAATAATATGGGCTGATAATTATGATTAATGAATATTGAAGATATTGTGTTGTTAGAGCATAAAACACACGTGTAAGACTAAAACCTGCTCACCGCTTGTTAGCCCTCAAGGGCGGACTTGTGCGCGGCAATTTATTCCAGTCGCGTCGCGGGCGAAGCGGATTTAAATAAACTGATAAAATGCGCGAGGCGGGTGCCACTCAACAACGCTCTTAGGAGTCCTCGCTGAGGGCAAGTTATCAAATATTTAACGTGTATGGAGATAAAAGTAATATTTTTATCTCATTAAATATTAAATGCCAGACAACTTTGAGAAAGAAGCCAAAAGACGCCGCAAACCAAAAGGGCCTCTATTCGTCATTGCCTAAGCGATATCGATATCGCGATGGTTTTATAATACGATCGCTTTTGCTGGCAAGTTAATAAGACCTACTATATCGTAGCAAAATAATTTTCGATATCATTTAGGCAATGTCGAATACAGCCCAGATGTGGATATGGTTAGGTTTACTTGTACCTAAACCTAAATACGTTTTTTTTTATTTTACCTTGTTATGTCTTTAAGGTAGTTATGTTATGTGTCTTGTTGCCGGAAATAAGGTATTATTCAAGATCGTAGCTATCACCGTATCAGCCGTATCAAAGATACGAGGCCCGCGGGTTCTTTTGTGAAAAATATTTACCCTTCTTTTGGGCCTCTAATAAATTTTGAGACAGCATCTAAGGCAAGATACACCACTATGTATGTATTGTATTATTATTATGTATGTATTGTACCATCACGAGACTACGGGAGTCCCGGACCTTTGGAAGGCGTACATGGGGCCGAAGCCAACACGCAGAGGCCTTAAGACAACTTTAATATGAATGTGATGTGACACCAACTGGCGATTATCCCTGAGCTCATACTATAGAAGTGAGCACGCACGGACTAACACAGGTCAGTGTAGGATTATAATAAGGAAATGGATACAAAACTAACTAGATTATGTGGATGAAATGCTGTGGATTGGCTTACTGGGTTATGGAAGCCTGGTCATCGTCTTTATAAAAACGGTTAAAATGGCAGACGGTGACTCGCCAACTCAATGGCATGGCCTCCCTAAAATAGCCGGATATACAGAGCAGCAAGGGCTAACAGTACCCAAGCGGCTGAAGGGCGGAGAGGTGCGTCTGGACTTTAAATGACCGTCATGCGATGCCCATTCACCCATTACGCAACACATCCTCCCTTCCAGCATAAAACTCTCGCTACTCCACTTCTACTGGCCGATTAAGGCACGCCAGAGGTGAGGGTCTATTCCTCATCATTGCACTGGAAGCACCAGCGAGCGATGGGGTCGTCAACTTATTATTATTATAATTATTATAACTATGTCTTTGAATATACGGAACCCTAAGACATTTTCTTGCTCCCGCTTTTCTTTTCAAAAGCCTGTTGTGAACTTATTTCCTTGATACACCTGAAGATTTTGCGTCTACCCAAAATAGATGTTTTGCAGGCGTAAGATTAAATTTATACGCGCCATTTCGTTCACCAACGAGCGCCGGTAAAGCTGGCTGTTAAGGAGTTGTGGCTCCTTTTGGAGCCCTTGGCTCGCTTTTACGGCCACTGGGTAAATCTGCAATTTTACTTTTTGCCAAATTGTTTGCATTAAGTGAATGTAGACCTTTTGAAGTGTTAACGGGAAGCTAAGGGTTTAAAAGGGGGATGTTTGTATTTTTGAAGTTGATAAGAAAACTTTCAAATAGCAGTGTTTCATGTGACGTGAAGAAGAATTTTGTAATTTTTTTTTATTTATCTATATTATTATCTTTATTATATATTTTTTCTTATTTTTAATCATTATTTTTAATTATTATGACCCTTAGAGCCTGTCACTTAACTTATCCAGACGCGGACACTATACATCTCCCTTATTAGTTATTAGAGGACCCGCCACAGCTTCGCCCGCGGTATTTTTCATACAAACTTTACCTCTCTATGGATGTATTTTCAAAAAATCCCTCCTTAGTGCACTTCTAGGGTACTCAACGAATGTCGTGCCATTTAGGCTGTGCGTTGTCTATAAGTGAGTCACGGCACTGTGTTTCAAGCTTCTAACTTTAAAATATTGGGACATCCCTAAAATTAATTTTGTACATTTTCAACCCTACAGGTGTTGTTTTTTTCTAATTGATTTGTAGTGCGCCCGTGTTTCTATTCAGAAGCGTAAATTTTCATTTTCATGATAATAAGTCAAAAAATTACGGATTTCCATACAAACTGTTTTCGCTTTTCACCCCTTTAGGGATTGATTTTCGTAAAATACTTTCGTAGTGAGCGCCTACACCCTAATAGACACCTACCCACAAAATTTCAATTTTCTAACTTTAAAATATTGGGAACTACCCCAAAATCTATTTACCACATATTCACCCCTACAGGGGTTGATTTTCTTTAAATGCTTTTGCAGTGCGCGTTTGTTTTAATTCAGAAGCCTAAATTCTCATTTTCATGTTAATAGGCTAAAAAATGAAGGATTTCCTTACAAACTGTTAACGCCTTTTTCACCCCTTTAGAGACTGATTTTCGTAAAATCCTTTCTTAGTGGGCCTCTACATAACCTAAAAAATAACGGTACCAAATTTCAGACTTCTAGCTTTAGTAGTTTTGGCTGTGCGTTGATATGTCACCCGATCAGTCAGTCAGTCAGCTTCTTCTTTTTTATATTATATATAGAAGATTTATTATAATTAATTTATACCCAACTGGTGAGTTTCTTGCGGCGTTTCTTCTCAGAAGATGTCACCTTTCGAAGCGCTGGTAGCTTCAGACATGTGAAAGAGCCCATGTGGCCTACTTGCAAAATAAATATTTTAATTTTCATATATATCTAAGGAAAAATATTTCAATACGGCTTTTAGGCCCCCTAGCGATAAATAATCATCTAAGTATGTTGTATTCTGTAACAAATGTCGTCACTCGTTTCGTCTCTCATTTCGTCCGACAATCATAAAGTAGCCCGCGCGCTCGTAGGCATTACGCGGAGTTACGTACCTACCTACGTCCGCGGCCGGCTGCGTCGAATCACAACCAAGGTCGAAGACACGCGCGAACACGTAGTTTATACGCACTGACGGGTCGAGTTAGGCTCGCCGGCGAGTTCATGAACAAAGTGTTATTTAAGAGAATCACATCCCAGACTAAATATTAGAAAAAGTGCGAGTTAAACTCTCGTCGAGAGGGTTCCCTGAATATATGAAATTTCTTACGTTATCTATAAGTAAAGAACTATTTTCTGTATTTTTTTTTTTAATTTTAGTCTCTGTAGTTTTGGAGATAAGGGTGGAAATGGTCAAATTTCGCCTATTTTCCTAAATAACTTCAAAACCATTCATTTTAAAATTATACAAAGGATTAAGATTCTCGCAACGAGCCCTTTCATTTGATATATCACAAGATACAGTTTGCAAAACTTTTTTTTCTCATTTACCCCCTAAAGTGGACCCATGTTTAAAATTCATTTATTTACATTACACGTCCGTGTTGCTTTCACCGATTGTCACGTGTACGAAATAGCTCAATCAGTCCAGTAGTTTCGGAGCAAATACGTATATAAGGGTTCCGTTTTTTTCCTATTGAGGTACGGAACTAAGAACAATTATTCAAAAACTTCATATATAAATACATCACAATGCGATATGTGTATTAGTTGAAGCCTCTAATAATTCTCCAAAACAATTGACTGCTGACAAGACAACACGAAGCCATATTTGTGGCTCGTTTCTAAAACTCTTCGTGGAGTTTTTTTATAACGCACCCCACCTTTTGCTCATTAAAAGCTGAATATTTTTATAATTCCAGATTATACGCCTTACCTTTCCGAGGGATTAACATAAGGCAGGAAAAAACTGGGCTAAAAGAGTTCAGAATAGATTCTTCTCAGTAGATAGGCCAGGGACTTTGTGTCTGATGACACGCAATTACACAATATTATAAATCCGAAAGTTTTTGAGTGCGTGCGTGAATCATAGAAAGAAGAAAGAAAGAAAAAAAGAAAATATATGTATTCGCCAGAAAAACAAAAATGTACAAAATTATATAAAAAGAAAAGAAAGCATGCATGCTGGCGAAAAGGATTTAGCTCAGCAAAGATGCTGCGGCTCGGAAGCTGCAGCGCTAATTATCAGCTGGTGATAGTATGTTTTTTACTTCTTTATGCTTCAACGACAGGACAGATTTCGATGGAATTTGGAATCGAGATAGCTTATCCAGGATTAACACATGATATTTTTCATTCCAATCCCACCCGAACTTTGTGGGCACAGCTAGTTAATAAATAAGGAGTGTGTGTCTTTTCCTGGCGCTGTCGCCGTTGCCTGGTGTGTCTCCTTAATGAACTGTTATTGACTTTTTCTTTTTGGCTTAGGTAAGTCAATATTATTTGCATTATTAGGACATGAAATCTTATATTTCTCATTGGTTTTGATACTTGGAGACCTTACATCTCCATCTTTATACTTGACCGTGGATACTGTCTACATCTCCATGTAGGTAACGTAGATTAATCAATTTAGATGTTTCTTTGTTTTAATTAATTTGTGCCCATTTGGTTTGTTTCTTGTACTTTTTATGTGTTAGAACTGTATTCATGCAAATAATTTGATTTGATTTGATTTGATTGATTTGATTAGTTTTAGATAAAACTAACGTCAAGATTGAAAAAGACGTACTGCTGAGTTACTTGCGGCGTTTCTGCTCAGCAGATGTCATCTGTCGAAGCGCTGGTAGATTCAGACATGTGAAAGAGCCCGTGTACCTATAATACAAGTACAAAATAAATATTTTCATTTTCAAATTCATTTTCATAATGTCGAACTCAACAACGACTCCAATTATCATCAGCTACCCTTTGTAAGTATAATTATCTAGTTATTCGTCGATAAACTGCAACTATCAGGCGCAAGTTACTCGTGCGCTCACGCCCGCCCAACGACCGATAGACTCGTCTAACTCCTAACTGTTGAACAAACAGACTCGCACGCGATACTGTGTGCTCTACAATCTACGTTACAGCTACACCACTTCATGTACTCAGCAGATTGTACCTACATAATTCAGTCATCATCATCAACTGGGCAGTAGTCTCAAGACGGACCCGGTGCGGCTTGGAGCCTTCACACACAACTATGAAGTCGGTCTTATCATAGATTAAAACTGAATAAACGGCTGAAATATGATTCTTTTCACGTTTTAAACCCCCATATATCCGATATATTTTGAAAAATTTCGAAAAACTGCATCAAAAAAAAATTAACTATCGAACCTACTCACAAATTTTCACGAGAATCAGTTGAGAAATCCGACCTATAGAGAAGACAGAAATCCGGACAGACGAAAGCATTTTTTGCCCGAGCTGAAACGGAGACGCTTCGCTGACTTAAAAAATCGCTGAAATAAATTACTTTCGCATGTGTGCAAGTTTTCTCAGCAATTTTTTTGTATGACCGAAACGCTCGAGCTATTTCAATTACCTAGAAACGTCAGATATATCGTTAACTAAGTGACAAATTAAATACATCGAAATCGGTGTCAAATAAATTAACACAGTACGAGGATGTTTTGCCTAATTTACTTGCCACCGACTTACCTATCTAATTTATCACATAATTAACAATGTATCTGACGGATCTAGGTAATTGAGTAACGAAGGCCAATCATTATTTCTTACTTCTTTAAGGATTTTTGAAGTCGATCTATTTTTGGTATTTTTTTATTTTTAATTGCCTACTTTATGCAATGATCTAAACTGATCTTCTTGCGATTCGGTACACGCTCATGTTCACATTATCTTTCAAAGGCAATATGAGGAACACTTGAAATTCAATGCAGAATAACTTGTACATATAAGTTTGCAGTACGTTGCCAACTATAGTCAAGCCATAGAATAAGTAGAAAGTATTACATACTCATTGAAACGGTGTCGCCTAAATTTAAAACTTCTTAAACTTAAAAAAAGAAACGTCAGACTCAGCACCAAGCTGTCAAAATTGAGTTTTTTTTTTTTCAGTTTAGCAACTTTTCAATTAGCGAATATACTTTCGAATTGGCCCTATTGATTACCTAACCAATGTATATAGGGTCTTTATTCGGGACTGCTAAGTGATTTACTATATCGCGATAAAAATGGTAAAACCGCGAATATGAACGTCAAACGCGTACAAAACGCAAAACAACGACACATTCAAGGTTATGGCATTTTAGTGACGATATTATAGTAAATCACTTATCAGTCCCAGTCCGGTATCGGTCAACTCTAAGTGATACAGAAACCGATTGCCGTTACTATGGTAATAAATGTCGCTTTGTTTTGTCACTTTCCTTTTAATGTAAACTTCGCAAAGATAGACAAAGCAAAGCAAAGTCACATAATATACCGTATCGTTTAATGCCGAAAAGAGGAGCTTAGATGCAATACTAAGTAATTAGGATTAATTTGAACTATATTACCTGTTTCCCGCTGTTTCTTTGGCCTTGACGCACGTTGCGTCGTAAAGCACCGTACTCGCAATGTCTCAATATTCCAGACAGATATGAAATAATATCTGTCTGGAATATTGAGACATACACGATTCGCGCGAACGTAACATTGCAATCGCAGCTGTAAAATTCTTTGCAATTTCTGTTTCATTTATTCTGCTATGCATTTGATTATTTCTCATTTTTACTGATAATTAATTATAAATCCGAAAGTTCCAAAACAGACCTTTGCTTCTGCCCAAATTTTTTATCCTACTAATAAAATAGAATAATATTATAAATGCAAAAGTTTGGATGGATGGATGTTTGTTACTCAATCGCGCCAGAACGGCTGAACGGATCTGGATGAAATTTGGCTCAGAGAGAATCTAGAGTAGCACATAGGCTACCTTTTATCCTGGTAATTTTATATGTTCCCTACGGAATTAATATAACTGAATTCCACGTGAACGAAGTCGCGGGTAGAGGCTAGTTAGTCATAAATTGCAAATAGCCCATTCAGTTTTCCTAGAGAATGTAGCTTTTAAAATAATAAGAGTAAAAAGGTAAGTAGCATCTATATATGAGCAAATAAATTAAATTGAAGTGTCTCTTAGTCGTGTCAAAATAATAGCTTTTTACTCTACATATAGAATATAAAAAAAAACTTTATTTTTATTTTTGTCTGTCTGTCTGTTTGTTCCGGCTAGTCTCCGAAGCGGTTGGACGAATTTTGAAAGACTTTCAATGGCAGATAGTTGATGTTATAAAGAGTAACTACTGTTATTTTAGAAACATAATTACGGTTTGACGCAAAAAACGTAAACCCACGAAATTGCGAACAAAATTCAAACTGCTAGCTGCAAACATCTAATTATATACAAACTAGCTTTGCCCTGTATGCGATGAAAAGTTCTGTGTCTTTTTTGGGTCATCAGTGTGCGTAGGAATTACATGATTTAATTCCACCTTCTCCGTTCTACCACCACGACCAGGCGTCGGGAGCGTCTTCATCCTCATGTTGTCGCTGTTCATTCGCACGAAGTGATTAGCTTCATCCTTCCTCATACGGACCGCTAAGGAATGGAATTCCCTCCCGTCGCCTGTATTTCCTGTAGAATATAATTTGTCCCTTCAAGACAAGAGTGAATAGACTATTACTGAACCAGCGAGCGACATCTTAGGCCCCGTTATCACTTAATATCATCAGGTGAGACTGAGGTCAATCGCTGGTGGTAATAATAAAAATCGAAACCCAAGTGCTCTCACTGCAGACAAACAGACATGAAATTCAAATCCATTGGGATCTGTTGTGTTGCTTATTCTGAAGACTCCAGCATTTTTTCATTGTTATCTTCAATGTACAGATTTTTCTACTTCTGATTTCTGCACGAAACTTGATTTATGATACTAGAACAAAGTGTGAAGACCCATCCTTAGAGTACGGTATTTTTATAAACGAAAAATAAAATATTATGTCTGCCAATGTATGTATTGTAAGTATTAAAGACTTTATCTTATCTTAAAAAATACGACCCTATTTGTTTGGTACGATGGGGAGTCCAACATCCATGGTACAAAGTCATCAATGTATCGCACCATCCGAGAGATCTTGAGCCGAGAGCCCTCGACGCTCGGATCCGCCCTCGTTAGAACTTGGCTCTAGTTTGCCGTGCCACTTCACGAGAATATTGCCTTCCATAATTCGTTGAAGAAACTATTTTTGATTAATCTGTCATTCTGTTGTTTGTTTTAAGGTTGCAGTGAATAGTTAAATTAATGAATAGCGTCACATTCATAACCCAAATAGCATTTAGTGTTGGCATTTGGTCGGGTCACATAGGTCTCGTTAGCTGGCCAACGGTTAGATTTGGCCGTCGTTTTGAGGTAAGGTAAACCAATGGTCATTGTAGAAATTCCAACTGAAACAATATAATGCAGAAATGCCAACAGTTTTAAACCAACGGTAGCAGAAGTGACTTGGCCCAACGTTGGTAAGTGAATGGGCGTAATGATAATATATTACTGCATTGGGCCAACGTTACTTAATATCTAATGGGGCCTTCGTTGTATACAATGCAGAAATGCCAACCGTTTTTAAACAATGGTAGCGGTATTCACAATGGCCCAACGTTTTGTTGCGGCGTAATGATATTTTATTGTTATATTGGTCTTATAATATGTGGTGATGATGTTAGTTTTATGTGGGAAAACTACTAACTATATCCCGACGGATTCCCTACTGTTGGCCAATGGATGCCAACGGAAAATCCTACAAGGGAACCCAAACAAGCACAATATCGTGGGTATGCAGAAATGAGCAGACCTTAACACTAAAGCAGTGTTTTTCAACCTTTTTGAGTACACGACCGCTTTACAAATAAAAAAAACTGGCGACCCCCATGACCGTATCAATACTATGTCAGTGGTTTCAACGACGAGGTATTCAAAAACCTGGCTTGCGCCCGCGACCCCTGATCAAGGTTTTGCGACCCCCTGAGCAAGTACTTGCGACCCCCCGGGGAGTCGCGACCCACCGGTTGAAAAACACTGCACTAAAGTATTAAAAACAAGGGACCGACTCTGGCGAGATAAGAACCCGCGATCTTTAGCCTCTAATGGCCGAAATCACAAATGCCATTTTAGCGTTAATTCTTGGAGAAAATATTTTATTTAAGTATTTATTTATCTACTTAATTATGTATATCGTCGTCTAGCACCCATAACACAAGACTTTAGAGCTGACTTTAGGACTAGATCGATTTGTGCAAAGATTGCCCTGATTTATTTATCTATACATAGTAACAGTTCGGTCGAGACAAAGCTTAATACGAAGCAAACTTGAAACTCCTCGTCTTTTTAGGAGTAATTATCAGATAAATGAACACTGACCGTCTGAACTCGACATCACATTTCACAATAACGCCTTAATTCCTCCCCCTCTGCAAATTCTGCTGACAAAGGCCGTCCGGCATATTTTCAGCGTCATAAAAACAGAAATATAAATCAAACAAAGCAAGCCAACAATATATCACGAGTGGAATTGATGGGGTGACGCTTGACCGATTTTCGATGAGAACGGTAATGTCACCCTGACATCATGACACGGGAACATTGAGGTAAAAGTGTCTTTAATACTGGATGGTGCTTATAACATACACCCACCCAAGCAACTAGTGTTTTTGCCGCACATACTCGTAAACCATTGGTCCCTCCCGCATATTAGCTGAAGTAAACGAAGGTTTTTTGATGCGTTTCTGTGATAAGTATTGTGACATAGAAATCCGTAAAAGTGTATCTACGCTTTAGATACAAAGATAGGCAACAGTATCAGGGCAGGACATCATAGCATTGATCACAACGAGTGTTTTTAATATGCTGCTGGTCTTCTGTTGGGAACAAAACAAACAAAACGAGCCTTCAAGAGCCCAGTTAATGTTTCTCTTTAAATCAATGACTCGGCTTCGGCAATAGATCGATGACTCCTTTGAGGTTATTGGTATTCATGGGCAGTAATAACGTGAAATGCTGGCTCGTTTGTCTTCCTCTTCAAAAAATGATGCCAATAGCGCGGGTCTATATTGACTCCCATAAAATTAAAGTTCCGATTTTCACAATCCATAACGTTTTTGGTCATAATTATTACTAGTCATAATGTTGTTAGTCATATATTAATAGGAATAATTTCTGAGTTCCGATTTTCGCTGGTCATATATGTTGAAAGTCATAAAAACTATATTCATAACTGTTTATGTCATAATGTATTATACTTCATAATGTTACAGGTAATAATATTACTTGTAATAACGATTATTACGTCTAAACTTCTTGAACATAACAATAATATACATAAAATTTAAATACCTAACTTGTGCAGGGGCGAAAATTGCGGAGCGTAAATTTAACTTAATTTAATTATACCAAATGTGGTCAGGTAATCGTCAAATTCATAATGTTTAACATTAAAAGACGAGAATCAAGCATAAAATTTTACAACCAAGCAAGATTTTCTGCGCTGTTACAAAAAAAAGACCTAACATCGAAGGCTAAGGCGGGAGCTACGCTTCGCTTCGCTCCCGCCTTAGCCTTCTGAACCTAACCAATCCAAATCGCTTCTGCTTCGACCCATTTTGCTCGCTCGCTTCGCTCGCTCGCTCACTGAAGATTACCATTTGTAGTCATAATATGTCAACTTCTTCAACATAACATTTTACAAACAAGCACGATCCTTTCGAAATATTGAAAAATACCATTATTAATTTTAGACAATGAAACGGTATGGGTAAAAATAATTAGCACTTTAAAATATATAGCATACAATATTTCTGAATAATAATCGTTATGCCTTTGTATGTTATAGATATCAATGTTATGACTTTTGAAAATTATCATCTGTAACAATATGGATTATTAACGTTAGAATTATTAAGGTTATGGTTTACAACTTTTATGACTTTCGATAATTATGAGTATAAATAATATGGGAAACAATTTCTGACTTTCAAAATTCGAAACAATAAGTTTATGGGTAACAAGGGGATCCCCAATAGCGCAGAACCGGTCTTTGTGGAAGAAGGGCATATGCCCAGCAGTGAAATGATGATGATGTTGATGATCACACACACACACTCCCACCCACACACACACACACACACACGCACGCTCGCATACGCACACACTGAAATTATAATGTAGTTTATTGTTTAGTATCTTTTAAACAGTTCCATAGTGATTATTAGGCAGTCAGCATCTTATTGTAAACCATCACATCGGGGCCCAAGACAGGCTCAGCCTAGTTGGGGGTCCATCGGGTACCGATCAATGTTTTCATGTATGTCTCAATGAACATGTCATTCTACTTTTTTGCATGATAAAACGGGTCCTAGTCGCACGCATTCTAAGTCAACCCAGCCGTGTATCTTCCAGTAGTTCTATCATACTATACTACTCACTCGACGCTCTCATTTCCGCCTTCGCCGAGTTCATTACGTCTTTATTGACTTCGCACAAAGGATATAGGATTAAAATGAATTTTCTCTTGCTTAGAGCGCTATTTTTTTCGTAAATACGGAATGGAACACGCAATGACCCAAACTAGGATAATTCGAGTCTGTGGATAACACAAAAAGATGAAGAAACGAACAGACCCTAAGTCAATATCGATTTTCCTGACTAAAGGAACATTATAGGCAACATTTTAACCAAATATGTTCATTTACATTGTTATAAATTTATAACGATATAAATGGATAAAGTAGGTATATTTTTATATATTATATGTGGTACGAGTATCCTCTTCAACTCAGAAAGTATACAAAAATATATATTTTGAATCAATAGATATTAAAATACATTAATAATAAAACAATGTCGAATAGTTTATAGAAGCACAGAAATAAAACAATATAAGTATATAGATATATACCTACTTCCAAATTGAATTTGGAAGTATAAATACGGGCCGGATATAACATTGGCTTCTTTTTATATCGGAAAAAATCTCAACTGAGAGAATAGCGATTAACTGAATTCAACGGACGAAGGCGCGTGCAAAACTTAGGCACGTAAGGTTCCCGTTTTGCTGGCAACATCAGCTGTCGTCCAACAATTGCTGAAGTGGTCCATTGCACGATGCCGGACCATTGTCTCGCGACAGCTCACCGAGTGAATGCGACGAAATACGATAAGTACGGAAACAATTTCATTTATTTGAAAATTGTTTTGTGAGTTCCGTACCTGAAACAATAAATACACACTAGAATTGACCTCGGCTTTGTCCATATGGCATTCGGTTACCGCTGTTTGCTCGGGAAATGTAAATTTTTCCGGGATTAAGAGTACCCTACCCCACGGCCCGTAATATAAAATTATATCTATTCAAAAACTCACGTCGATCCGTTGCTCTGTTGCTGCGTGAAAAAAGAACAAACCAACAAACACACTTTCGCATTTATAGATACATACATATATCACCGCCTGTTTCCCACAGGGGTAGGCAGAGACCACGCATTTCCACCTGCGGCCCTAACATGCATGCCACAAAGATAAATTAGAACCGTTTATCTCTATGACTATCTCTTTCGTCGGCACTAGTGTGAGAGAGACGCACTTAGAGATAAACAGTTCTAATTTACTTTGTGCCATGCATGTTAGGGCCGCTGCTACGATCCTGACACACACCTTTCGCTTCGTCTACGCTCATTAAGTTCTTCATGCACGCTCGTAACCTCTATTAAATAAAAAATGCGTTTTTTTTTTTTCGATCTGTCCTAAGCTGGTAGTCTCTGTCTATAGGCTTGTGTAGTACATGTACTATGTACTAAAAACAATTAATTCCCGTCACTGTACTAGAACGAACTATTCCGTAACGTTTTTGCTCTCAGTACATTTAGTACAATACTTGGAGCGAGCAGCGACAGCGAAGCGATCCGATTGACCGACCGAACGGCTCCACATTGGCTCCATCCAGCTAAGATAGCAAGAGGGAAGGAAACGGACCACTCTTGTGCGTGAACTAAATATGGATATGCAATTGTACGGGAGCAAGCGAGACGTCATAGTTTTGGCAGGCCATCCTGTCGGGAGCCGAACCATACATAGATAATTTCAGTGTACTGGTATACTAAAAGAACTAAAAGTCCGAACTACACTTGCAATTGTACTGGTTCGGAGCCAATCGCCCAGTGAACAAGCATGCAAAACTCTAAGTTTCAGACGACTTTCACAGCTTCACCTGGATCCAATGCAAAGGCCTGATGAGCCCTCAGCAAGGATTTATACACTTAGCATGCCGAAGGGTCTCCTATTGAGCACCTCGGACTTAGGACGCCAAGTGAAAATTCTATTTCAATCGGTATAGTGCTTGAAATTACGTTATCAGTGACTGGGAAAATGCGCCGCACGACCGCAGCGTGTGTCGGAAAGAAATTCGAGAATGTGTTTGACGATTTGTATCAGATAGTTTATGGGCCAGAGAGTGACATAATAGGCTAATTTTTATCCCGGAAAAATGCACAGATCTCAAGGGAACACCAAATAATGAATTAAGAATGAAATACTCGGCTTTACTAACGATTTATTACTTTGACCGCGACCTCACTCAACCCCTGAAGAAGGAATCCATCGATTCCAAAACATGTTCACATAATCGTGAGTAAAGCCGTGCTTATTTCTAGTCTGAATAATTTCTCACGAAAGTTATAATCAAAAGAAGCAAAAGCTAGTAATATAAATAACTCTTCCTTTTCTGACCCACAAGACGTTTTACTGATTCAAACCGTAACTTTTTCAGAAAACCCTTCATACAAGGCTCCCTGATAACGTGACGGAAGCTACGTCCTTAACGCGCCCCACTCGAAGTTTCCAAGTATAAATAAAGGCTCCTATCTACACGGCCGATGTTCTAACTCACGCGTCGACATTGTAGTCGTGTCGTCGATGCAACTTCCCGCAACTTTTGTTGTGTCGGCCTTACGTACATCAAGCAACGGTAACAGCACAATCTAAAAACAACTCTATAACTTGTTACTTAGGTGGGTTTTCAAAGGAAGTTTAGTATGTTTAGCGTAAAATGTTATAAAATTATGAATGTTTTTGTGTACATTGGCGGTGCTATATGAGTTTGTTGATGGGAATTTAACTCTTGCCTTTTCAGCGTTGCCTGTTAGGAGGTAATTTGCGAGGAATGTTTGTGCTTGTCACGGTTGATATTTACAATGATTTGTGTTGAACATACGCAAAAAAATGAGCGTTTTTGTTAGTGTTTTGACGTTAGAATTTAGCGTACATCAAGTGAAATTTCAACTTACCTAATTGTTTTATTTGCTACGCTGTGTACGTTTAAACAATGACATTCAAGTAATAATAACGAAGCAACAGTGTTAATAATAATATTAAAAGCAGTAAAGATTGAGAGTAATAATAGGTTATGACACAATTGGAATGAGCAACAGAAGCACAGAACTATAACGAGATAGAAGGAAAGTGTGTATGTTCCCGCGTGCCAAAAAGATGTCGTGAGATCATCTTTGTGTGTAACAACGGCGGCGGCGCGGCGCGGGACGGCGGGAGTGGCGATGCATAGACCCGGTTTGCCGCGCGCTAATCAATGCTTTTGAATTTTTTTGCGTTTTCGCGCGTCTTATGCTTCCGGTCACGAAATTACACTCGTGATATCAAAGTAACTATGCATAAATGTTACACGCTCCGTTTCCATACAAATCAAAAAACTCTTTCTTTCTATCTCGATATATTAGGTGGTTGCATAAATTCGTGCGGTTTTTATTATTTGACTTTATAAAAATACATCAAATCAAATAACAATTTTTACTCAAAATACTCTCCATTACTTTGTTCAACCAATCAAAATACTCTCCACAAAAATCTCCAAAAATTGTCAATTGATTTGATGTATTTCTATAAAATTAAATAATAAAGAACCGCACGAATTTATGCAACGACCTAATAGTTCTGTGAACAGAAGCTCGGTCAGGTACCTATACAAAAATGCATTAGCAACAGGCTTCGTCCAATACTTAGCTAACAATAAGAATGCCATTTGCGACAGACTTCTTCAAACAATACGAAGGTATCTATAGCCAATTGTGCTAGAATAAGCCCGCTTTTGTAAAATTTAAAATATGTTTTGTGCTAATGAACAAAGATGGTTTTGACTGATGTTAAATTAACATTATTTCAGATTTAGGTACTGTCAACTGTAGCAACTTAACCCTGCGGCCCTAACATGCAAAACACAAAGATAAGTTAAACCCGCTGATCTCTATGACTATCTCTTTCGTCGGCACTAGTGTGAGAGAGACGCACTTAGAGATAAGACGGTTTAACTTACCCTTGTGTCTTGCATGTTAGGGCCGCTGAAGTAACTTTCCCGTTGTCGTAGCAGAAAAATGATAGGTAACACAAGTTATAGGTAATATAGTTAATAACTTCCAAAGTCGTTATGATTTCACGAAATTAAAACATGCAATAACGACGTTTTTAAGTTATTATGTGTTACTATAAAAATATATAGTAAGGTTAAGGAACTGCCTGTTGTTTGTTACCTTTTTTCTGCTACATGACGTAGACGTTACAACGAAAAGGTAAAGTTGCCGTAATTTGGTTCTAAATACCAAATTACCGTCAGCTGTGGAAACTTAAGAGGACTGTGAACCCACGGTAAAAATCACCCTTTTCATACAAAAGGCGATAGCGATTTCCACCCCTTAAGTATTAACCGATTTTGACCAATATTTGATAGGTTGTCTATCAGAACAACATCTAGGTTTATACGTTTTTTGAATATTGATTACATATCAACAAAGTCAAATAATCGCCATAATTAGTTTTGTATGCGAATACTCAAACAATAATAAAACTGAATTTATTAATTATAGTGAAAAAATAAAACCAAAATCCCATTAGGGATGAGCTCGCCTTTGTACACTGTTTAGGTCATAATGCAGAATTTCATTATTCTCACTTATGTCAAATAAAGAGTTAACATACATACATACAAAACAATATAGACCTAGATTATGTTCTGAGTGACAACCTTAGATTTAAGGGGTGGATATCATTATCGCCTTTGGTATCAAAAGCTGTAGGTTCACACTCCTCTTAACCTTCCCGAATCAACAATTGGTAAAATTGTGTGCAATTTCTGTGTACGCGCAATAATTCCACATGGTGTGTGAATGCATTCTCGGCTCCGAACGGATGGGACCAAGCGATTTAATCAGTACAAATGTGTTTGTCTATGATTGGTTACGATTGTATGGCCGTTTCGCTGACAGAAATCGACATCGGATGCCTGATAAACGAGCGTGCATCGACGACAAATAGTATTTGTCCTCAACAAACTAGTAAAAACATACGTGTAGAACGAATCTTACCAAAAACTTTAATTTGAGAAACGGGGCCAAGTTTAAGCTTTTTTTTGTAGATGTAACAAGATTTATTCTGCGAATGTTGTAAATACCTGTCATGAGGCCTGTAACGACAAAAATCACCCTTTTCATAGAAAAGGCGATTATGATTTCCACCCCTTAAAATTTTAATCGATTTTGACCAATTTTTGACTGGGTGTCAGTTGTGTGTGTGTTGTACATTTTGCGTATTGCTCATTTTACCAATGTACCTATACGTTTTGCGTGTAGTGTACATTTTGCATTTTGTGCATTTTACGCCGAAGGGAGTTAGAACAAATTCTAGGTCGATACCTTTTTTGAATATTGATTAAACATTAACACAGTCAAATAATCGCGGAAATTTGTTTTGTATGAGAATACTGAAACAACAATAAAACTGAATTTATTGATTATTGGGAAAACAGCAAAACGTGTAGACCTAGATTTTGTTCTGGCTGACAACCTATTGAAAATTGGTGGGTTGGTATCATAACGAGTACATTGTCAAAACGACAAAATCATCATATGGTCCAGTTCTCAGAAGGACCATCTCCGTAGAAAGCCTATATCTCCGAATTACTTGGTAGCAAAACGACTGGTTCTCGAAAAGACCACATTATTAATTGATCACATCTCAAAAAGACCAGGTAGCAAATTAACTTACTGAATTTGTTTCTGTGCAAGTTCATAGGAATCTTTTGTTCTGTACACATCAAAGCGAAGGCGTGGGTAAAAGCTAGTACGTATTATATTTTGATGTTAAAATGTTACGCAGAAAATAGCTCTAATTATACCAACATTTTGCGATCTAGTCATTCTGCTACCTGGTCTTTTTGAGATATGGTCTATTAACGATTTGATCTTTTCGAGAACCAGTCGTTTTGCTACCAAGTCATTCGGAGATATAGGCTTTCTACGGAGATGGTCCTGCTGAGATCTGGACCTTATGATGATTTGGTCGTTTTGACAATGTAGTCGTTATGATACCAACGCAAATTGGTCAACATCGGTTATCGCCTTTTGTATGAAAAGCCGCAGGTTCACATTCCTCTTAATACACAGTCACTCAGTGCACCGGCCTTTTTGCGAATTTGGCGGACACACTGCCATGTATCTAGATACTTTTTGCCAGGACAAGACAATAGTTGCCTTATTCGATTTAAACAAAGATCCTTATGCTCATTTCTTGAATCCACTTTCTCTTCCAATGAAAGTAGCTCGTGAATCATCAAGTATAATAAACCGATTACTCCCCATACAAGTAATGACTCGTTATCATGTTATAACATTTGTCACATTATTTCCACCAACATTTCACCACGACAAATTTATCTCAAGCGTTCCCAAGGGCGCTGCCGTCTTCTATTCTTGTGAAGTTTGTATGCGGTGATTTTGATTCATATTTTCGCCACCGAATATGATAAGTTTGTGGAGCTATATCTGTCGGGTCATAACTCTAAGAGAAGCATAATTTCCCTCGCTTCTAGCGATATTGTACGGAATTTTTCGTCCTTTCTGAATTCGATGTGAAAACTCGTAAAGTAATAACTTGCGGAAGCCCCGCGACTTCGCTTTCAAATTACATTTCCATTTGCTTTTGCTCACGTGTTTTTTCTATCTACGGGTTCCGAAATTTTACTTACTCGAATTCGGGGAATAGTTCCTACCTAATAATTCTACCCAATGTCAAAATTGTTCGGCAATACCGGTAACGAAAGTTGATGCCACAATTTCACCGTACGGGGCAGGAAATGTCTTAAAAAACGTACGGTAGTAGAACGTCAGTCATAAAGATGGTCTTCAAGTTATACTGTAATATTTATTACCTACTCACCTACGTTATACAACGTGACCCTGGCGGTTCTACATAAAATGAAAACCCGGAAAAGTGTATGAATAGTTTTTATTTTTGCCCGACTTCAAAAAAAAAGGAGGAGGTTCTCAATTCGGTTGTATTTTTTTTTTATGTTTGTTACTTCAGAACTCCGTCATTTATAAACCGATTTTGAAAATATTTTTTTAATCGGTAGGGTATACCTCCAGTTTGGTCCCGTTGTAGTCAAAGTCGAGTTATGATGAGAGGATCTATGAGGAATCGATGGAACTCTTCAAATATTATAGGCAAGCATATAGCAATTTCAGTACTTTCTGTAATAACTCAAGCAGTTATGTTCCAAAAGCATTATTTGGTGAAGTGGAACTGTTGATGAAGACCATACATGATCACCGGAACTCCTAAATTTTGAGTATTTCACTGTTGGCGATTAAATTGCTGTATAAAGTTCTGAAGCAACTTATGTCCATGAAAATTCATGTAGTCAAATTGAAGAACCAGGAGAACTCCTCAACGATTGACATCCTTGCACCCTGGATAGCAACAGTTTGTAAATGGTGATGAGCAATTGGCATTATGCTATTGTTACTTGATGTAGTAAATGTGTGTCGTTATATCACAGGATAATAAATAAAATGTGAAAAAAAAATTACTTTTCAAAGGGTATTTGAAGTCGGTTTTTTTTTGTTTATAAATTATATGATTATGTTTTTTAAGAATAACAAGAATCCTATTTTTCTAACAAATTTAATCCCAATATAACTAAAATAAATAATACCATACTGTATCAATCATTGATTATGCCAACAAGAATAAAGTGACAGGACCTATGCAGTATGCAGCACGTCATGTAAGTGACAGTGTCAATGTGGGTAACTCTACCATTTATTCAGTGCACACATAGCGTTAGTACTAATAAATTTCATATTGTAGATAACAAAAAACATCAGTAATCAAAAAACAAGAAGAGGCAGTTATAACGATACACACCGGTGTGTTCACGACCGCCCAGCAATGTGTGCGGATGAACACTATTTTTTTTTTTGTAAATAATAGAGTGATTTCGTTCATAATTTTTACATTTGTCATATATGCACTACTGAGCATTTTAAGTTAAGGAATGTCAGACAGTCAGGGACACATTCTTTAAGGTCTATTAAACCAGAATACCAGCCTAAAAGATGTTACAATAATAAATTACAACAATATGTCACCAAGAAATAAAGGATTTTTTTTAAAGGACTAGCCGTGTGCCCGATGGGCAACTCATAATCCATACAAACTTTCATCCCCTATTTAACTCCATTAGATGATGAATTTTCAAATTCCTTTCTCTTATGCTCAGCTCACCGACGTTATCCATAAACAATTGTATGCTTCTAAATCCATCGCTTTACGCTGGGCGTTGTCTGTCGGTCCTGTTATTGAAATTGTTGTAGAAAAATAAAATACGAATATCACCAATTTTCAAGTAACACCTACAATGATCTTAATTATGAAATTTTGTTACTTAAAATATATTTGCTAATTTCTATTCGTATGAATTAATTTTGTTTGAAAAAGTTAAAATTAAAATATTTATTTTGCAAGTAGGCCACATGGGCTCTTTCACATGTCTGAATCTACCAGCGCTTCGAAAGGTGACATCTGCTGAAAAGAAACGCCGCAAAAAACTCAGCAATAAGTCTTTTTTCAACTTTGATATCAGAGTTTTATCTAAAAACTAACACAAAAAGTGCAACAAACAAACCTAATGGGTACAAATTCATTCTAATAAATAACTAATAAGAGAGATGTATAGTCTCCGCATCTGGTTTATTGTTCTATATGAAATAAAAGGCTTTATACTTATTTATTTATGATTCGGATTATTAGAAATAAATGATATGATATAAGATATGGTACATCACGAGACGCATCCGTAATGCAGTCCAAACAACTTCCAAACGGGCTGCTCAGCACCGCAACTGTTCCGAAAGCACTAAGTTACCATTCGGGTGTTTCTACCCCTTTACCCACTACCCTATTCCTTCCAACACTTTTTGTTTTAAAATGTTTTTGACGTGCTTATTTGTATACTAAAAGAAAAAGGCTAAAAAAAACGGATGAACGAGTTAAACTCGCGTGGAGAGGGATCCATAAATGATTATCTGAAATATCCTATGTTAATTTAAATACCATAGACTTCTTATAGTTTTTGCTGTAATCTATACGTAAAGAACTGTTTTCTGTATTTTTTTTCTAAATTTTATGTCCAGTAGTTTAGGAGATAAGGGGGGATTGGTCAATTTTGTGTGGCAGCGAGGCGGCGGAGTATGTGGCCGGGGGGCGCGGCAGGCATCCAGCGCCTCTATTCGGGAACGCTAAGTGATTCTGAAGCGACTCATAAGCCAGATTTCTCATCCCACTCTTCCGCACGACGCGTAATGCGTAAGAGCAAGATGAGAAATCTGGCTTACGAGTCGCTACAGAATCACTTAGCGTTCCCGAATGAGGCGCCAGTTTAGTTCAAGGTGGCAGTTGGATCAGAGATCGGACTAGTGCGTAAGCAATATCCGAACCCGGACCGAGATTTCTAGATCCATATTGTTCGAACTAGTGTGTAAGCAATATCCGAATTCGGTCCGCGATTTCTAGATTCGTGGTTTCACGGGTTCGGAACGAATACGGATCGGACGTAGTGCGTACGCGCTCTTACACTTCATTCAAAATAACAAACATTAGAAGGAACTCGAGAACATCTCAAAACTACTTACTGTAAAGAAATTGCACGTATGGTAGGTTTAAAATTAAATGCGAATGCGAATGATTGGTGTTTTTGATCGATTGCGTAAGAATTATTAGGGTTATGTGATATGTACTCATGTATGTAGGTACATATTATTTATCCGCCGTGGTAGTTCCTTTCTCCATAAACAAATATAATAAATTAAAAAATAGCTTTGTCTGCCTGTCTATCTAAATGTCTGTCCGTCAGTCTATCTGTCTGTTTGTCTGTTACGTTTTCACAGCTAAACCGCTCTGTAACGATTTAAATGCAACTTTTTTAACGAAATCCATTCCTGAAACGGTGAAATTAAGGCTGGAAAAATTATTTACGATAGTTTGTGTGCCCCGATAGAGCGTTGATTAATTTTAATGTATCTGCACGATTTACGTCTAAATCGCTGAGCTGATTTTGATGAAATATGGTGTGGAGATAGTTTGACCCTTGGGCATAGGTCACTTTCTTTAGGACAACCCAACCCCTAGAAGGGTGAAATAAGGTCTGCAAAATATATTAACGGCAAGTTCGTGCGTGCATCACGGAAAATAGAAGTTACAGATGTACGTAGAAACACCCGCCTTAGACAAACTTTACCAGACCTTTTGGATATGCGCCCGCACCTGCATGCCAAGCAAGTTTGGAATTCAGATCACCAGGGGCGCTGGCAGCGACGGCACTTGAAACTTATTACAACGCTCACAAACACACCGTATCGTTACTATAGTAAGTACTAGTAGTAAGTCGTTATTTTGTCACTTTCTTTTTAATGTAAACTTCACAAAGATACATAATGCAAAGCGATATCACATCGCTAAGCCAATGTCAAATACAGGTCCAAGGCTATACACAAATATTAATATAATGAGAAGCCTTGTAATAAATTTGCATTCCGCTTGTGAGAGTTTAAATACCGTTTTCTTGGTAAATAACAATTATAGCGCCTCCGCAGCACTGTTTATGTATTCCGCACACAGACGCAGGCGTCTTAACACTAGTACACGCTCATTATTAAAATAAGCAGACACGCTGTTTTGTCTCAAGTCTCAAGACATGGGGTTGTTTTACTTGGGATCGGTTTTGTCTTTGTGCTGTTCACATACATGATAAATAAGCCTCGCTGGGCTGTTAAAAGTGACGTAATTATTATAAGCCTCTAGTACCAAAATGGGATTGATTTGCGGTGGTCTAACCTCCACACTTGCTCCACTCGAATACGGCGGGAACGGTTTTATAAGTCTTAAGACGAGTGTGAACCTACGGCGTTTCATACAAAAGGCGATAACGATTTCCACCCCTTAAATGTTAACCGATATTGACCAGTTTTTGATAGGTTGTCAATCAGAACAAAATCTAGATCTATAAGCTTTGATTTTCTTTATTGCTGTTTTAGTATTCTCATACAAAACTAATTTTGGCGATTATTTGACTTTGTTGATCTATACTCAATATTCAAAACCGGAAAGACCTAGATTACACTGACTGACAACCTCTGAAAAATTGGTCAACATCGGTTAACACATTCATTGCCGGCAAACGCTACGGGCTACGCGCCTAACGCGAGCAGCTTTGTAGCGAAAATGCGCTACGAACGGTGAACTTAACTATCGGGTTCTTTATTTATTTATTTAAAGACACACCAGCAGCATACATATTAAAAAAACCACAAGAACATTGTATAAAGTATCGTTCTAATATGCATGCCTATTTCTGGTATGTACAACATTCACAGAATACATGTAACATTTAACCTAAGGGTAAATCAATATAAGCTAACAATATGATTATGATTACCTAAATCTACATCTTAACCTAAATATAAATCTAAATATACAACAAAAAAGAAGATACGTTACATTGTTTAAATTAAATTAATTAATTGATTAATTGATTTAAGGTTCTCAGCACTGAATGTGTTAACAGTTAAGGGGTGGAAATCGTTATCGCCTTTTATATGAAAAGGGTAATTTTTGCCGTTACTTCACAGTCCTCTTAAGTGAAATAATGATAGCTAGGGCCAATTTTTTTTTTTTTTAATCATTAAAACGTATACATTATATAGGGACAAATTTTTTGGTGCCGTGACCAGGATAACACTGGGGATTCAGAAATTAAATTTAGTTTTATCCACTATAAATTGGTTTAATGTGGGAAACTGTGACAGCCGTGGGCGCATTTATCAGGACCAGTGATAAATAATACGTGGCTGCTGCACTCGGTGCGAGCTAGACAAATTGCATCCTTAATTCCACAATGTCCTTAAGTCTGTATTTGAATTCAGTCGAATTCCAACTTTAAGATGCTGTGTTTAAATCTAAAATTGAAGTGGCTAATACTGGTATCTTGGTCTCTTTTAATTTTGAATGTGCAGTCCCCGAGACGACGTGGTCAGTCGCTTGGCCGGCAAATGTGGTTTGAAGGATTAGTTTGAGTAATTTAGAGTCTGTTTACAAATTCAAATGTACAAGCATCAAACAGGCATACAGGACAACCTGCAGACGCAGACATTCGCTGCAAATTTGCCAAGACATGAAGCGCATTGGATCATGAAGCACTTTCAACTGGTTCCCCTTGTTTACGCATAATTTTTTATGTCATAATTCTGTATCGCATAATCAGTATAAGCCTAATTGTATATGCGCAGAAACTAATCTCGCATAATTATATTTCGCATATTTTTGTCACGCATATCCAAGCTAACCCGAATGTTTTTTCCGCATAATTTGCGAAGTCCGAATAGTGCTTAGGCAGAAATTGACTTACGCATACATTTGTTTCGCAGAAAGTTACTTTCGCATAATTTGGTTTCACCGAGATGGATTATAAAAAAATACATGATTATAAAATTGTAGTTTTTTTTTTTAAATTTAAACTAACCTAATTCAATCAATGTTTATAGAAACTAGTAACTAGAGACTGGTTTGGTGTAAGGGACACAAGTTAACCCTAACCTAACCTACCAATAATACAATTGTTACGATTGTTTATTTTTTATTGCGGGGGGCTTCGCCCCCCGGGCCCCTCTTGTGGGCGTTTCACCTCCCCTTCGCCCTTTTTGTATGTTATGCAACTAGATTCGGACATAGATTCGGACAGGATTTTAGGCTATCAAAATTCTGCAAAATTATATATATACTAAACAACATTATGCAAAATAAAATTCGGCCATATCAATATTATGCTAATATAATATTCGGGAAAACAACCATTCGGCTAATACCGAATTATGCCGAATAAAATTTCGGCAAGTTTATGATTCGGCGAAAATAAAATATGCGAAACCTTTTATGCCTAATAAGTTTCGAACATTAAAAATTATGCCAAATAGATGGCACCCCTTTCAACTATTTAGTATGCATTCCTGTCGTACAATTCCAACATCTTTCGTTTAGAAAGATCGTAGCATACTTTACTGATACGATTTTAGTTATTTGACGAAGAACTATATTCAAAGACGAAACTGTATTCAGGGTTATCCGCACTTCAATTGACAATTTGTTTTGACAGATTCCGTTCTTTTCGGAAAAGTATACTTATAGGTTTAAGGCATGGAAAAGAAACTGAATTGGAAAGACCGTAAGTACATAATAAAATTCAAGCTCATTTTGGTAAAAAAGAGATCACAAAATTTCTACATTAAATATCATTATTTTGTGAACTAGAAAACGTTTGATTAATGAAGGCATCGTACAATAAAGATTATTATTAACTGGGAGTTCTTTTATCTTCGGAACTTACTACGAGGACACTCGGTGGCTTAGCATCAAATTAAAAAGACTTTAGACTCAGGAAATTTCGGTTTATATTATTCGGTCATTTATTAAAAATAAAGCATTTGTATTCTCCAGGTGGCGTTTGTCTGTAAAAAGTTGAAAAGTATAACGCATACAAAACCAATTTTTAGTTTGGTGCAGTAGTTTTGAGAAAAGTGATAATAAACCAAACCAGAGGTAAAATTTATAATGTACAGGTAACTATGTACACACTCACTTTTAGAAAAATGATAGAGACAAAACTACAAATGCTATTTAATTAGGTATTTTTTATAAGTAATTAGTATAAAATAAATATTTAATTAGTAACAACACTGTCATCTCAATGAGCTCCGTCTTGTTTGTTGCTGGCACTCCTGCAACCGACTACGCAATTGTAAGAAAAGATGCTGACAATCATCACTTCTGGTACGTAACCGCCCTGTTTACTTAATATTCGTTGTTGAACCAGTTTCTTTAAACTTTTCGACCCAAACTTTGATTAAATTGACGCTGGCACACTCACTTAAACGGCGCAATCCGTATTCCATCCTAAAACAGCATCGTATGGTAAAGTAAGACTTTTTTTGAAAAGTGTTTAACACAATAACCACGTTGCTTTCGTGTCTAACGGTCCATCGTAGTCAAAAATGTACAAAATGGCGTATAATTTCCCGTCATCCTTTGTACCGCACAATTAATAATTTAGAAAAAAAAATGTGTTGCTATTTGCAAAAACGTATGGCTCAGCCTGTATTTGTTTCCGTCAGTAGTCTATTAAACTTTATTTAAAATTAATCGCAGAAATCTTTACTAAGAACATAAGGAGACTGATTTTTGGATTTATGTTTCACAAACCTTTTCAGGGAGCTATGAACCAATGGCGAGGTACCGTAGTGCAGAGGCGCAGAGGGTGGCAGGTTAACCGTACCACTGAGTTTTTCGGACATGTATGCGGAAAAGAATTTAATATTTATCACAGGCATTTCGCTGACGAAAAAGGAGTAGGATTTGTTTGAAGTCAAATGTAAGTGTCATAGTGCCAAATCACCATAGCTGGGCACCGTTAATCAAATAGTTAACTTCGTTAATCGCTAATCCGTTACTGAAAACGTTAACTTCGTTAAACGTTAATGCATTAAATTTCGGAAGATTAACGGAAGTTAACGTTATTCGTTAACTTTTGATAGAAATTGCATTTTAAATGTCGTTGCGTTAGTGACTTACTTACAAAAAAATATTTCAAAATAGAGTTTGTAATAATACCCAATCTTTTGGAGATAAAATTCAAATCAATAGCTATCTGACATAAGGTGCTAATTCCCCTTTATAAACATCAATATAATACGGTCCGCGCAGTGTCTTCTTGGCAAATAGTGGGTACATTAACGATTAAAGAACTTTAACAGAAGTTAAAGAGTCCGTTTTTTAAAGTTAATTCGTTACTCTAAATGTTAACTTCGTTAATTAACGGTGAACGGGTTAACGGTCTCGTGCCCAGCTGTGCAAATAACTAGACGAAACTTGCCATTGCTACACACACAGATGCGTCCACGGCACTTAGTAAAAGTAGAGAAGTCGCCAGCAGTGAATGTGTTATAAGGTACCTGTCATGAAACGAAGTAATACTTGAGATTTAATATCACTTGACATTTACCGTTTCAAATTAGTCCTAATTTGTACGCACGCAAAGGAAATACAATTCATTGTATACTCTAGAGCAGACATTTCATAAGAGTAATGTGTCTGGCTTGTTACAAGGTGTAAGAGAAATAACTGTTTTATTCTAGACTAGCGCCCCGCCACAGCTTCGCTCGCGGTATTTCCCATACCACAGCTTTGAGACCCCATTTCACCCCATTAAAGGCAGAATTTTGTAGACCATCGTTCCTGAGATTTCGTAGTCAGTGATATTTCGCTTACATACAAACTTTTCCCCGCATTTGGGCTTCTTAAAAATGCTATTAAAAAGTTTTAATTTTATGTAACAAAGAAAATTAAAAATCAATATATTCGAAAAAATATGTCTTCTTAACGAACATTAATAGTAAGATACTGTATCAATCATTAATACTTAGTAGCAACCAGAACGAGCGGCAACTGGCACTAAGTGACAGGACCTATGCAAAAAGTGCCAGGGGTCTAGCAAGACATGCTTGCGAGTCGTTAGTCGCTCAGTGTGTCTCTGTCAAACTAGTCAAATATGTAAGGGATGCACTGAACAATAAATGACTCGCGGGCAGGTCGTGCTAGACGTGCAGTGTCAATGAGTGTGTAAATACAGGTTGCTCCAAGGTGATAGAGTGGAAACCTGTTTTAAAATTTTACTAGTAAATACTAGAGTGACGGTATAGGTAAATGTTTTTGCAAATGGGGCATGTTTGCACTACTGAGCATTTTGAGAGGCACGCACCTTGGTAAAAGGCGCATTTTTCTTCTGACATAATTGGCCGAATTCAGAAATGCCACTTAAGCATTTAATTTAGATTAGATATTAAATAGTTAAATGTCCCTCAAGTAGTTGTCAACACATACCGAAACGTCAGTGAAACGTCACTTTAATGAAAGATCAATTTGAGTCGTCTTTCTGAATTCGGCCAAACAAGTTACAAAAAATTCCCGCCAATTCTGCTATTATTATGCTAAGACCAAAATTTAATTTTCATAACATAGCAATGTGTTTCATTTGATATGCCTTTTACGGCTTCATGCATCATGGACAGCATTTATTGGATAGCCGTGAGTTTTGAGTGTAAGTTCGTTATTTGATAAATGCGGCAACTTGATATTTTAAAATATTTTAAGACGCGGCTTGATTTTGTTTTTGCTAAAATCACGGTTATTAATGACGAGATTACATGCTCGAAATTATCACTGGTTATGTTCATGAAAAGTGCGTACTTTGACTCTGAACAGCTTTTGCAGGATTTTATGGGAAGTCACAATTTTATCATTTAGGAAAATCGGTCAAATCAAGGTTATAGCAAATTAATATTACTTAAATAAAACAATTTTATAGATTCCAAACGTTATATACCATGACTATTAGGGATTTTGGAATTATAGATTTTATAGCAAATGAATGATTATAGCAAGTAATTTTATAGCATTTGAATTTATAGATTTTAGGTTTCGAGCTTCTTATTTTATAGAAAATAAGGTGAACCCAATTAAAAGATGAGGGTGCACGGAAGCATTGCGCTAAAAAAAATGTATTCTTACAGGTATGTTGATATGCGCTTCACTATCTACAGTTACCCTAGGAAGTAAGGAAAGCCGCATGCTAGGACAAACTAACTTGACCCATCGACGAGCAAGACGACATCTTAGCGCCGCCAAATTGAAAAAATTGTACGTAAACATAACTTCTTCTCTAAAACGCTTTCTTTGGAATACGACTTCAGTCTTCTCTTCCACCTGATAGTTAGCGAAGTAACTTTGAAATTATTCTTGAGTTAGGTGACCCAAACAAGGACGGATTACCGTTACTAAATGAATTCTAATTTTGAGGGCAAAATTTGGGGAGCAAAATGGAAAGTTAAAAAAAAAGTTATCAAATGCATCACGTGGCCTATTAAATTAAAATGCTTGTTATGAGAAATACATTTTTTATTTATAATTTTTAAATGCATCGCTTTGAAGAGATCTCTAAAAGTAATACAAAAACAAAAGCCAATTAAAAAAAAGAAACGTAATAGATGGCCAATCATACTTTACAAGAAAACATTTGTATTATTAGTAAGAATTTTCACAATGCAACTTTGAAAAATAACCTTTAAAGAATTTTACTTTATATACGTGCGTCTCTATTCGGGAACAGCCAAGAGATGTTGATGCGGCTCGCTACCAAGATTCGTATCCCACTCTTACGCATTAGGCATCGTGCGGAATGTGGGATGAGCATCTCGTTAGCGTGTCGCTACAGTATCGCTTGGACGTTCCCGAATAGAGGCTCTGATCAGTTTATTTTTCAAAACAACTTAAAATTATAAAATTTATGCTTACTGCATTTTTCCTTGACAGGGTAGCCAAGGAAGATCCTGAATTTGCCGACAGTTCAAGCAACGAATTCAAGCCAAAAAGGAGCAAACTTTACAATCCGAACTTAGGCTTCGAAGGTTACTGGCCGGGTGGAGACTGGGTGTTTAAAACGCCAAACCCTAACAAGACCAGGGATGCCGAACTCTGTGGAAATATCTGCCCTGAAATGTATAAAAAGTAAGTAAATGATTTGGATTTATAAATGGTTTTTAGGGCTGTATACGAAATGTGTCCGTTTGATGCTGGCTCAGAATAGCATCACCTCATCTCCTCCCGTGGGAGACGACAGAGGGATCAACCCAAGGTTGGGCAGCAGCCTCCTTCGAGTTCTATCATGACCAACTGCGGTCGCCATCCCGCCTGCCAAGCGTGGCGACTATGGCAGATCCCCAATTTTTGGAGGAGGCCTATGTCCTGCAGTGCTCTTTTTGCAGCTGATCATGATGATGACGAAATAAAAAAAAGGAAGACTTGTCGTGACAAGACTTTCTATCGTTAGCAACCGGGGACCAATCACGAGTAAGATTTTAACTGTAGGGAAATACAATATGGTGCAGAGATGTCCTTGAATTTGTCTGCCTTTTCCGTCATGCTCTTGTAAGATAGTGATCTTCTCTTCGATGCCGTGAGAGAATTTTGTATAAGCAGCGAAATTTAAGACCCTTCTGACTTTTCAATTATAGTTTTGGCCCTGTATGTGGTGTGAATAAGAACCAGACGTACAAGGATTTCGCCACGGCGTGCGAGTTGCGGAATGAAGACTGCGCGGGGTATAAGGGTCAGTTGATAATAGTAGTAATGGCTCACTCGGAGTATTTACACACTCAACCGAGTACCAAGATCATCCACCAGCAACTTGCTCCCCGCAACGCACCGGGATTGACGAGAATGCACGCCCATTCTCGACTGGTACAGTGGGACAGCTCCATCCACCATCCATCCACATACGTGTTGTGTGTTTTGCGTGCCATAAAAGTTAATATCCTAACTATATTTTTGCTGGAACTATGACATTTTCGGGAAAAATCATCTAACTTTAGATTAGTTTAGGCTTGTTTTGTACAGTCCTGAAAAGTTAACGGTTTCAGCAAATATTGCGTTAGGACAAATACATTAGGATAATTGATACTTTAGAACAACTACTTTTATACCTGATAGAGACCCATTAAATGTTGATTCACTTTATAACTTGTATTTCGTGTACTCATGACTCCATATATTATTATTAAGACTAATTTTTTCGCATAATGCAGCATTTTGCATAATTATTATTTTAAATAACAATCAATCCGCATAGTTCAATGCCCTCTGAAACTATTTACCATTTAGATTAGTTTTAAAACAAACCTAACTAACCTTTTTGTAGAGATGACGAAAAATGGAACTTTGTTTTATTCGTTAGTAAAACTTTATTTTCAGGTATCATAAATTCAATCTAGGAACCCATTAGTTTCGCCATGTCACAACCGCTTTTTCTATGACTATTTTAGTTACTAACCCAAAATTTTTGTAGCACAAAGATTAATAATAAAATTTTAAAAAGCTAATTGTAGCACAAATAGCTATACCGCTAAAGACTAAAAACACATTATTTTTCTAATTACATTTACAATTTAATTACATAAAACCTTTTATTTTTCTTTTTGTCTGTCTGTTTGTTCCGGCTAGTGTCCGAAACGGCTGTACCGATTTTGACGGGACTTTCACTGGCTGATAGCTGATGTTATAAGGAGTAGGCTACTGAAAATGTAAACCCATACAATTGTGAACAAAATTCGATCTACGCGGGTGAAACCAGGGGGGATAGCTAGTCTAGTAATAACTTTAGACGTAACTATGAAACTTAAGAGGAGTGTGAATCTGCGGCTTACCATACAAAAGGCGATAACGATTTCCACCCTTTAAATGCTAACCGATTTTGACCAACTTTTGATAGGTTATCCAGTCAGAACAAAATCTAGGTCTATACGTTTTAGTTTTTTCACTATAATTAATACATTCAGCTTTATTGCAGGTTTAATATTCTCATAAAAAACTAATTTCGGCGATTATTTGACTTGTTGATTGTTGACGCTACTACTATTTGGTAGTTTAAAAAAATTCTTGTTTGAATTCAGAAGAGAGTGAATTGTCATTCCACGTCATACTAATTAAAAATTGCACATCTTTTCCATCTTTTTCTCCTTAAATCCTGCCTATCCGCTACATTGATCTTTAATCAAAGTTTAAAAAAGTATAGTCCTAGATTTTGTTCTGTCTGACAACCTATCAAAAATTGGTCCAAATCGGTTAAAAAAGGGGTAGAAATCGTTATCGCCTGTTGTATGAAAATATATGTTGTTGTATGTTGGGTGATTTATGCCGCTGGTTAAGAGGGCGCCGACCGTCCAGTGGCGCCCTCATCACTGTTATTGTGTTTTCTATTAAAGGAAAGTATTTTATTAAAATTGAAGCCGTATAAGTTGTTACGCAACTTAATACACAACGTATATGCTATGTAATATAGCTTTGCAAAGTATAACCATCATCTAATCAATTTAACAGAAAAAAGCGGCCACTATTTTCTATTAAATTGATTAGATGATGGTTATACTTTGCAAAGCTATATTACATAGCATATACGTTGTGTATTAAGTTGCGTAACAACTTATACGGCTTCAATTTTAATAAAATTTTCAGACATTCATTTAACTTTATCACGTGTTTCAGGCTGGTTGATTGCGTATCGGGGCAAATGCCGCTTGCAGAAACTCAAATCGCCCCCAACAAAAGTTGCCGACATATACTCACGCGCCGACTGGTACATCGCAGACTTCTTCAATCACAGCCCCACGCAATCCAATGAGCTCGAAAACGCGTTACTTTATAACCGTAGGAAACATTTCAAACGCACCACAGCTTTGCAAAAGCCGCCCAGATCGCCCCGAAAACCTGCAGGGCGATATGGTAGAAAACCATCAGGAAGTTATAGAAAGCAACATGCGGCACTACGAGATGGCGCCATACCTTTTTATACCCCAGTGCAACTGACCACTGTTCCACATCGCCCAGGTCGGTATGGCATTCGACACATTCGAGACCGCCAAGAACGTGTGCGTCGCCCAAATCGACGTGGACCGAGACACCGTGGAGTGTTTCGTCGCGGTGTAAGTCGTGGCAGATTGCCACGTGACGTGACCACGACGAGAACCCTGTCATCTATATAAGTATAAATAATAAAGTTTGATGCTTTTACTGTGTGGTTATTGTCCATGTTGTTTACACAGATTATAGAAGCGACTACCGAGCATATTTATCCTGTTCTGGATGAAATTTTGTAGGTAATAAGAAAGTTTTTTGAAAAATTCTATTTAGTCCGACATTTACATTATAAAAAAATATTGAGCACATATTTTTTCTTTTGTCGATTAAACAAACAATAACGAAGATATAGTGCGTTGAAGTTTCGCGTGACGTGACAACTTTGCACACTTTGTACCAATTTGTGGGGACTTACGACGTCATAAGTCCCCACACCCGAACTTTGATACGCGTTATCTTTTTGTCATTTTTGATTGATTTGATAAAGCAAAAATATGTGTTCAATAGTTTTTGATAATCTAACTGACGGACTAATTAGAATTTTTCAGAAAACTTCCTTATTGGATAATGCTTTACTTTCAAAATTTAAGAGTAATGACTGAATTCACAAACGCCACTTAAGCACTCGATTAGAGTTAAATAGTTAAATGACCTCAACTAGTTGTCAACTTATACATAAACGTCACTTTAATTAAAGATCAATTTGAGTGGCCTTTGTGAATTTGGCAATAAGAGTCCTTTTCACACGTTTTCAGGTATAATTGGATGCCCAGATGGTTTCCGTGTCGTGCCCGTTGATGTCTATGTATGCGTCTGCGCGTCTATCTCATAAACTTTTACGACGATTTATTGTAAATTAAATCTTTATTTTTCTGGTATGCCTTTAGTATAAAATAAAATTAAACTAAAATAACTCTAGAGCTATCTCATTAATCATCACCTTTTTAGGGTTCCGTACCCAATGGGTAAAACGGGACCCTATTACTAAGACTCCGCTCTCCGTCCGTCCGTCTGTCTGTCTGTCTGTCTGTCTATCTGTCTGTCTGTCTGTCACCAGGCTGTATCTTATGAACTGATCACGGTTCATAAGATACAGCATAAGAGTTGAAATTTTCACAGATGATGTATTTCTGTTGCCGCTATAACAACAAATACTAAAAAACAGAATAAAATCAATATTTTAAGGGGTTCCCATAGAACAAACGTGATATTTTTGCTCGTTTTTGCTCGATATTGATAACGGCAACAGGTAGACGCTTGAAATATTCACAGAATATTTAGTTATGTATTCACTTAAAAAATATATATATTTTTTAAATAAAACAAATATTTAAGGGGGGCTCCAATACAACAGATATGATTTTTTTGCCGTTTTTATAGATAATGGTACGGTACCCTTCGTGCGCGAGTCCGACTCGCACTTGGCCGGTTTTATATTTATATTAACTAAACCGCCATTAAACGTCTTAATGGAAGCTTGCTTAGGAGATGGAAGCATATTTAATTTAGTACTCTTATACAATCACTTTCAAAGAACAAATTAATAACATAACGTAGGTACATCTAGCTCGTACAAAAACTTTGAGAAAGCAAAATAAATATTTGCACAAAGAAATGTGACTAGTAACAACGAACAAAATGAATCGCCGGTAATCAGAAAAAAATAATCAGTCGTAAAAGTTGATGGAGCCGAGAGAGAAAACAGTTTGTTCGAACTCGAGTCGGACCGAGTTGTGTTTGTGTTCTCATAAACTTAAAAAGTAGAAACCAAATAACGCAAAAATACTTTACCGAAACATTTGCACCAATATGAACAGCAAAATTAAATGTTGAGGCGATATTGTTGTGTTCTTCCGACTTTCTTCACCTATTTGATTCTGTTTGGAGACCACAACGCTTATAATTGACTGGTGACCGCAAATAGAAGTCGTCCGAGTAGGGGCGGTGTCCGACTAGGCCCGGCGGCAAATTTTAAGGGGCGGTAAAACTTGGTGTGTTTTTAGTAGTCGTGTGAAAATGGTAAGCATCAATATCTAAAGACACTGATTGCGATAATTTTATTAATAACAGTATTTCGTTATTTTTTGGGTTCCGTAATTTAAAAGAAAAAAATCGGCCATGTGCGAATCGGACTTGCGCACGAAGGGTTCCGTACGATTATCTATAAAAATGCCAAAAAAAGTCACGTTTATCGTATGGGAGCACCCTTAAATATTTATTTTATTCTTTTTTTAGTATTTGTTGTTATAGCGGCCACAGAAATACATCTGTGAAAAATTTCAACTGTCTAACTATCACGGTTCATGCCATACAGCCTGGTGACAGACGGACAGACAGACGGACGGACAGCGGAGTCTTAGTAATAGGGTCCCGTTTTACCCTTTGGGTACGGAACCCTAACGGAATGGCCTTTGTGGATTTGGCAAAAAATGTATTTTTTTAAAGAATGCATTGTCGTAATTATGATAATTTGAATATTATATTTTATTGTTTTTTGCAAATCTTTTGAAAATAATATTTATGTTTAGTTAGTATATGTATATAAAGTAATGTAATGAATAAAATTAAGTTTTTTGATAAATAACTGAATTATTATTGTCGTTATTAATAGGTAAATATATAATTCTAAAAAGGCTATTTAAACGTGCTAGTCAAGAATCCTTTTTTACTCAGATCTTGGGAAGCTTGTCCAAGAGTAGATGGTTTTGAATAGCTGGGTGAGTAGCAAGGGTTCGTTACTTGTACCTCCAGGTCTGAGTATACATATTAAGTGCATTCACAATATGTGCAATATCTTGTTTTCAATCTCGCACTATTTTGATATGGGATCCATCGTGTGGGCATCGGAGTGCCATTGCTCCCAAACGTTTCATTCTCGACTCGGCAGACTTTATATATTTGCGGTCACCTATATAATGGTCTCCAAGCTGAATCAAATAGGTATGAAAATATCGGATAACTTTGTACAGGCAGCTGTTTATTTACTCGACCAAAAGAAACAGAAATGCTACTCAAACGGTGACTAGATCTATTATTTTCCTATTTGGATTATTTTCGTACAGAATACTGTCTTTACCATGATACGTCTACTTGCGGTGAGCACGCTGCTGATATCGGTTCTAATTTTAATCGTAAGTATTTTCACTTAACTCACTCACTGGGAATCCTAACTTATGTTATAAATGTGAAAGTAACCCTGTTTGTTACGTTTTTACCCCGAAACCGCTGAACCAATTTTTATGAATTTTGGTACAGAGATAGATTCGACCTGGAAGGAGGACCGTAGCCTAATTAAATAATTATTCTACGCAGAGGAAATCACTACCACCATCTAGTTACTTATATTTTTGTTAGTTATAACAGACTAGTAATTACGAGTATCTATGAGACAGCTACTTCATTCGACTCATGATTGCGCGCGGCGCCGTATCAGCGGGTCACACTCCGCTCTTAAGGTACGCTCGGCCGTCGGACAGCTCGGAGCTGTAAATCGCATTAGGTTGCCGCTCGCTCGCTCGCTGGCCGATTCGCGCGTCATCTAGTAGCCTTGGTGTTTGGTGTTGTTGTGTGATGCTGATAAAACACTGACAACCCTAGCGTCCACGAAAGAGCACGGTTTATGCAACGGAAAGAGAAGACATGATTAGGTATATTTTCGTAACCTATTTAAACACTGGTTTTGTTGCGCAATAATTCCTCTGTACGTACAAATTAAAGCGGCATACACACGAGCTCAGGCACACACATAAGAAAGGTGCGTTTTGTATAGATGTCACCATTTTATTGAACGAAGCGCGCGTCTACTGCGCTAAAAAAATGTCGCCATGTGCAAGCTCTCTAAGTGACCTACAGCTATAGTATTTACAGGAAAACGTACTTGTTTTTAAAGTACGGAAACACGTACTTTCAATTCACGTGTCACGGGATTTGGTGAACCGGACCGTACGTGACAGAAGTTCGAACTCGTTCAGTACGAAGCACTGATTCACGGTACGGCCGTACGAAACACGGACTCGACTGAGAGTCCTGGTATCGAGCGTGGAGGAGTTTGCTGCCGTGATATTCAATCAACATTTCTTGGTTTTCAGGATGACCCCTTAAAAAATATATCATATGCCAGCAGCACTCAGAAAATTGTGAGGGCCCCAACCATGCCTCGGTGAGTTATTACACAATGAGAATTTTATAAACGCTTAGGGCTAATATCCACGAAGCGGCTAGTTGCTCGCAGCTAGCCGCGCGGGATTCCTATTTATTCACATGGGTCATACAAGTATATCGTACCCATTGATGCGTCCGCGACTCTGAAGGAAGGCAGGAGTCGCGCGCGGCTACCAAAAAAGGGGGAGAGCTAGAACTAATCATATAATATCAAACAAGCGACTTATTTCGGACAGGGGCCTATTGCATAAAAAACCGGACAAGTGCGAGTTGAACTCGCGTGGAAAGGGTTCCGTTCCATACATGGTTATCTGAAATGTTCTATGTTTTTTTAAATACCATAGACCTCTTATAGGTTTTCCTGTAATCTATAGGTAAAGAACTATTCTCTTAATTTGTTTTCAAAATTGTAGGCCCAGTAGTTTCGGAAATAAGGACGGGAGGGGGGGGGGGAGGGGAATGGTAATTTTCCTACATAACTTCCAAACTATTTATTTCAAAATTCAAAAAAATTATATTTCAAATCCTCACAATAAGCCCTTTCATTTGATATGTCACAAGATATGGTTTGCATAACTTTATTTTTACCGCCCTTAAAAGTTTAAAAGTAGCCCCAATGTTTGAAATTCATTTATTTGCATTACGCGTCCGGATTGCGGTCACCGACTTTCATATGTGTACCAAATTTCAACTCAATCGGTCCAGTAGTTCCGGCGCAAATTGGCTGTGACAGACGGACAGACAGACAGACAGACAGACACACGAGTGATCCTATAAGGGTTTCGTTTTTTCCTTTTGAGGTACGGAACCCTAAAAATAATATTTAACATTATAAGCATATAAGCGATTAGCTTCTAAAATTTGCTTATAATAATAGACTTGCGTTGCATATGTACCCTAATAAAAATAAAAAATAAAATAAAATATTTTATATTCAGACAACTTTGGTCCATAGGTGTTAGTTACAATAATAATTTAAAGCTATGTTAGTAGATACACTGACGAGGGGTCAGGTTAGTGGTGTCGTGCGACTCCCTCTGGGTCTCGCGCGTGCAGCCTGCGCACAACGCTGTCAGACCGCCCCGCGAACACCTCCTGGAGGCTGTTGCTGCTACCCTTCACAATGCGCACGACGGAGGCAACTTTCTTGCGCATCAGTGCAAAAAAGTCGTCCGTATGCGCATCGGCAAACATGCCTGAAGCGCTGCAGCGAGAGGGTAGCCTCAACAGCGCCCTGAAGACGTTGTTGTATTGAACTCGCAGAGTATTATACGCTTTTTGGGTGTAATTAGTCCACAGACTGCTGGTGTAGTAAGTTTGGTAATACGCCTTAAATAGGGTGATCTTAACATCAGGTGTGCAACCAGTAAATCTGCGAACCTATACATATTTCCCCTTACACACAGCGCCCTACGTTCTCTTTCAATGTCACAGTCATCTTTCAAGTCTTCTGTTACAATGTGTCCGAGGTATCGAAATTGAGTGACCGTTTTGAGAGGTTCCCCTTTCAAAGTTACTGGAGCCACAACATCTGGTGCTTTGTTTTTTCCGTTGAACACTAACAATTCACTCTTCTTTGAGTTAAACACTAACCCCTGTTTTTCAGCATAGGCCTCACAGATTCTCAGCAATCTGCGTATTGCACCAATTGTGGGGCCCAGCAGCACCATGTCGTCAGCATAGCTAATGTTATAATAGTAGTTTATGCAACGGTTGCATAATGATAGGCCTTAAAACACTAGTGCGGTTTTCATGAAACGAGCCGATAGGCGAGTTTCATAATAAGATCGCACGTGTGTTTTAAGGCCAAATTATGCAGAGTTGCATACATAACTTTATCTACACACATATTATAAATCCTCCATGATGGGTTCAGAAACAATATTTTCTGGCAACAAGTTATTTGTTGCAATCGTGGCTGCATATTTCCGACATCCGGCGCATTTTCACATCACACACACTCCGAGAAGACTACTTACTATTCATATTTTCAACTAAAATGTAAATTACAAACAACTTTTTCTATTCAATTCAACAAAATTCTACTTTCGTTCAGCAAAACGTCAATATAATGGCGGCGATTCGATCCTCCGTCAAGACCATTTTTTTTAAATCATAGACAAACGGATGAAGTCTCTATTCTCACGTCACTCGAGATCAAATATTGTGCAGTTTATATTAAAAAAACATACTGAATTGACGTTTCGTATCAATAACTGTTTTATTATCTATGGATACTAGAATAGAGACCCACTTGAGTTTTGACAGCTGTTCCAAATTTAATCTCATTTCTTTACTAAAAACGATAAAGAAGTCATGTTATTTCTTTATCGCAGCACTGGTTTTTCCTAATTGGTTGTCAAAATGGTGGTCATTTCCTACGGTTTTTGATTAACCAATGGAGGTTTTATGATATGGGTGTAGATAAAAGAACATACATCATCTATATGCCCTAAAAGCGAGTATGGCTGAAATGATGTTGAAATTCGATGTGTCACAAAAGACCATAGCCGAGTTGCGCAACGAAGTCTTCTGTTTGCGTAATAGTGCCTCGGTCACTCGGTGACCTGCTGACGCATCGGATTCCGATGTTAGCGCGCGACGAGGAGCTCACGTCAGCACATTGGCGTCGAGTTACAAGTCAGTGAATTCGCCGATGCAGCAAGAGAGCCCTGCGCCTCGAGCTGCCCCCGCCGCCCCGTCCCCCGCCGCCCCGCCGCCGGCTCAGTGCGGCTACGCTGCCGCGGCCGCCCGGCCCCGAGCGCGCCGCCGGCCTACCGCGCCCCTCAAGGCGCCTAAAATAGGAGCCTCTTCCGAGACGCTCCCCCGCACCATCGTGGATGAGGAGGGATTCACGCTGGTGCAGAAAAAGAGCAAGGCAGGCAGGAAGCCTTGCAAGAGCCTGTGCGGTACTGCGGAGCCGGAATCCAACTCCGGCCTGCGAGCCGCCACACCGAAAACGGCGCTGTACGTGTCGCGCCTGCACTACTCCACCACAGAGGACGACATGGTGAAGAATGTCCGCAAGAAGTCCGGCTACTCCCTGAGGGTATTCCAGCTGCGATCGCGCCAATACGTGCACTTCAGCTCGTTTGTGGTGCGCGTGCCGCGGCCGATGCTGGAGACAGTCACGTGTCCGGGCTTCTGGCCGAAGGGTGTCGTGTTCAGGCGCTTCCGGGGCACCATGCCTGTCCAGGACACGACTCCAGATGGGACGACGCTAAGGAGCCACGCCTTTTCGTCTCCTAAATGATATTACTTTTAAGTTATTTTACTGTATAATATATGTATGTTAGTCTGTAAGGTATTTATGTATGGGCCACTGACGCCTGAAATAAATGGTTTATTATTATTATTATTATTATATGATATCCTGAATAAGTGCTGCGAATTAAAAAGTCGTCATAATAGTTTCAGTCCTAAAACAATTTTTAGAAGTCTGCTATATAGGTAGTATTGCATTAATATTTTTTAGAACTTATAATACTTTTACTTATAATATAAGTGACAGCTAAGATTATAAACGACGCGGATAGCCTAGTTGGTAGTGACCCTGCGTCCCGGGTTCGAACTCCGGTAAGGGCAAATATTTGTGTGATGAGCACGAATGTTTGTTCTTGAGTCTTGGATATTTCTTATGTATTATAGTACATTGTGCATCTAGGGCCGTAAGAAGGGGATAACTAACGAGAGTCTGTTAGAAGCCCGACGCCGATAGGCGAGGGCTTTTATGACTCGAGTTTGTTATCCCCTTACTGCCCGTGATACACACAATGTTTTTCATCACATTCGCGAGGAAATGAAATAAAAATTAGACAAAAAAAAGTATATACATTAATTATATTTCTATTTTACATCGTAAATTACCATCAGGTGGGTGTTCATAAACTGAGCGTACGTTGCGATCAGCGCGAGGCAGCTCCGCCGGCTTGCGGGTGGCGCGCGCCGCCGGCTGCGGCTCCCGAGCAGCTCCGCCGACCTGGCGCACTTAACTGCCCGCGGGAGTTCGAAACCATACAAAATCTATAACTCCCTAGGGAGTTATGGATTTTGTATGGTTTATAACTCCCGCTGACGGCGGGGCCCGTAGAGGAGCTAAATCGGCTATAGCTGCTCTATACGCCTGCATATAATAACACCCTTTCCGAGCAAGTGTGATGAAAAAGTATTTATCTACACCCATATCATAAAACCTCCATTGGTTAATCAAAAACCGTAGGAAATGACCACCATTTTGACAACCAATTAGGAAAAACCAGTGCTGCGATGAAGAAATAACATGACTTCTTTATCGTTTTTAGTAAAGAAATGAGATTAAATTTGGAACAGCTGTCAAACTCAAGTAGGTCTCTATTCTAGTATCCATAGATATTAAAATAGTTATTGATACGAAACGTCAACTCAGTATGTTTTTTTAATATAAACTGCACAATATTTGATCTCGAGTGACGTGAGAATAGAGACTTCATCCGTTTGTCTACGATTTAAAAAAAAATGGTCTTGACGGACGGCCGCCATTATTGACGCGCCGCGCCGCATTGACGTTTTGCTGAACGAAAGTAGAATTTTGTTGAATTGAATAGAAAAAGTTGTTTGTAATTTACATTTTAGTTGAAAATATGAATAGTAAGTAGTCTTCTCGGAGTGTGTGTGATGTGAAAATGCGCCGGATATCGGAAATATGCAGCCACGATTGCAACAAACAACTTGTTGCCAGAAAATATTATTTCTGAACCCATCATGGAGGATTTATAATATGTGTGTAGATAAAGTTATGTATGCAACTCTGCATAATTTGGCCTTAAAACACACGTGCGATCTTATTATTTAACTCGCTAAAAGCTCGTTTCATAAAACCGCACTAGTGCTTTAAGGCCTATCATTATGCAACCGTTGCATAAACTACTATTATTTATCTATATAAGTATTTATATCGTCGTCTAGTACTCATAACACAAGCCTTTAGAGCTTACTTTGGGACTAGATCGACTTGTGTAAAGATTGTCCCCTAATTTATTATTATTATTATTCTCTTTATTAATCTTGAATCTTATTATTATTATTAAACACAATAAATCTCTGTATATCAACAGGATTGACTTCGACGTACCTCCGCCCAAGAAAGTGGACCCAAAATACGACCCTGATTTTGGCTACGAGCCCAATTGGGCGGGCGGGGACTGGGTCTTCCGCACCACTGTCGCAACGACTCTGTTTGGATCCCCTCCTCCCAAGGTCTATTCGATCTGCGGAGAAAAATGCCCCTATTTAATTGAGAGGTAAGCATTGACATATAAAATATAATAATAATATTATAAAACAAAGTTGCCGGCCGCGTCTGTCTGTCTGTCTGTCTGTTACCGCTAATCTCAAAAACCACTGCACGGATTTTCATGCGGTTTTCACCAATAGATAGAGTGATTCATCGGGAAGGTTTATGTATATAATTTGTCAAGGTTTTGTATAAATTGGTTGAAATAAAACGAGAATTGTTGGAAGATTTGGAAAAAATCATGCCGCCTAGGAACTTTCATCGTAAACGCTGCCTAATCCTTTTGAGATATAACAAAACAATACATGGTGGGATATTTATCTTTTATAGATCTACAAAAAAGTCCGCGATGGCATATGTCTATCTTTTTAGGATAACTTACTATACCCATTTATCTTCTAAAAAAAAAGATCACGTAAAATGCGGTAATTGGAAAGCTATTTAGACAGACTATAGTAGTTTATGCAACGGTTGCATAATGATAGGCCTTAAAACACTAGTGCAGTTTCATAATAAGATCGCACGTGTGTTTTAAGGCCAAATTATGCAGAGTTGCATACATAACTTTATCTACACACATATTATAAATCCTCCATGATGGGTTCAGAAACAATATTTTCTGGCAACAAGTTATTTGTTGCAATCGTGGCTGCATATTTCCGATATCCGGCGCATTTTCACATCACACACACTCCGAGAAGACTACTTACTATTCATATTTTCAACTAAAATGTAAATTACAAACAACTTTTTCTATTCATTTCAACAACAATTCTACTTTCGTTCAGCAAAACACCAACATGGCGGCTATTCGATCATCCGTCAAGACCATTATTTTTTTAAATCATAGTCAAACGGATGAAGTCTCTATTCTCACGTCACTCGAGATCAAATATTGTGCAGTTTATAATTAAAAAACATACTGAATTGATGTTTCGTATCAATAACTGTTTTAATATCTATGGATACTAGAATAGAGACCCACTTGAGTTTTGACAGCTGTTCCAAATTTAATTTCATTTCTTTACTAAAAACGATAAAGAAGTCATGTTATTTCTTTATCGCAGCACTGGTTTTTCCTAATTGGTTGTCAAAATGGTGGTAATTTCCTACGGTTTTTGATTAACCAATGGAGGTTTTATGATATGGGTGTAGATAATAGTAGTTTATGCAACGGTTGCATAATGATAGGCCTTAAAACACTAGTGCGGTTTTATGAAACGAGCTTTTAGCGAGTTTCATAATAAGATCGCACGTGTGTTTTAAGGCCAAATTATGCAGAGTTTCATACATAACTTTATCTACACACATATTATAAATCCTCCATGATGGGATCAGAAACAATATTTTCTGGCAACAAGTTATTTGTTGCAATCGTGGCTGCATATTTCCGATATCCGGCGCATTTTCACATCACACACACTCCGAGAAGACTACTTACTATTCATATTTTCAACTAAAATGTAAATTACACATGAACTTTTTCTATTCAATTCCACAAAATTCTACTTTCGTTCAGCAAAACGTCAACGCGGCGCGGCGCGTCAATAATGGCGGCCGTCCGTCAAGACCAATTTCTTTTTTAAATCATAGACAAACGGATGAAGTCTCTATTCTCACGTCACTCGAGATCAAATATTGTGCAGTTTATATTAAAAAAACATACTGAATTGACGTTTCGTATCAATAACTGTTTTAATATCTATGGATACTAGAATAGAGACCCACTTGAGTTTGACAGCTGTTCCAAATTTAATCTCATTTCTTTACTAAAAACGATAAAGAAGTCATGTTATTTCTTCATCGCAGCACTGGTTTTTCCTAATTGGTTGTCAAAATGGTGGTCATTTCCTACGGTTTTTGATTAACCAATGGAGGTTTTATGATATGGGTGTAGATAAAGTATTAATCCTTATCAACTTCAATACGTTAATTACATTAAGCATTTCATGCAGATTATTATAAGCTTTTACACCATATAACGAATATCTTAGGAGTTATCGCAAAAAATTAATGGCTGAACCGATTTGCATAATTCTTTTTTTAAACCATAGGGTATTTCTCCCAGTTGGTCCCGTTGTGATCGAAGTCGATGTCTGATGAGAGGATCTATGAGGAATCGAAGGAGCTCCTCAAATATTATAGGCACGCATATATAAATTTTGATATTTTCTTTCATAACTCAAGCAGTTGCGTTTCAAAAACATTATTTGGTGAAGTGGAACTGATTATGAAGACCACGGCTGACCACCGGAACTCCTCAATTATAAGTGTTTCACGGGTGGTGATTAGATTTCTGTATTAGGTTGGGAAGCAACTTATGCTCATAAAAATTCATGTGGTAAAATAGAACCGGTGCTGAAGAACCAGGAGAACTCCTCAACAATTGACGTCCTTGAATCTTGGATAGCAACACTTTGTAAAGGGTGATGAGCAATTGGCATTATGCTATTGTTACTTGATGTAGTAAATGTGGGTCGTAAATCACATATGATAATCACAAAAAAATTAGGTAACCGATCCAGAAATAAATGTAAAAGGGGATGCCTGTAGTGTATTGATGTATGGGAAGAACATTTATCTATAGGTGTAATAAAATCATAAAGTAGAAAACGTCTCTACGTTGAAAATAACAATAAAAAAAATGCTATGGGGGGCTAAAATATTAAAAACTGCATACTTGGCAGTGGAGACTATCTACATCTTCATTTAAACTAGATTAATCAATTTAGATGTTTCTTTGTTTTCATTATTATGTTTAATATTATGATCCTTAGAGACTTTATACATCTCTAAGACATTAAAATTAACTTGTCCAGAAGCGGAGACTATACATCTCCCTTATTAGCTATTTATTATAATTATTTTGTTCCCATTAGGCCTGTTTGTCGCATTTTTTATGTGTTAGTTTTAATTATGTATAATGGTGTAAGATTATTGTATATGTACCTATATGGCACATGAATTTTTTTTATCATATGAGCCCACTGTGACATCTCTCGTCGGACGGCTACTCGTATCTGCCTTGATTTATTTTATTCTTGTCTGGCAGCTTGAGCTTGTCATGCTCGCTCAAAGGTCTTTGCTTACGGCGGCATCGTTGATCGGGTCGCCACCTTCGCTAAAACATGGTTAAGGGAGACGATGGCTGAGATACGCGTCATACTTGTGAACGGGTGCTGTCTGTGGGGTCCGGACGGTTCATGCTCGCAAGAACCTTTTAAAATTGTTACCTTTTAATTTATTCGTTTGTTCGTTATCTGAACCTGACTAGAGAGACTTCATAGTGTTCTCTATACTATATTCTATAGTGTTTCATATTCGATATTTGAATTATTTGGACATGAAATATTTTTATTTCAAATTATTATTATTATTTTGATATTTGGAGACCTTACATCTCCTTCTTTATACTTGACCGTGGAGACAGTCTACATCTCCATTGCACCTAGATTAGGTAATCAATTTAGATGTTTCTTTATTTCTTTATTTTAATTATTATTATGATGACCCTCAGAGGCTTTATACATCTCTAAGTCGCTTAACTTGTCCAGACGCGGAGGCATATACATCACCCTTATTAGTTATTTATTATAATTAATTTTTACCCATTAGGATTGTTTGCTGCCCTTTTCATGTGTTAGTTTTAGTTAAAACTCTAATGTAAATGTTGGAAAAAAAAGACTTACTGCTGAGTTTCTTGTGGCGTTTCTTCTCAGCAGATGTCACCTTTCGAAGCGCTCGTAGCTTCAGACATGTAAAAGAGCCCATGTGGCCTACTTGCAAAATAAATATTTTCATTTTAATTTTCAAAGAGCTGCACGGGCGATTCTATAAGGCCCTCATGGAACCTGATGTAGACCCGCTTGTATCGGTGACCTGAAATCGAAGTGTTTGTCTGTGCAATTATGGATGAGGTAGTCAAGACGAACAACTACCGAAAGTAAATTATGAAGGATGGGCCAGTGGACATTTGCAGAGCATGCCACCGTTCCGGAGAATCCCTAAGGCATGTGCCTTCGGGTTGTTTGCATCTTGCCGACTCAGAGTACTTGCACAGACACAATCAAGTAGTAACGATTATCCACCAGCAAATTGCTCTCAGGTACGGCCTTGTTGGCCATGAAGTGCCGTACTACAAATACGCACCGGAGCCAGTTATTGAGAACGGCCGTGCTACGCTCTAATGGGACCGGTCTATCGTCACGGACAGGACTATTGTCTACAATAAGCCTGATATTGTGCTGGTAGACCGGTCGGAGCGCCGTGCGACACTCGTTGACATCACCATCCCACATGATGCTTACCTTGTGAAGGCCGAGAAGAACAAGCTAAGCAAGTACCTTGAGTTGGCCCACGAGGTGACTGCCATGTGGGATGTGGACTCAACGATTATCATTCCAATAATGGTTTCAGTGAACCCATAGCGAAGAGCCTCTACCAACATCTCGAGAGGCTCTCGCAGGATGGTTGGATCAAGGACCGGATTCAGAAGGCGATACTCTTGGACTCTGCACGCATCGTCAGGAGGATCCTCTCTCTGCAGCCCTATCCACCGATCGCTTGGGCCCTGCCCCGCGGTCGGTGGTACTCCGTTTTTTGTGTTTATTTTATTATATAATGTCTTTTCTATATTGTAAAAAATATTTAAAAATGAGTACATGAAAACAAATATAGTGGAATTATAATAATCAGGGGACAAACTTTACTCAAATCAATCTAGTCCCAAAGTAAGCTCTAAAAGCTTGTGTTATAGGTACTAGATGCCCATATACATACTTATATAGATAAATAAATACTTAAATACATAGGAAACATCCAAGACTCAGAAACAAACATTTGTGCTCGTCACACAAATATTTGCCCTTACCGGGGATCGAACCCGGGACGCTAGCTTCGGAAGCAGGGTCAATACCAACTAGGCTAACCGCGTCGTTAAAGGATATATAAAGACCCACAATCAGTTGGAAAAAATGAGCCACTCAAAACTACCGCAATATCGCCCATTGCGGAAGTTTTGCGATTAGTCATGTTTCGACCATGGACGACATGGACGTTGCCAGTTGTCAACGATGACTAATGAAAATGAAAATGAACATGAAAATATTTATTTCGGACAAAATGGCATCCATAACATCCATGACATCACATTTTACTAACTTAGTTATTAAGTTCATGTTACTATTGTTAGTAACATGAATTTAATAACTAAGTTAGTAAAATTAAAAAAGAGCCGGTGAAGTGCGAATCTGACTCGCGCGCGAGGGTCCCGTACTTACCTATGATAAACAGACAGTACCTCGTAAAACCTAAAAATAAAAAATGTTTTTTAAATACCGCGGGTAACCGTTTACGAATTCTTAGCCATTGGTCTAATGCGCAGTTCATCCGAACAGTCATCAAGTCCTATTTCATGATTCTAGGTCAACGGGAGTACCCTTTAGGTTTTGATTCCCTTTGCGCCCCTTTGATTCCCTTGAAAGTAGGTATCAAAATTATGTGGCATAAATGGCCGTATCTTTTGATTGCGTTGACTTAGAAGGTTGATTTTTTTACGCCCCCAAGAAATTGCAGTCTTGAATACTTGATATTAATTTGAATTTGATACCTTCATGCGTTCCTGAGAAAAAGGGATTGCCACACCGACGGACAGATGGACAGACAGACATACAGACGGACAACAAGTAATCCTATAAGGTTTCCTTTTTTCCTTCTGAGGAGAGTGTTGGTGCTGCCCCACACGCGCCCCCACAGGTACGCCACGCGCTTGCGCAGCACGGACTGGAAGCCGTCAGTGCTGCTCGCGGCGAACATCCCCGAGGGGCTGTAACGCCAGGACAGCCCCAACAACCCCCTAAAGGCGTTGTTGTACTGGACACGCAGACCACTATAGGTTTTTTGGTGTAATCGCTCCACAGATTGCACGTGTACAACGTCTCCTTGGCAGTAGGTTCTAAACAACGTGCAAATCTGCGTGAAAGTATATTACCCCTCACCGATAGTGCTCTGCGTTCCCTTTCCATGTCAATATCATCTTTTAGGGTGTTTGTGACCCAGTGACCCAAATATTTAAATTTTGTGACTGTCAGAAGAGGAGAGCCACTAATTGTTATTGGCGGAACGGGGTATGTTTTGGTGCCAGATTTGAACACCAAAATCTCGCTCTTTTTGACATTATATTTGAGTGCATGGGCCGCAACAAATCTTTCACATATAGCCAACATTATCTTTAGTCCGTTGGCTGAGGCACAGGAGTGAAGAAACGGAACAGAGACTAAGCTTCTTAGGAGCGTGCGAAATTCTTACCTATTTTAGTAGGGTTGGCAAAAGAGAATTAAATAAAATAACTAAAATGTTCTATTAGCTTTTAATTATGTACATGAGATTTAAGGTATTTACAAATTACTTACCTAATTTTTTTTTATAACTTTTGGATTTTAATAATTTGTTAAATCTGTTGATAGAATGATAAATTCTAAATCTGATATAAAGTCTTTTTAAATAATCAATAGGCAAGCATTCACATGGCATATTAAATGTACAATCTTGTACTCGTTTCAGAATATCATTACCAATAGATACAACGTTTGTGTCGGGATCAAAATATTCACGAAACTTTTTTTCAAGAGATTCGTCAAATGCGACAAAATTGTCACGAGGTATTATTAAAAAACCCAACTGTTGTACACTTACCTTAGTTTAAACAGCTTGTCTACTGGCCGAGCGCGCGTAAACCGGTTTTATCCAGTTGCGGCGTGTACGCCACGCAGCGGCTAGTAGACGCACACATGCACGGCATGCTTGTAGTAGTGTGCCTACGACCTACGACGACGACGACGAACCTATGCACAACACAAATAGATCTTCACTATACACCCGAATACTAAATAAACCCTGTTGAGTATAACACTGCGCCGCCCGCATCCCTTCAGCATCGACGGGACCTGAGCTGAAGTGCAGGGATCGGGGTTTCAACCCCGACCGTCGCGCGCCGCTTTACTTTCGACTTCCAACTCACTAACGAAGTAATGAGCCGAGAGTCCCGAATTTTATGAAATGTAATTGTGTGTCCACATCTGACGAACGGGAAGGCTCGCTAAATGTGCGCGTGCATTACGTAGTACGAGCAGTTCGCGTGCCGCTCTCGTGCAAGCTACGCACCGCTACAAATGCACGGACGCGCGCAGCGCGCGCGCTTTATTCGAGCCTTTCGCTAATTGCGTTAAATAGACACGCAAACACAATAAATACACGTGTGCAGCGCGCTTGCTGCGCACGAGCGGGTCACGAACGGCGCGCGAGCGGCGCATTCGCGGCGCGTTCGGCAGATATGCACCATTATATAATTTATTATATGCGTTTTTTGGAAACTGTATTCAACTACATATTTTTACCTTATAATTGGTATTAGTGCTTCAGGTTTAGGTTGCTGTTTGTTATTTTGCTTAAACTGTATCGTTCTTTATATTGTCATATGACGTGAATAAAGTTTATCTATCTACCTATTTTATCATTCCCTTATTTCAGAGTGGGCCCTGTCTGCGGACGCGTTTGGAACTTTACGCACTTCTATCCAAAATGCACTAATTGGTGCTCTGGCGAATTGGTAGACGATCAGACCAAGACATACACGACCTACGAATCCTACTGCCAGCTCCTCAACGAACAGTGCAAGCACAGGGATATGGCGAGTTGGTATCCTAGTATAAATACTCGGAGTTGAATTTAACAAAGTCTATTGCCTCATTTACCTGCATCCGAAGTGAGCAGGGAAGTGGGCATGGAAGTGGGCAGCGCGAGTATGTAAATGGGTCACTTCTCCTGCTCCTGCCGCTGCTACTCGCGTTGCCCGGGCGCGCAGTGAGTCAGGAAGCAGCATGTAAATACCCACTGCCTTCGAAAGCAGTATGCGACGAAAATCACCATGCCATAGTTTTCCGACAGTTCCAAATGGCCGCCATACCGCCGCAAATGAGTTTTTTTTGTTTAAGCAAAACTATTTGTACCAGTATTGAATTTGGATTTTCGAATTTTTTTGAGTAAATATCACCGTTATTATATAAAAAAAGTGGCGGCATACTTGAAAAACTTATTTATTCGACACGTTTACAAAAGACGACTGTACAATAAGTAAAATATTTTTTACACTATTATACCATTGTATTCTGTTCGTTTGGATACAATTATCCCTAAAAAAACTCATATTTTAACCATGGGGCGGAACCAAACACTTAACTCAAGCCAAACTTCAAACTTAAGCCAAAATTTAAAAAAAAAAAAACTTTTTTTGACCATTTGTACCAGTTTGGATTTTTGGAAATTATATGGTACAATGTGGCCATTATTATATTCGCCATACTTCTAGCTGGGGGATAATGTATTACCATACAGGTACAGATTGTTCGAAATACGAATAAAATCTTAGAATTTTGAACCTCATTGACCACCTCCCACAGGTATGGCATTATCAAACTGATATTTATGATCATACAGAAAACTGCAAAAAAAAATATAGGGTGGTAAAAAAACTACAAATCGTTTTGCTTAACAAAAAAAATACTCCTTTGCGACGGTATGGCGGCCATTTGGAACCGTCAGAAAATTATGGCATGGTGATTTTCGTGAATGGCTGACACGACGATGATAAGCTGTGCAATTAGCCTGGTACAAATGGTTGAATATTTGTTTTAAATTAACGTGTTCACGTCGGTATGGCGGGCTGTAAGTCACACCGGAGAGGCGTGGCATTACGCTACCACCTACTTCTTTTTTTATCGACTAGGTATCAGAAAATACAAGAATTTTTATGGTACAAATCGTTCGACACTCGTAATTTATCCGAACCGTTCGATTCACGCCCACGTGATTGGGCCGCCGGTAACAGCGCTATGACCATCATTTTCCTCTTTGACATTACGTAATTAGACCCCTGTAGGACCGCCATACTGGTACAAGTCCTGCAAGAGCGAGGCCTCGGGTGGTTGCCCCGCTTGCCCCCTCCAAAGGCCGCCCCTGGTCTTGATTGGCTAATTAACTCAGTCACGTGGGTTAGGTTGTTTAAATTAAGTGCTGTATGTAAGCTGCTGAGTTTCTTGCGGCGTTTCTTCGCAGCAGATGTCACCTTTCGAGGCGCTGGTAGCTTCAGACATGTAAAAGAGCCCATGTGGCCTACTTGCAAAATAAATATTTTCATTTTCATTTTCATAAGTTAACTACCTAGAGGAATAGAGGATAGCAGATAAGCAAGTTTACCCATATTCCGATTTAACTGTAAGTATGATTTTTTGCAGAGGCGATGTTCGTACACGTAGGTCGGTGCATTCAAAATCAGTCGCTAGAGCTGTACTATCCTATAGGACAAGGAGCTAGCATAGTAAGTCGGATGCACTACTACCTGGAAGCCGTCAGCAAGTCCATGAAACGATATCACACCGAAGCTTGGGGAAAATAACCGTCGGTGGGAGGTGAGGAGTCATATAACACTTACAAAAATGGCGAGCGATTTTAGAAATTATACCTCTGTATAATATTATTAAATATATAAAAGTAAAATTCAAAATAAACTTTTAATATTGAAGAATAAAGTAAATCCCATCAAAAACATTCAAATGTAAAAAATGTGCCAAGCCTCGCATCCTCTATCTTCCAACCCCAACGCCGTAAAAAGATGTGAGATCCCATGGTAGAGCCAAGTCTGAGATGTTCTTATCATTTTATCGGCAATTCAACTATTTCGTTTTGAATTATTTTTATTTTCTATCAATTAACTAATATTTTAAGCCCATATAAGCATATTATTATACATCTTTGTTTAATATAAAAAAATATCGTGACTCGGCAATCGCACTCGTACGCGAAATAACAGTACAAAGTTGTTTGTTACGTGGCTCAATACTTAGTCTATGAAATTAGCCGCATTTTTAACTTAGTCGTCAATCTGAAACCTTAAAAATCAAATTTATGCTAATGTCAGACTTTTCCCAATGTTTTTATCTAATGACCTACTTCAATGCCAAATTTCAAGTAGCTCTGCTAGAAGTACCTTAGAATTTGTATGATATATAAATCAATGATAAGTTCTTTTATATATTGTGTTTGCAAAATAAACGCTTTTCTATTCTATTCTATTCTATTCTATAAGTGAGTCAGTGACAAAATAAAGGAATTTTGACTCGTGATATTTCGTTAACTATAATAGGTAGAAACTTGCAATTATTGAGTTAAGGTAGGTTCAGTGAGCAGTCTTTGTAGCTAAGATTTCAGCTTTCTAGATATCCTTACAACAAAGATACAGGGGACTCAAAAGTGCTGTGAATCGCTTCGAGAAACGGATGGTACGCCGTGCCCGCTTTGTTTCGTCTACTTTTACTCGCCTTGGCGGCCCCAGTTTTATTATTTTTATTTACATCAACGTAACATTTATTATCATGCTTCCAAATGGTTCAAAACTGTAAAAACATTAACAAATCAAAATAACGACTTCAAATACCATTTGAAAAGTAAGAAATAATGATTAGCCTTTGTAAGTCATTTATTTCATTGAATCCGTCATCGTATCCCGTGCCCATGTTTGCTTTGAAACACGATAATAACGAAGATTTCTGGCATTGTGAAAAGAAAGGCGGCCCGTTCCATCACAGTGCCCACTCATTAGTTGCTGGTGCTCACACACAAGCCTGCCTAATAGTGGATATAAATCACTTATTACTGTTAGTGTTGTGTTGTCTATTCACAAGGCACGTGTTTCTCAAACATACTATTCTGTAAATTATCTAGTATGTTGTCTCTCTCGTCAATTACAAGAGAAAATGAAACAGACCACTGTATTTCGCCAAGATTGATAATAAAAATTAGTAAACAGGGCTTCTTAACTCATTACAAATAGCGGGCCGCTTATTATTTTTACCAATGATAATAAGATTTAAAGGGAAAGATTATATTTTTTTCATAGAATAGTATTATTAAATAGCCTGTATTGTCCCATTGCTGGCATATCATCGGACGACGACCATGACGAAGTCTCAGAGTCAGTGGAAGAATCAGAGAAGGTGACGTTTATGATGAAACGTTCAATAGCTTCGTCTACACTACCAACAATTTGTAAAAATCTATCATCTTCTTTTACCGTATAGTACCGCCCGCCCCGCCACGGCGCCGCGCTTGACAACTACGTGCCTCGTGCCATAAAACTCAGTGCGCTCGGCGATAAGTGACGCCCGTCATAGAGTTTGCGATAGTTAAGCGACAGTCGCTATTTCGAAGATATCATAATATTTATCAACTCTCGGTGAACAGACTTTAGTATGCTTTGAGAAATAGGCCCCAGTAAGATTACTATGTAATATTTTTAATGAATTTTGTGTATAGTAACTTAATTATAAAGTAATAAATGATAATTATGAAAGCAAATGAAAATATAAGAGGTTCTTGAATAATCGTAAGAAAAGCAAACTATCAAATTTTAATATAGTACAGAGAACATTATGAAAACTCTCACGCCAGTTTTGGATATCACACATCACATTAGTCACAGACCATTTGTGACACACACACAGGTGATTTTTGTAGTGGTAGAGCCAAACAGTAATCAACACTTGATGATTACTGTTCGAATGGGCCGGCTCGACCGGGGTAGTACCACACTCTCACAGAATATCGGCGTAAAGTAATAGCTTGCTATTGCGTTTCGTACGGTGAGTGACGAGATCCGGAGGCCTGTTCCCCCATCCCCATTCCCCATCCTCTCTAGACTGGCAACACATTGGCAGCACCTCTGGTGTTGCAGATGTCCATGGGCGGCGGTGACCACTTTCCAGCAGGTGGGCCGTCAGCTCGTTTGTCAGTCAATTGACATAAAAAAAGACAGACAGAGTACTTTTGTATTTCTAATATTATTGTAGATAGGACATGTTGCAATGTGGATTTAATACAGATGAGCTTTCTCCACCAGTCAATCTGCGTGAAGCAGATTATCTATCGTTTCAGAACTTTTCGAGATTGGTCATAAATTTTACCTCTCACCGTTCAACATATTTTTTTTAATGGCGGCCTTTTAAAATCCAACTTTTCAAACGAGCAAGATTTTTTCTCCTTTGTCACGCACCCCTCGGGAGCATCTCATTATTCCACTAAATCTGGCGTAATCCCGGATTATCTGCCGTGCAAATGAGCTGAGGTTTTTCTACAGCCTTCACAAATTAATGCAGGGTATTAAATTCTATACCGACTGCAAAGACGTGCAAGTACGTTTCAGTGCAGTAAATCAATTCATTTCTTTTTTGGTAAAATTGGTGAGCAAAGCTTTTGCCTTTAGCGGCTCTTACATGCCAGGCATGGGGGTAAGTTAAAACCGTCTATCTCTCTGACTATCTCTTTAGTAGTGCGAGAGAGACGCACTTAGACCTAAGATGGTTTAACTTATCCCGTGTCTGGCATGCTAGGGCTGGACGAGTAAACATGTTTTCGGAAAATTCAGAGATTGACTCAAGTCAAGGCCATCTGACTTGGTATGCACGTCTCACTACTGAACACAGGCCTCCTCTCATTATGAGAGGGAGTAAGCAGTAGTCCTCTCGCGGAACGAGTGTGCATTGTGGGTCATTGGCGTCTTGGAACCACTTTGTAGCTGTATGCAGGTTTCCTAACGATGTTTTTCCTTCACCAAAATGCTCGTTGCGTATTTTTAGGGTTCTGTTGCCAAATGGCAAAAAACGGAACTCTTATGGATTCGTCATGTCTGTCTGTCTGTCTGTCTGGCCGTCCGTATGTCAGAGCTACTTTTCCGAAACTATAAGAACTATACTATTGAAACTTGGTAAGAAGATGTATTCTGTGAACCGCATTTAGATTTTCACACAAAAATTTAAAAAAAAAACAATACATTTTGGGGGTTCCTCGTACTTAGAACTAAAACTCAAAAAAAAAACTTTTCATCAAATCCATACGTGTGGTGTATCTATGGATAGGTCTTCAAAAATTATATTGAGGTAAACTGAATATTTCACTTCCAAAGTGGTAAAATGTGTCCCGCCCCCCTCCCCCCCCCTGTAACATCTAAAATAAGAGAATGATAAAACTAAAAAATATGTACATTACCATGTAAACTTCCACCGAGAATTGGTTCGAACGAGATCTAGTAAGTAGTTTTTTTAATACGTCATAAATCACGGAACCCTTCATGGGCGAGTCCGACTCGCACTTGGCCGCTTTTTTTATTAATTATATAAATTACAATTTTCGGCTTACAGCTTAAGCTCTTATATCATTAGAGGAAATGACATGTGTGTGTGTAGCTTGCCTGTAAGTGTTAATTATAAGTAAATAAATAAATAAATAAATATGTTACAAAAATAATACTGGCATAATACAAAAAAAAACATGAACATAAGATGATAAGATAAGAAAGTAACTTCTAAACATGCACAGATGTTTAAAGAAAATTAAATATAACATTTTAAAAACCCCGACTTAAAATCGAGCTTGAATAAAACAATTCTCTAAAAATTATGAAATACAAGTAAAATATCGTTGCGTAAGTTGGTGAGGACTTAGGTATCCTGCAGGTTCCAGGTGATGCTGCGGAATTAGCTCGGGGTTACTACGTTCTCGTAATATCATTGAAGTAACAGGATACCAAATTTCGAATTTATAAGACTTGTGTCAGTTGCTCACATCCCTTCATCGAGTAGAAAAGAGCTGATGATCTTCAAACGGAAAAACTAATTTTCTTGATTCAATGCTAAGAATACTATCGATTAAGTCATCTTTCAAACAAAAATAAATAAATCAAAATTCGTTCATCCCTTTAGGAGCTACGATGCAAGAGGCAGACACACAGATACACACGTCAAACATATAATACTCCTCTGTTTGCGTCAAGGGTTAATTACATTTAGACATTGGCGTATTTTAGCTAGTAATGATTGTCTTCTGTCCACAAACACGTCAACATCTTGGACCTCAGATACGCGCATTTAATAGATCTAGCGCCCTGGCCTGAAGAATCTTGAACCCTTGAAGAGCTAGAAAGAGTTGGTGGTGACAAACTCTAATTAATCTGCAATATATGGAGGCATACAAGTTCTATTGCCTCATTTACATGCAGCCGAAGTGAGCAGAGAAGTGGGCAGCGCGAGTATGTAAATGGGTCATTTCTCCTGTTCCTACCGCTGCTACTCGTTGCCTGGCGCGCAATGAGTCAGGAAGCAGCATGTAAACACTCACTGCCTTCGAAAGTAGTGTAGGCGGGGATTATTTCTGGCAGCGCGAGCAGCAGTTTCAGTGGCTGCATGTAAATAAGGTATTAACCTATTCCTTTCAAGTTGATAACCTTAGTAATTGCTGTGACATACAGATAGACACAGGAATAAAGTTAACACTACCAAACAAAAACAGAATCATCAATATCAATTCATCATCGGCGGAGTAGGTAATCGTGTAACAAGCATACAAAAACATACAGTCGAATTGAACCTCCGTTTTTTTTGAAGTCGGTGAGAAACAGACGCAAGCAAAAGCGGAGCAAACGTACCTACATTACGAGGGGCGGCTGAAAAGTTATCTGCCTAACTATGAAACAAAAGACGATCATGGCTAGTTTTTTTTTTATTTTTCAATATAGTCTCCTGACAGGGAAATGCACTTATTACATTTATCAATTAAAGACATTAACCCGTTAAAAAAAAAACTTTAGGTTTATCATCAAAAAAGTCATTAACAGCAGCCTTCATGTCGTTATCGGTTACGAATCTTCGTCCCCTCAGTTCTTTCTTCAAAAGTCTGAACAGGAAGTAGTCGGATGGGGCCAAATCTGGACTATATGGAGGGTGGTTGATTACTTCGTACCCATTTACATTAATTGCTAGCTTCGTTAAGCGAGCAGTATGCACAGGTGCGTTATCATGCAAAAGCAGAATCCCTTTACTGAGTTTGCCCCTTCTTTTTTCTTTTATGGCTTCTCTGAGCTGGTCAAGTAAATCTGCGTAATATTCAGCATTCATTGTAGTTTTTTTGGCAAGTAATCTACAAGCAGAATTCCTTCCGCATCCCAAAAAAATGTTGCCATTACTTTGCCTGCTGACGGGCGAACCTTAAATTTCCGAGGAGGCTTTTCATCCTTGAATTTCCATTGTAATGACTCCTGTTTACTTTCGGGATCCCACTGCCGAATCCAAGTCTCATCACAGGTTACTATTCTAGAAATAATTTCCTCCTCTTTTCCACGGCTCATTTCTAAAAATTCCTCGCAACATTGAACACGTCTGTCCTTGTCAAACGGAGTCAACATTCTAGGGACCCAGCGTGCACTAACCTTAGACATGTGCAAATGTTCATGAATTATTTCATTGACCCGTTCTTTACTAATGCCCACATCCCTGGCGAACTCCCACTGCTTAATTCTCACTATTACTACTACTATAAAATTTCTCACTTTGGCCACATTTTCATCGGTGACAGGGGAAACTGGTGGCCCACTACGAGGATCATCTTCAAGGCTCTCACGGCCAAGCTTAAACTGTTTCGACCAGAACTTTATTGTAAATTCAGAAGGGCACGAACCACCAAAAACAGGTAACATACGCAGTCTAATCTGCGAGGGTGTATTTCCTTCTTTAGTGAGAAATTTTATCACTGCACGCTGCTCAATTTTAATCAAATTATTTTTTTCTTGCGACATTTTGAAAACAATCCAGTCCCAAAAAAAGCGGGAAGCAAGAAACAAATGAATGTTGGTGATTTTGAAAAAAGAATAACCAGTGAATATGACCTCATAGTGGCCAGTATTATTTTCGCATAACATATAGGCTAGGTAGATAACTTTTCAGCCGCCCCTCGTATTTCATTTTCCTTTTGTGGATTTTTTGGAGTGATAATGGCTAGGGAGCCCTACACTGAGCATGACCCAACATGCCCTTGACCGGCTTTTTGTCATCATATCAAGACTGGTGAAAGGGTACGAAGTTTTCTTATGATTAAAACAGACTGTACTCTGACTTGACGAAGAATGAGTGCCAGTTAAACAAATTGAAGCTATCGATTTCCTTTCAGTTTGTCCTCCAAGATACAAACGATTCTACTTGTACTTCGGAATCAAATTTCACAGAGAGCTCAATTTAGATAATTGAAGTAGTACGTAAAGGCGAAACGAAATGACTGAAAACGGATTTTCTGGGCCAAATTAGGTCGACGTAATTGTTAGGCCTTCATGCTCCAAGGTCTTTAAGAAAGCAAATATATATCTGAAGTTTGTGCTTAACTTTCAAAGTTCGTTTCACTCAAGAATACTTAGCGAACTTTGCGCCCCGAGCGCATGATTGGCCAAATGAAAACGGTCAGTGTTCGTGATCTTCAAGAAAATGTTGAGTAATTTAAGAAAATAAAAGGTTAGACATTGTTATTTTTTAACCTTTTTTTGTGTTTTTAGGGTTCCCTACCTCAAAAGGAATAAAGGAACCCCTAAATGATCACTCCGTTGTCCGTCTGTGTGTTTGTCTGACTGTCTGTCTGTCAAGACCCTTTTTCCTCCGTTGCTCATTTCATCCGAAAACTATTATATTGACCCTCGCACTCGTACCTATCATTATGCAGAGTCAGGTTAGCCTGCGGTCGTGGCCGGCTGTGTTAACCTTTTGAATGCCACGGCTAACGGCGAAAAAGCGTGCCGCGAGCACTCGACGCCGGCTGTAGCCGGCGCAAATGAATGGAAAACGGCATATCGTGGCGTCAGGGGCACAGAAGTCTGCTGTCGGCCATAGCCGACTGTGGCGGTCAAAGGGTTAAATACGACCAAGTTCGAAAACACGCACGAACGTGTCATTGTAGTTTATATGTGGGTGGAGTTAGGCTCGCCGGTGAGTTCACGAACGAAGTTTTATTAAAGAGAATCACACCCCTGCCTTGTGATTCTCTATCGTGCGCAGCGGCTGATCAGCCATTTCTTATGGTTTTAATTAATTGTTAGAGAAACGCACCCGTGATGATCTTAGTAATTTCTTTTACTTAAAAGGACTGTGAACCAACGGCAAGAATCAGCCTTTTCATACAAAAGGCAATAACGATTTCCACCCCTTAAATGTTAACCGATTTTGACCAACTTTTGATAGGTTGTCACTCAGATCTAGGTCTATACGTTTTTTGAATATTGATTAAAGATCAACAAAGTCAAATAATCCGTACAGACCTAGATTTTGTTCTGACTGACATCCTATCAAAAATTGGTCAAAGTCGGTGATCATTTAAGGGTTGGAAATCGTTATCGCTTTTTTATGAAAAACCGTAGGTTAACACTCCTCTTAAAGAAGAAAAGCTCTGCCGCGGCCCTGATCAATAAAAAAACCATTCATTTTCTCTAATGGAAAGTTCCATTATTTTATGTATTTGTCTACTTTAATTCACAAATGTCGTATTAATATTCAAAATAGCGGATTATTCAGGAGCCTTCAGAGCCCTCGACGATTTAATACGTCAGCGAGACTGCTTACAAAACGGATGATTTACTATTTATTTATAAGGAAAATATCACATTCCAGCCCGGGCGCGCCATTATGTTATAACAGGGTGGATAAGGGAGCAGAATTTATATTAAGCAATTCAAAAAGCTTTGGAATTACGAGTGAGAAACATTTTGGTTAACCTAAATCCATTTTCAAATTGAAAACACTTAAACTATTCGAAAATTGACAGCTTATCAGCTCGTGTGAAATGAAATCCAATAATCAAGAAAACTTTTTGTTTTATGACATTTATTGCTTGTTCTATATATTTAAGTTGAGTGTGCGTCGAGAGGCATACTTTTCGTATACTTTTCACTTTGCTTTATTTTTTCATAGCAATTTTTTCTAGTTATCTGGATTTCAGATTAACATGGTTGACGGAGCTCCGCTATCGCGGAGCTCCTATTTCTGGTTGGTTTGGACCTTTGGACCTGCTGAAGAACTAACATAATCTAAACCTACCTCATATTTATGATACTAATGTTGGTTAGTTGGACATAGCAGCTTGACCACCGCCCCGTCAGTCAAATTTACAATCTCCTCCTTTTTTGAAGGCGGGTAAAAATAGAAAAAAATGCGAATAACGTTTAGATAAGATCGCAATTGTGAAAATTAAATATGTTACATTGAAAAAAAAATCGTTTAGATACAATCCCGAGTCTGTGAACATGCTGCATTGAAAAAAGGCGATACAAAAAATGCTTTTGGAATAATAATAAAGTGTCCAAACAAAGAATCGGAAAAATAAGACTCTAAAAATAACTTTTGGGGAATAATGCGAACGGAAAATTTACTTCGAAGAAATAATGAGTTCGGAAGAAAGATCTAACAAACCCACTTTTCCTGGTAATTTTACATCTATAGAAATACCTCTACTGTGTTAGCTAACATTGCGTGCTGACAAATGACTTCCGAGCAGAATTTATGCAAACCACTCGGAGCGATATTGTTTACTTATTTGTTTATTTGTTAACATCGCTTTCTGTTACGCGCACATCGATTTACGATACTGAGTACTATCTCAAATGGGATAAATGGACGTCGTCCGCGCAGGTGCAGCTATGGTTACTTATTAGTACTTACTAAATTGTTTAGATTTCGGGTACCGATTAGGGAATATTGCGCTGTAAATATGTGATAAGTTTTCCGCTATGGACTAGCTAGGGAATCGATCCCACGACCTTTGGCAATGTTTTCATTTTCTGTAGATATTAAACTAAAAGTTTTTCGTACCATATTTTAAGTAGATATCAGCATGGAATCGGTTTTTTCAAACAAGCGCTCAATACACGGCATCTTATTTTAGGAGGACGTTACATTTTAGGAGTAGTTTCGTTTTTTTCTCGATCGCCTACCTAATTGTTTGATTTGAACTGCATTTATACCAACTTTCAAGTTTATAAACGAATGGAATCAGTATTTCCAATACAAAGTTCAATACCCTGAAGACATCCCTTTTTAGGAGTAGTTCCATTTTTTTCTCGATCGCCTACCTAATTATTTGTTTTAACCTGCATTTATACCAAGTTTCAAGTTGATAAACAAATGGAATCAGTTTTTTCAATACAGAGTTCAATACCCTAAGACATCACCTTTTAGGAGTAGTTTCATCTTTTTTCTCGATCGCCTACCTAATTGTTGGTTATGAACTGCATTTATACCAAGTTTCAAGTTGATAAACACATGGAATCAGTTTTTCCAATACAGAGTTCAATACCCTAAGACATCCCTTTTTAGGAGTAGTTTCGTCTTTTTTCTCGATCGCCTGCCTAATTGTTTGTTTTGAACTGCATTTATCCCAAGTTTCAAGTCGACAAACAAATGGAATCGGGTTTTCCCATACAAAGTTTAAGGCCCCAAGGCACCACAATTTTTAGGGTAAGTGTCATATTGTCTTATACCGTATACCTTATTTTCTATTCTGGAAAGTATTTATACCAAGTTTTAAGTTAATAAACTCCTCGAAATAGTTTTTCCCATACTAACTTCCACCCCCTCTTTTACCCCCTTCTAGTTTAATTTCCAAAAGTTTCTATAGCCTATGTCCTGCCTGAAGTGTTCCTGAATATATTATCGAACACTGCATTGAAATCCATCCAGTAGTTTAAAAGTTTATCGCGCACATACAATCAGACAAACAGACAAACAGACATGAAATTTAAAAACTATTGGGATTTGTTGTGCTGCTCATTCTGAAGCCCCCCATTGCATTTTTTCGTTGTTATCCTCAATGTACAGACTTTTTCCACTTTACGATTTTTTTATATGTATAGATATTAGTACTAGCTGTGCCCCGCATGCGTTGCAATGCTATTTCCCGTATAATTTACCCAACCCTTACAGTCTAGTCTTCATAATAACAATTACAGCAAATAGTGGGATCAATAAGCCTACATACGTTATAATGGTATTGGTGATTGGGCTGGGTTCCATACATGCCCATCATCCTTTAGGTTATACCTTAGCCTCAGCAGCACGTGGTGGTTATGCTATTAAATTGTAGCTTATATAAAACGTTTGTATTTTAACATAGCGCCATCTATTGAAGACTTACTCAATCCAGTCAACACATGTCTGTTAGAATCGTTTGGAGCTAACAGATAATTGTGACTGTCAAATAATAGACAAATAATTTGCAATAAAATAATATTGCGATTATAAATTGAGATGTAAGCTATCCTATTTTTAAGTTGAATCAAATTGCACACACACGGTGTGCAAATCAAATTTAAAATCGGTTCAGTAGTTTAAGAGTCCATCGCGGACAAATAACGTGACACGCAAGCACGGTAGCATTTCATTGTTCTTGTTCGCTGTCTTCAGTTTGTGCATCACGAAACCAGCGCCGTGGCTAATGTTGCGGGAGCTCAGTAGCGCCACATCGGCACCACATAAATGCCCCCATGTATGACAACCTCGTTTCAAAAAATAATGCTTACTTTTCTGCTTTGTATCTATCTGTCTTCTTTTATTTTCACTGTTTGTTTATTATGTTGCCTCTCTGTATATTTATTTTATTTTATTACGTGACTGTCGAATAAATAAAAAGTTTTTATTATTATTATATAAATTCTGCCGTGATTGCTCTGCTGATTTTTTAATTGCGTGATAATTGCAAAGATCGTTTTCTTCTAAAAATCTGTAAGATAATCAGTTTAAATGGACAACGCAAGCAGTTGGAGATGCCGGAGTAATTTGTGTTCCGCTCACCCCGACGATGTTCCATAATTAGCTAGAAGCGCGATCAATCACTGTAGTCGCCTCTCACACTGTACCGTTTTTTTGAGCGTAACGTAGAGGGGAGGACTAGGCCGTAAGCAAGCGTACTTTAGCTTTTTTACTTGACTGTATTTTATTTCTGTATATTTTTGCCCATATTAGAAAAAGGGTCAGGAAAAAAAAACCCACCTGACAATGTAAGTTTAACCGTACCATTAGAAGTGTGTAGCTAATGAAAAACCATCTTTTATTACCGTCATTGTAACAAACAATTCTCAGACTAACACATATCAATAGCCAGTCTAGAAGCAGCTGGCTCGAATTCAAAGAATTAAGTACCTATTGATGGTAAATAGAAATCCAGAACGAGAAGCTACTATAAAAGAATACCAACCAATACAGGAGTCAAACACAGTGAAGTATGAACCTGCAACTCTTTCTTTTACTGAAAGAACTGAGCTACAAAGCCACCTATTTCAAGTTAAAATTGGTCTTTAATTTGAGCGGGATGCTGTTCAATTTACCCTCTCCAGGTTAAGAGAAGTGTGAATCTACGGCGTTTCATACAAAAAGCGATAACAATTTCCGTGGTGTTGGCTACCCTGATTCATTATTTTGAGTGCTACGAGTGCAAATTTTAATATTTTGTAAATCTGTTTTTGCATGATATTTCTGAAGAGCTATGCTATCGAATGTAATAAACATTTTTTTTATATCATGATGCGTTAGCGGTAAAAAAATAAAACAAACAAATTTTTGACATTTCAAAATTCGACATGTTAGTTTGATCCAGTTTAATTAAAAAAAACGTTACTACACTAACCTTGCACATAACATTAAAAAATTATAAATTTAGTGTACTTCTTATAATGGTACAACATGTACTAATTTACGCGGCAGTTTTAGAGACAAGGCTAATTTACTACAAAAGGACCTCATATTGCGGTTATTCGTTTGGAACCAAAATTTGAATTTTGAACATAAAAGTAGATAATGGAGGATAATTTGAAATTGGAATACAATATTACATCAGTACAAAGTAAGTCATCATCACCACGAGTTTTATAAAAGTGCCATTATCTCGAAAACTATGATATTTTTATTAAAGTCAAAATTACTTAATCTAGTAGCTTTTGAGCCGCCCTATCAGCTCCTTTCGTTTTATCGTTGGTTTTAGGGACACCCGTATATATATTTGCGGGTCGAAAAGATAACTTCCTGATTATATGACAGCGGTTAAGTAGTATAATTAATATTATCTTTCGATAAATAAAGTCCCTTAACCATAACATTGAGTGGAACAGAACGCTCAAATCGACTGTGGAAATTTCAAATGTCGTAAGGGACATTTTGACATTGCGACAAAATGACCCTTATTTCATATATCGTAAGGGACATTTTGACATTTCCACAAACTGTCCCTTACGACATTTGAAATTTCCACAGTCGATATCTTTATCGCTCAGCGGCCCTTGCAAGGTTGACACAAGGATAAGTTAAACCGTCTAATCTCTAAGTGCGTCTCTCTCATACTAGTGCCGACGAAAGAGATAGTCAAAGAGATAAACAGGTTTAACTTATCCCCGTGTCTGGCATGCTCGGGCCGCAGGTTGGACTATTCCTTGTAAATGTAGTTAAATGAAATAAGTTAATCAGATTAATTTGATTGGTTTGGATAGGATGTATATAAAATAAAAACATACCCATAAATCATGTAAGCAAAAGAAGAACATGAAAAATAAAATTTCAAAATTATATGAGTAAAAATTAAATGTTCTAAATTAGCCATTAAAATGTCTGCACTCAGATTTTAGTCACTAAACGTTATGCATTTATTAATACACAGGCCTCTCAAAGAAATCGCTGGGAATAAGTGGGACATTTTCCCGGAAATTCCCAGTTGGGTACGAAGGGCTTTACTTCGGATTCGATTCGGATTGTCGGAAAGTACAATTTCGTTTTTGTTTTTGTTAGTTTCGCCTTTCGCGCGTCGGTGTGATAGCCGCCCGCGCACATCTTCCCCACGCTTCGCTTTCGGCGTACGGTTTATTGGATACAGCGGCGTTCGGAATGCGACAGGCGGACGCGTTGACACAACTCAAGATCCATTTGTTTATTGGTGATCAATGTTTATGGCTGAGACATTAGCGTAGTTCAAATGATTCCGCAGAATGTTTCTGCTTGGAGAGGGTTACTTTAAATACCATAAACTGGTTATTGGATTTCCTGTAATCTATTAAGATCTATTTACTGTACTTTTTTCAAAATTTTGCCCAGTAGTTTCGGAATTCTCTATTTCAGAGGGATAGGGGATTATGGAGTATTTGAAGGATTTTATATAAATTGAATTTTGATAACCGTCTGCAAAAAACGGTTACAAATGAAGACGCGAGCGCACGCGTAACTTTTTACCCACTAGGTAGCATTTTTATAAGTTTCATGATTCAAGCAAAAATGGCCCTTATGTTAAGGCCGTAGGGACTTTGACGCGTGATCTATTTTTGTTGTTCTGCTATATTGTTATCGCTTCCGGGGAAACTTGATTAATGAATATTCTCAAACATTTCATGCAAAGAAAAATGAACTAAAAGACACCGAAATAGAGCTGAGAATCGGTGGGATATGTGAATGCAAAAGATGCGTATGGAAACAAAAGATCGCTTGGAAATAATAATATCTGCGTTTCCTTTTTAAACCGCGTAACTTACTCGAGCCAGAATTTGCAAATAAACCTTGGCACTGAAACAATAAAATTCAAATTTCATAACTGCGCAGCAGCGACATACGAGTTTAAGTAAGTTATTGGTTGATATACAGTCCGCAGAAAATATATGAAGGCGGTAGAATTGATACGAAATATCTGAACACTCTCTTTTGTTCCTAAAACAGAAAATAACTGACTGTATTCTTTCTCACTACTTGCATGCTTGATGGAGTAAGTAGAGACGTATTTATTATCATAGAAAATGTTTTAATTGAGTTAATAATTTACAAACGCAATCAATGCTAGTTTTGAGTAAAATGTCTCGTGATTACAATCTAAAACCATCGATTGGAAAACCGGACAAGAGCGCGTTGAACTCGCGTGGAGAGGGTTCCGTTCCGTACATGATAATCTAAAATTTCTTGTTACTTTAAATACCATAGACTTCTTGTACTTTTTCCTGTAATCTATAGGTAAAGAACTATTTTCTGTATTTTTTTCAAAATTGTAGGCTCAGTAGTTTCGGAAATAAGGGGGGGGGGGGGGGGGGGGGGTCAATTTTCGCCTATTTTCCTAAATAACTACCAAACTGTTTATTATAAAATTAAAGAACCCTAAAAATATATATTTTTAAGATCCTCACAATAAGTCCTTTTATTTGATATGTTACATGATATACTTTTCTTATTTATTTTTTATTTATTTATATCATTAACTTAACACTATCATTACAGGATAAACCTAATGCGATAGAGAAGGCACATAGAAATACACATTTTACGAATAATTTAACTTTGGTATAACATATCACATATAAGGCAACTCTTTCGAATTCTCTTAGAGTACACTGGAATAGGTCCGCCAATAGTTTACATGACTTTTTTATTGTTTAATTTTTAGCCCCCAAGAGTGGCTTCCTTGTTTAAAATTCATTTATTTAAAGTCCGTGTTGTGGTCACCGACTGACATATGAAAATGAAAATATTTATTTTGCAAGTAGGCCACATGGGCTCTTTTACATGTCTGAAGCTACCACATACCTATGTAGGTATACCGAATTTCAACTCAATCGGTTCAATCGTTTCGGAGCAAATTGGCTGTGACAGACGGCCAGACAGACAGACAGACGAGTGATCCTATAAGGGTTCCGTTTTTTTCCTTTTGAGGTACGGAACCGTATATATAACCGTATATAATAACGGCAATTATTAAGTATGTCTTAAAATTGCATTCATAATTCTTCCGATTCTTTTAATAGGCCTTTAATAACAACTCTATGAAAGCCTCTTCAAAATGGTTCATTCTCATTATATTTTCGAATAAAACAATAACAACTAATACAAAATCCACCCTCAAATGTTAATTTCACACAATTCCAAGTATTGTTTTCTGCACCTAATCATAATTAAAATAAGCCTTCATAGCTTTAATTCTGAGTAACCATTTCGTTATAACTAACAATTTAAATAAGTTAAGCTATTAGGTTTGTCGGTGGCCTCCAGAGCCGCGAACAATTGACTTAATTGAAACATGTTTCGACCCGTTTATTATTGTTGAATAAGAAACATAAATTATGTTCACAGTATACTCTCTCACTAGTTCGTGGCATGTCTAATTACACACTTTCGTGTTCGTCGAATACACTAAAAACCACTATAGAGCTTAGAGGAGATCGCTATCTTAGGCGGTGGAGACATAACTTGACGCATTTCAAAATAAGCGGCAAAAGAACAGAAGAATAGGGAAAAGAAACTGGGGACGTCCACTGCTGGACAAAGGTCTTGCCCAAAAATTACAACCCCTGTTCAGCGTACGAAATAAAGTCTTCATAACGTTAATTCTAAGTAATCATTTCGTCTTAGCTAACAATTAAATTAAGTTAAGCGCTGAGGTTTCTCAGTGGCCTCCACGGCCCCGAACAATTGACTTTATTGAAACATGTTTTGGCCCGTTTATTACTGTTAAATAAAAAACATATTATTTTCACAGTATGGTGCTCGCTAGTTCCGTGGCATGTCTATTTACACACATTCATGTTCATTGAATACACAAAAAAACACTTTGCTATGGAGCTTAGATGACATGAGGTTTCCAAAATAAGCGGCATAAAAAAATTTACTCGTGAACACGCCGCGAACAGGCGTTAACTCGTGAACCCCGTGCAAACCATCCATCCGAACGGGAATTCACGCATGTTCACAGGGCGTCGCGGCGTGAACGTAGGCGTCCATTATACAAATGTCTAGAATGTATACAATAAAAAGTCCTTTGAACATTTCAATTTCACCAGATTGTCGTTTTTAAACTAGCATAAGATTCAACTTAAAGTTTTACGTCTCAAGATTGCTCCCGAACGCAATTGAAAACGTAAGCACTCATGCAATGCTTACATAATGCACAGAACATAAATTGAAGCGAATCTGTTTACGACCTCCTCGCGACGTCAATGGGTATTTAAAGCAGCGCTGAAACGCATTTCAGTTTATAGTGCACTAGCTTGACATATTGTCTGTTCATTGAATTTTATTCGTCGTTTAAAAAGGATTTTGTTCATGCAATTGAGAGCGGAATCCAATCCAGTTTAAAACTTTACAATGCAATGAATTTCACTTGCTTTAGAACCACCAATACAAGTGATAATCATTCTTCATGCACTTTTTTCATTGATTTGGGGGTCATTGCAGCGTATTAATACAGTCAAGGGACTTCTAGGGGGTGGCCAGACTTTTTACTTGCAAAAGGGTCGCGTACTCAAGAAGGTTGAAAAACTCTGCGCTAATAGATTTATAGCCAAATTCAGAAAGGCCAGTCAAATTGATCTTTAATTAAAGTAACGTTTGGGTGACGTTTTTGTATGGGATGACAACGAGTTGTCGGACATTTAACTATTTAATCTCTAATCAAATGCTTCAGTGGCGTTTCAGAACCGTGGCCATCAGACATATAAAAGAAGAAGAGCCCGTAAGTTATGTTTATGCTTACACAATGGGACCAATTTGAAAGTGAATTCGCTAAATTGAAAAGTCAATAAAATAAAATAAGAAACGTCAAACTTTATTTTGACAGCTCTGTGGTATACAAAATCGAGTTTGACGTTTCTTATTTTAAGTTTAGGAATTTTTTAATTAAGAAAACACCGTTTTAATTTTAACACAATGGGTATTTATTAGACGCACTAAAACGTTTTCATTTCACCAGTACTCTCTCCCTAACAATAGATAAAAACAGTATAAAAACCATACCGCGTTGCCGTAAGCCTGCTTCCGCCATTACTGCGTTCCGACCTCTAGCCATCGCCGACGTCCCAGTGTGCAGTTCATTTAGCTATTAGATAAAATACAACTCAAAACGAAACGCTGTTTGACTTTGAATGTAAGCGTTATTCAGTTACAGTTGAAAATCGTATGGCGTTGTCTTGAGTTGTGTCGATTTTGTTTTCAACGGGCAATCTATTATAGTCGGTGAAGTTATTGTTTTGTTTTAAAATAGTATTAGGATCAAAATAGCATAATAACGCTGTGCACATACCTATCTGTAGATGCTTTTCACAGAAAAAATATCCATAGAGGTCCGGGACCCGTTTCTCAGTGTCTTATTAGTGTTTTGTCGCGTAAATTAAAAGAGAAAATGAGACAAAAAACTAATGTTATTACACTAAATTAATTCGAGAAACAGGCCCGTTGAGCCCAGCAGTGGGAGGTAGATGTTGTGTAATTTATGTGAGAGGTAAAATTCTGCTCAATACCAAACGTATTTTATACTTTTGTGATTATATATGTAATTTAAATAGTAACTTTAGTTGCCTTCCTTTCTAAGTCTATCTTGTGCTATCTTTTCTTTTGAAGGTTGCCTGGAAGAGATCGCTACTTAGCGATAAAACCGCATATCGTCTGCATTGCTACTAATTTGTTTGTCTTTTTCCAATATGTTTTATGTGGTGTTCAATAAAGAGTATTCGTATTGTATTGTATTTTTTCAATTTCACTTTGATTAAAAATGTATAAGTTTGCTCGACACTTAACTAAATATATTTTAGTGTGGCTATGGTACATCTCGGCTTAAGTATAACAAACCGCTATTCAAAACTGTAGCCACCAAACCGCAGCCATTAATGTAATTGAATACTGATTAATATTGGCAAATGTAAATGATACGAAACATTCCTTTGAAGTCAAATGAGCTCGGATAAAATAAAAGTAATCCACAACCCCCAATTGCTTAGGCATTGCGAAATAGCTATTAGATCGAGTGGAGTGAAATGATATGTTCGAGTGTAAATTATTGTATCCAGAGCACAACGAAGGATACTAGAATATAATAACGAGCAAAGCGAGGGTTTTTAACGTAGAAGTCAGGGCGTCTATTCGGGAACGTCTAAGTGATACTGCAGCGACCCGCGAGCGAGGCTCGCATCTCTCTCTTACGCATTATGCGTCGCACGCATCGTCGCGTCGGGTCGGAGGAAGTAGGATGAGGAATATCGCTCGCGAGTCGCTAGACCATAGAGACGCTGAGCGTAGCGAGAAACTAAAGCTATACTATAAATATTTTTGCTTCAAAGTGACACACTCCGGTTTTTACTTCTATGATAAATCAAATAAAACACGCCAATTATCAACATTATTATGAATATTTAATTTTAATGTGATAAAATGCAAAAAAGATGGTTAAGTTGTAATCGAATTAAATAAACAGCAGCGTATAAAATGCTATTTTACTCCCGGTACTCAGGAGGAGTAAAGCGAATTTTGCATCTCTGACGTAACTCAAAAAACTGTAAGCGTCGGGGCTACAGGCGAAATAGCGCATAACCCTGAACGCACCAATCACAGCGCTCTAAAAACCCCGCGCGCCCCGCAAGTTTATTTGCTAGTAAAAGACTGTTTTGAGAAGTTTATGAGTAGTATTACGAGTTGCAACTCGCATTGACTTGGCCGATATTTTTACTTCTTAGATGTTTAGTTGGGGTTACGTTGCATTTTGACAGTGACTTGACACGTATTTACCTGTCCCAACATTTGCCATTAAAATGCGATTTTTTCCTGCCTATTCATATTCATTTTATTCATATAATAAGATAATAAATTTAATTGAATTGATTGCATTAAAATAATAATAAAACTGATTTGTATAAAATTAATCGTCATAACGAGTTGATTGGCAAGTTCATAACATAGTAAATTCATTGTAAGTATAGAATGTGACTACTGTGACTATGTGTGTACTCAATTTAATGAACGAGTTAATAAAATAATAACACATTAAACAATACCGACAACCTCAAAGAAGTCACTGATCTGTTACGGACGTTTCCATTTAGTCCTTAAGTTAAATGACTTCTATTTTAAGTTAAATCAGTTCCTGACATGATTGATTGACCGATAATTCTTGTCCATTTTTGTACTTATTCCTCTTGTCGTGTTATTTATTTAACTGGAGCATTTAATACAGAGAATTCTAGATCAGGCTCAACGCTGTTTGTCCTTTAATCCAATTAATATCTTAAAAAATTGATACCATTTAAATCTTACGCATTTTATCCTTCTTGAAAATGGCAATGAATAATAATAATTTGAATACATTTATTTTATTTCTTTAAGTTTGTTTTTACCCAACTGCGCCAAGCAAAGCCATGTCTTTAAAGTATACCTTTGCTCATTGAAGTATTACGTTACAACAATAGAACAGACATCTCAAACAAATGCCAGCGAGCACTTGATAACGGAGCGGGCATGCGCGCCGCGTCCGGCGGTGATCGTTTTCTTACAGGCGGTTGTGCCATTTGGCTTCAACAGGCTTTACAAAATATCAAGAAAAGGCATCCACTCTGGTATACATAATAATTAGAATTACTATCAAGTCCATCGCCCACTTTTAGGAAAATTACATATTTAAAAAATCCCAAGGTGGCGCTCGCTCAGTGAGAATATTTCACCAAAATTTTGTCGTCGAGCGCGGGAAGTTCCTTGGGGATATTAGTCCCGTCGAATCGTAATCGGACAGGGAAGCTTCCGCGCAAGCGGCACGGCTCGTTCTTCCGGCACGACGCAACTTCGATAACGAGGTTATGGGAAAATACCTAAGCATAGACTAGGTACATCCAAACATGCTAAAATGACCTTCACAACTGAATGCTTTTAGAGTATGGACGCTTGCAATACCAGCGACATCACTTGCATTTGCATTCTCATTACGATATTTGAGCTTACAACAGAGCAACATGCTTTGAGTTTATCAAACTTCAAAACATTTAGACTATTGTACAATCTAGAAGTCAAACAGTCAGCACAAAATCCCACGTTTACATAATTTCCACCTGCACGCACTAATTCAAGTCTAGGTTTACATTCTCAAACAAACGTGAGCTGCGAGTTCTGTCGATTATGCTGATCCCGGGTTATTTGCCTACCCTTTGTTACCCGGGAGGAACACGACGAATAATTTCCCTCATATTCCTGGAGTCTAAGGATATTTAAGCTTACAAAACAGCACATCGTGAGATGAAAAGATTTAGAACCCATGTATAGTATAAACGTTAGCCCTGTCAAATTATAATCTAAATATATTTAACCAAAACGTTAAATATATTTAGTATACACGAATTAAATGTACCTAAAGTCTGTTCACCGAGGGTTGATAAATACGAGTATTATGATATCGCCCCGAAATAGCGACTGTCGCTTACCTATCGCAAATTGTATTACGGGCGTCGCTTATCGCCGCACGCACTGCGTTTCGTGGTACGAGCCACGCAGTTGTTAGCATGCGCGGCGCCGGGCGGCCGAGCGCCATATATTGCCATTCCGTTCTGGAATACGTTTCGAGTGTGTCGTTTGGGTGTTCATGTGTTGTTTTAGACGAAGCAATTGAACGTTTAATAATTTATAAATGTCACCGACTCTGATTCTTCAACTCTGAGACTTCGTGATGGTCTTCGTCCGATGATATGCCAGCAATGGGACATAATAAAGGATATTCAATAATAATATTCTATGAAACAAATATAGTCTTTCCCTTTAACTTTTAATAATCAAAAATAATTAGCGGGCCGCTTTTTGTAATGAATTAAGAAACCATGTTTTTTTTTAATCAACTCTCGTTGAATAGATTTTAATGATCTGTAACGGTTGAGGAGAGGAGAGATGCAAAGGCGCAAGCAGGGGAGAGTGGACGCTTTAGAGTTTAACTTTTTTGGAAGGTGTGGCAACACTGAGGAACGTCAGAGTTGAAAAATTTAAATAAAAGAAGATTTATACAGTCATAGTTTTATTCGAGCATCCTTGAATCCGAGATGAAAAAATCCGGCCAAGTACGAGTCATACTCGCGCGCCGAAGGTCCAGTACTTACCTATGAAAAACAGACAGTACTTAGTATGTAGGTAGGTAGGAAATTTGCTTTTAACAACCGGGTCACCATTTACATCCTACCTATGAAATAAGACAAAAAATTACTTTCGTAAGCTCCGTGCAACCGTCGATTGTGATACGATATTTCGTTAAACTATATTTTTTTGTGATGTAACTACAAATTTACAGTTTTCACACTTTTTCCTTTATTTGTGCTATAAGACATTGCTTCTTGCCAAATTGCATGATACTAGATCAACGAGAAGTACCCTATAGGTTTTTATTACCTTTTTATTCGGTGACTTAAAAGGTTGATTTTTTCATAGCTCTAAGAAATTGCAGACCTGAGTATTTGGTATTAATTTCAAATTGATACCTCCACGCGTTCTTGAGAAAAAGGTCTTGACACACAGACGTACAGACAGACGGACAAAGAAGTCAAGTGATCCTATAAGGGTTTCTTTTTTCCTTTTGAAGTAAAAATACCTTGCGTATTCTGCAAGTCATACACTGCTGCCGGTATTATTTGATTCAGTAAATTTTTAAAACAACGAGTTAGTCGATCGAAGACTTGCCTACGACTTGCGCGTACTTAAGTACGCGCTTGCCTACACTGAATTTACGTACAATTTAACAAAAATATACGATACGATATGTGATACAATAAATAATATATATATAATAAATATATGTAGGAGAATGCGTAAGACAGGCGAGTTTTGACAGGTCGCGCTCGGAGTTGTTATTGCTTACCAACAGATGGCGTCCACGTCATCAGCCTAATACGGCGGTGTAGTCGTGAAGTTATGGTGTTTGTAAACCAGCAGTGGATTGTCAACAAGCTGGTCCGTGTATGAGCCCCTTTATGATTGATTGTCTGTGGCAACTCTATTCCGGTCTATCAGTTGTGCGATCGATTCACGGGGTTCGTTACTTTTCCCTTGGACGTCGCCTGCGCCGCACGTGCGCGCTGACTGATAGCGATATTCAACATGGCGGATGAAATAACCGATGCGATACAACTAAATCTAAGTGAATCCGCGACATATATATATGATAAACATTCCTAATTTTTGGTGTTTCAGCTTCTGCTTAATCCAAAGTACGTAATAAACTATCTTTCTACTTTATGGTTCTGGTTTAAAGGAATTAAGATATAGAAAGAAACTTACATTAGTGAATCATGGGCGATCACTACACAAGAGTTGTACACGTCTGAATTAAAAATATAGACATGAACTTTTCTCTGATTTTACCGTCAATCACCCACGGCTGTACATAACATGGCTAGGACACGACTCCCTACATAATTTTAATTAGGTACTTTTAAGTTAGTTAATATGTATGTTAGTCTGTAAGGTCACACTGATGGCTGAAATAAATGGTTTATTTTTATTATTATTATAACCCCCCGCCTATGATCACCACGACGACCGAACCTGTGCTGCTCGTATCTAGCTAAATCCCGCAATCTTCACCAGGTCCTGAGTCTACCGTGTGTGTAGGTACACGGTCGCCACTCAACAACTCTTCGGCCCCATCGGCCCTCTGTTTTACGAGCACGCCATACCATTGCGATTTTACCACGTTTCTTCATAATTACGCTATCATAACAAAACCCATTATAACAAGGAAGGAACAAAAGCACCCTGCGAATGGTATAATGTATAAAGAAGGCGCTTCCCCACGGTGCATAATGATGCACTAATTATACGTGCGTCGTGTGGCGGGTCGTTACTTGATGCTACACTGTATACTTTGTCCTTGAGGGTTTTAAACTACGTAGCTTCACTATAATTATTTAATTAAACTCGCAGGAAAATTGCATAGAACAGGCAGAGTAGGACCTCTAGCTTCCACATCATAAATTAAATGAAAGAGAATGTAATTTGCAAATGAAGATTTTATGATTCCAACTTGGTCAAAACATAGAGGCATTTATCATCGGCTTGTGTATTGTGTACTTAACATTGCCTAAACGACTTCACGTGTATGGTTTTCTTATAAGGGGCTCGTAAACGAGATAGTTTTTCAGTGATTTATTGCTGCAATTCGGGATATCCTCAAAAGTTTACATTCAAACTTTTTGTCCCCATTAGTGATATAATATTTAATCTTTTAACGGGGATAGCCTTAATTGCAGCAATAAATTGCCGAAAACTAGCCCGTTCACGAGTACCTTCAGGATGCGGCCGCAACCGTCAACTTAATAAGAGCTACCAAATCGTGGCAGAATAATTCGCGATATCGCTTCGATCACCTACGCACAGGCAGGTGGTTTGCTTAACGCCTAGAGCCTTTGCTATAAACAAACGTTCTAGATTTCTCGGCACCGGCAGCACTGCGCGCTTGGAGCCTTCAATAGTCACCTGACTCGCTAGACTCTAAGCGTTAAGCAAGCCACCTGCCTGTGCGGCCTTAGCCTAAGGCTAAGTTGAACATAGGCTCTGAGCCCACGTTGACTGGGGACTTTACAGCCATCGTCCAATTACTTTACAAGTACAGATTTCCGCATAGAAAAGCTCGTCGTAAATATCACGTTTTGTTTTTCACAAGAGGTCCCAAAAGTCAGAGGTGCAGTTCCTGCTGTTCCTGCAGCTACGACCCTGATCGAGAAACATGTCCGACCACTAAGCGACCACTGCTTCTAATAACATCTCCATAAAATCGAAACTAAATCTTATGTGCGGTTAGCGTTGAAAATGTCTACACATTTCTGTACCATGTCACTTCAATTTATCGTAAGTATGGTCACTTAACATTATTTTACGTCAACTTACTGTACAAAAATGTATAGGGGAGAAGTGGGATGAAAGAGCCAGTTTACTAAACGGAGCAAAAAAGTATACTTCTAATGAAAAAAGTGATGCTTTTTTTTTCTTCGAATATACTTTATTTATTAAAGTAGGTAATTTTATAGGAAAAAACCTTGAACACTAGAAAAAAATCAATGAAACATTCATTTCAAAAAAATGTGTCTTTTGGCTCTTTCATAACATTTCGGTATTGAAAGAGCTACTTAAAGTTATGAAAGAGCCAGTGTGTATTAAAAAGTGTTATTGTGAAAATTATGCAAAATAATAATTATTTGCATAATTTTCACAATAATTAGAATTATTGCACTATTAAAAAAAAAACAAAAAGACAAGACAATTAAGAAATTTTTAATTCCATCAGTCATTTTAAGTAATTCTTACAACTGCTTCAATTATTCAGTCAAATCTATTATAAATATAATCTTAACATATCGGAGGCGGATTACTTTATACTACCTTATAAAAATTCGAAAAATAAACAAAATAACAAAAAGTATCTTCTATATCAAAAACAACATCTTTAAATCTTTAAAGCTTGAAGAAAAAATGCTCACTTTGAACTTCTAAGTCTTAACTAACTATTTGCTTAAGATTCAGACTTTTCAGGAACTTTGGAATATACAAGGTAATTTTCTTAAAATTAGAAACATGTCTTGCAAAAGAAACTAAATTTCCCCTTAATGCCACAGGATTCATGCCCAACCAGCACAAATTTTGCACTGTAACGTATTTTCAACCACTGTTTTCATATGATTTGCTGCAAACTACGCAATTATCACTATTTTCGTTATTTTGGACCAAGCTTTTCTATGATACAATATCTGAAGCAAATAATTTAATAATATATGAAAAAAATGCATATTTATTATTATTTTATTTTATTTACATAAACCAAATGCAGGGTTATGACAGAGCCGGTTATGGAAGAGCCAGCTCTTTCAAGGCCCGTTCACTCGGCTCTTTCATAACTTATTCTTAAAAAAAATATAACCTTTAAAATAACTACAATATGAAAACTTTGGCGGATCAGTTTTTACTCAGCTGTAAGGCCAAATATATGCACAAACTCAATCTGCAAGCCATTTACCTATATTTGTTCACAATAAAATACCAAAAAACAAATTAAATGAAGCGACATACTTACTTTTGAGTGCTAAAAACTTTGACTTGATGTGCCGGCGTCCGTTGGTTTCGGCAAGCTATCAAATGTTTGTGGGTGACGGGAAATCAGTATTGCCTCTTAAAAATCAAGTTACCAACCAAATCCGTTCCTAAACTACCAAAATAATGTAAGTGGCTCTTTCAAAACCTGGCTCCTTCATGCCACTTCTCCCCATATCTATCTCCTCATATTTCTGATGCTATCAAATTATTTTCTTGATAAAATCCCCGCTACTTTTAGCAAAACATTTACCGCCATGCCAAACATAAAACTGACGTATACGAAACTAATACGAGCATGTTTATGGTCCCTACGTCCCACCCAACGACGCACGGCGAATACCCGATCAATTCATATCTGTTTACTTTCCCAAACTAACATATCACTATTGCGTTTTCTCGAAATTTAAGCTTTGTCACAACTCAACCAAAGTTCCTTTTGCAACTTTGAGTTCTGGCGAGATGCGATTTTGAGAAAATAATCAGACCATCTCACAATTTCGTCACTACTTGAAATAAACTCGTATCTCAAGATTGGATAATGGAAAAATGAATTGAATACCTTTATGGTAAGGTTGGGTTTGCTACAACATACAAGCTATGTCAAAATAGTGATATGTTTATGCCATGCCCGCATGCCATATGTGAATTGCCTTTGCATATCGGAAATTATTCTGAATATTGATATGCTGAGTTATCAAACGTAGTGTCTTTTCAAATGAAAAATGCTTTCAACCTCCGAGAAAAGACTCCAAACGATTTCGAAACATGAGAGCCGTACGTGCCTAACAGAAATCGTAATTGAAAATGTTTGGTTTTTAAATAACTTAAAACATTTGGAATTCGTTTTTTGCTTCCCTCAGGAACTGTGCTTGTTTTAGAATAAAACATATATCTATGTCATGGTTACTAAACGCAATCAGACCTGACGGGCCTACTCGCGAGACGCATTGATGTGTAAGACTAGGAATCATTATCTGCCTCGATCTAACGCATCAATGCGTCTCACGAGTCAGCTCAACATGGCCGATCGCTTACTTCTAGACCAGCCGTCAATTTCTAGGCCTCCAAATATTGCTCTGTATTTTACAGCTGATCTGTTTCGGCATAATACAAAAACAAACACTTTTTGACGAATTTTCCACACGAGAACGCAAAATACCCAAATAAATAGTATAATAATTAAGAACGTTTGGTGGCCTAGGGGCTAAGGATGTACTTGTGATCGTAAGGTACTAGGCTCGAATCCAAGCAAGTGCCACATAGCAATAATTTTTTCTAACTTAAGTATATTACCTACCTTCAAAGTGCGGTACCGTTGCTCTTACGGAGAGGGAAACGTCATGAGGAAACCTTTACATTTAGGTAAATAAATGTGCAACCATGATCTAATTGATTTGTTGACCCTGTATCCCGGGATACGAAGGTCAGATGACAGTCGCTACCTGTTAAATCTGAGATCATGGTCAAAGCATACCCCGATTTGGAAAGAGGAAAAAAGCAGAAGAAAGATGATGAACAGTGGAGGCTTGTAGTGGTAGAGCCAAACAGTAGTAATGTCAGTCAATTGATATAAAAAATAAAAGGCTTCACAAGAGTTTCCTCTGCACAACGCGGTGTATAAGTTATATCGTTTAGACGTTCAGACTTGAACGGGCAAGTAGACGTCTACACATGTTAATGCCCAGCTGTTCCGACTTTGCAGAGCGGAATAGTTAAAAGCTTTCGCAGAAGAATGGCCTTTGTTGTTTTTTCGTATTAGCAGAGGGGTTTCACTCCGCACTTTAGGTACGTTCGGCCGTCGGACAGCTCGGAGCTGTAAATCGAAGTAGGTTGCCGCTCGCTCGCTCGCTGGCCGATTCACGCGTCATTTTGTTGGATGACGTGAATAAAAAACTGACAACCTTAGCGTACACGAAAGAGCACGTTTTATGCGAGAGAAGGAATGATTAGGCATATTTTCGTACCTTAACACTGGATTTGTTAGACAGTGTTTCTTCTGTACGTAAGTACAATTATCTATTCTGTGGTAAGTATTAACATCAAAAATATGACTAGTTTACAGCAAAATACGTAGAATTTAGTACATATTCTACTTTCAGTACTACACAATGATACGAATACCTACATATTTAAATAAACTAGCTGTTGTTTGTGACTGCATCCGCATAGAATTCGTTAATTCGATTCCGTCGGGAAGATTACAATTTTCTCTCGAAATTTATTCTATAATAAGAAATCCTCATCTGTGAGCACATTCAAAGTGATCTTCGTATATTAAGAGTAAGTACTCGTACTTTACGAAGAAGTTAGCCATATTTTATAACGATGTTTCCCTTTTTATGAAAATCATGGGTTTTAACGAAGAATGTCAATACATCTCAATATTACTCAGGTGTTTTAACCGCGCAGATATTATTCTAAAATAACGCATATTTCCTCGGATTAAGATCCATAAAGTCAGCTAGAACTCTGAATTAGGTTTTAGGCAATCTAAAGAACATTATAAATTCATTAGGCACGTAATGCCTAACTTAAAAGGTTTTTTATTCTGAAACTTGGTCTTCGTTATACCTCTTTTATTGGTTTAATCCTAGGGCTGGATTTTATAAAGAAGAAAATAATAATAAAATAAATATGAATAGTTTAGTTTAGTTAGTTTAGTTTGTTTATTACTCAATATAATATACAGTTTAAATTACATGTCATGTCAAATTAAAAGAAATTACATTGAGATCGTCAAGCAAGTACATATAAGCATTCAAAATAATTAAATTATTAACAGTTTGATATTCAATAATGAAGAAATAATAATATAAATAGGATGTCATATTGGGTCTCCTCTAGGGATCGTCATTTCAAAGTAAATTTTAGTGTAAAATAACAAAAAACAAATAGGTAACAAAGCAATAGTACATAACAATGTCAAAATACAATAAAAACCAAAATCAGTAATGTCAAATGAACCAACTTACAACTTAAGGTCCTTGGTGTTTCGTCAGATGACTCAAGCTTAAGATCAGTGGGAAGATGCTCATAATAAGTCGGCCCGATAACACGCGGGTTCTTCCTTGCAAGTGCCATGCGACAGGGGACTGTCCTCAAACGCCCGGTATGGCGGAGCTGCTTGCCGAGTTTATCGTGAACACGCGGAAATGAAGGAAGGTTATTCCTCACAAATAACAAAATTTCAAAAATATAATATGAGTAGTGCGTCATTATGCGGTGCGTGGCGAATAGGTCTCTGCACGGGTGTCTCGGTTTGACTCCAACCAATGTGCGCACGGCACGTTTTTGCAACAGCATAACTCTTGTGGCATCGGTGGAGTTTCCCCATAAAAGTGTACCGTACGACATTAGCGAGTGAAAGTGAGCGTAGTAGACCTGTCTTAGTGCGTTATCAGACACAAGCAATTTTATCTTTCGCAACGCAAAGACTGCACTACTCAATCTTTCACAAAGATTATTGACATGGCACTTCCAGTTAAGATGCGAGTCCAGAGTGAAACCCAGGAACCTGCACTCACCACATATCGGCATCGGACTGTCCACCACGCGTTCAGGAATAGTGATACGACGCCCCGAGAAAACCATGACGTTTGACTTGGGAATACTTAGGAGAATTTAAAAATATTGGTGTTTTCCTTTTATCCCGTAGAATATATTGAACTAATCAAATTATAGTGTTGGAAATATGAAATTTTGTCCATTGGGGAATAATGTCCAGGGCCTCTATTCGACATTGCCTAAGCGATAGATTATCCACGTAAAACGTCCACTCCAGGACATTGGCCTGCCCCAAAAATGGGGGGATTTGTCATAGTCGCCACGCTCGGCAGGCGGGTTGGCGACCGCAGTTGGTCATGACAGTACTCGCAGGACGCTGCTGCCCATCCTTCGGTTGGTCCCTCTGTCGCCTTTTACGACACCCACGGGAGTAGATGGGATGATGCTATTTCTTTATTTATTTAATACACATAAACTTACAGTACACGTACCAAAGCAATTACATGCTGACTTAGGACTAAAATCAAAGTTCATTAATAATTATACAATATTTACTTATCAAAACAAAATTTCAGGAATTTTGAAACTCACAATATCAAATAATAATAATTTTAGAATATCAAATACGCACAGGGAAAAAAAGGAACATACTAATTATTCAAATAATAGTTTAAAAATAATAACATTAATGTACAAAAACCACCAACGGTGTCTGAAAACACAAAAATATGTTATGGTTTTCTAGACCAAATCGATTAAAGAGTGAGAGCGGTCTAGGCGTGGGATTCTTAGCCGGTATAGCGATATCTGACGATTTATCCTGATGGTTTGCTGTCAAGTTAATAAGAGCTACCATATCATAGCAAAATCATTTGCAATAACGTTTAAACAATATCAAATCTTACAGGATCTCCTTAATGAACGAAGCCTGCGCCCACTGGAGGGGCTTCAGATGAGTTAATTTTGTTACTACACCCAGTTTTTACCTCCAATATCACCGTATCAACCCCTCTCATTTTTAAAATTCATCTCGTCACACTTAACGCTAATATTATTAGTCCCCCCAACGACATTTTATATCAAGACACTGAAAAACACATTTTCCCATCAGACGTAAACCGTCGCGTAAAACTTCCCTTATAGCAATAAAAACTCTTGGGGATATTCCGTCGATAATTCGAAGGTGATTTTGGTTACCATGAAAGGGATTTTTACTAGAGAGTACTTTAAAACCGGAGTATGGAGCTTAACTTCCAAGTTTTACTTACTTGTATAGAGCCCCTGGTCTTCAGAACTGTCTCGATTACATCGGATCAAATCGGAACTTTCTACGACATTATCTTGTTATTATGTTCTAGCCCTATAATTATATATTTAGAATTCCACTTCTATATGAGTTTCGTATTTTTGTAGTAACCATTAAGGCTTCAATACCTAAACCGCAACACATAATAAATAATTTAAAAAAAACAGTGGACAATCTTTACACAACTCGATCTAGTTCCAAAGTTAGGCTTAGGCTTGTGTTATGGGTACTAGTCGACGATATACATACTTAAATACAAAGGAAACATCATTGGATGTGAGTATTGACTCAGGAACAAACATTCGTGCTTATCACACAAATATTTACCCTTACCGGGGGTCGACCCGGAGACCGCTAGTTTCGGAGGCAGGGTTTCTACCAACTAGGCTAACCGCGTCGTCAATAAACCATCCGTAAAAAGACCCCACAAAAACGCTTATGAAAAATTCCAACTTCGTTCAATATTCAGCGTCGCAAGAACCCACGATACTCGTGTCCCTGCCATAAATCAAGGAGTAATACTTAAGTAGAAATTATAAATCAAAGAGTGTCATTGAGTACGCATTCTTCAAACTTAGTGTCACCCAGAACGGACACAGATAGCGATTTAGAGTGTAAGGATTTTTACGAATCTTGAAAGAATTAGCGCGACGGCGGTGGCCTAGTGGCTAAGGATCTTGACTCGTACTCATGAGGTACCAGGATCGAATCCAAGGGGTTGCCATGTACAAATGAATTTCTAACTTATGTACATTACCTACCTGCGAACTGCGGTAACTGATTCTCTCACGGCGCGGGAAACATTTTTTGGGCTTTCCCAAATCAAATCAAAATCAAATATATTTATTCACATAAGCCATGGTTAGGTTAGGTTAGGTTAGTTATTTTAAAGATTGGAGTCACATATCTTGCCTACATGAGCATGCAAATATTGAGTACATAGCTACCTTAAAGATATTCCCTGTCATTAATACATTATTCATAACTATATGATTCAAAAATAATCAATTAAACAAGGTCAACTGCATTAAAAAACTTGTAGCTTCCAGGTACTGCTTTACTTAGTAAAAACTTGGCTCGAATAACCATTTGTATAGTTCAGTGCAAAACTGCTTATAGCACTTTTCTTTTATTTCAGTAGGTAGGTAATTTATTATATAGTTTTATAGTAAAAGGATAACAACTTTTTTCTATATAAAGCCGTTTTGACTACTGGTACCAAAAGTTTTCGAGGGTACCTAGAATTAAATTAGCATAACTCCCTGAACTGTGTAAAAAACTTAGGGTGCCCGTTTGCAAATCTACACGCTTCAAAAATATAAAGACACGGTAAAGTGAGTAAATTGAGATGTCTAAATAAATGGCTACATGATGTCAAAGGTGGTCTCAAACACAACGCACGTACAATTTTTTTTTGCGTAATGAATGCCCGTTAAATATGGCAAGAGCTTTCCTTGATCAGTCTCATCTAATGGAAAGTAATGACGCAGCCGAAGGTGGAACGCGATTTCTGAGGAAATGCCTATTTACTGTAAGGGTAAATAGGCTTGGATAGGAAGGACCCTGGGAATGTACTGAAACATCGTTCGCTGGTTCGGTGCAATCGTCCAGACCCCAACCTCTCCAAATGGCTACGCAAGGCATTATGTCCGCGATTAGAGTCGCTTTTCAACATAGCGAGGGTGGTGACCAGCCGCTGTCGAAACCTACCACAGGTAGTGATGTAACCTACCTATATATCAAGGTAACTGTAGGGTTCATTCCATATCTAAGCATTGTTGGGGTTGTAAGTATAGTTCAGTTTATAAAATAAAATAATATATGTCCGCTAGTACTTTTCTTGTTTATTTTCCATTGCAGCTTTAACACACAAACCGATCATCATACTTCGGTGCTCCAGGTAAGGATAATTTACACCAAACGGCTCGCATTGCATCGGACCGGAACGAATTTTATAATCTTTAAACGATATTAAATCATGTACATAGTATTTAAAGTCTATTTACATATCCGCGCACAGCAGCTGGACCGTTTTGCGACACGCGATCGTAGCCGAAAGTACGCTGCGACGCGCGATCGACTCTGTTCGACTATCGCTGTATCCGATCGGACCCTTTCCGCTATCGTCGCATGCGCTCAAAGCCATGGGCATCGCATCGGATCGGAACGGATTTTACAATCTTTAAACGATACTAAATCATGTAAACAGTATTTAAGGTCTATATTACCTAGCCGCGCACAGCACTGACTGATGGACGCGATCGGCTGTCGCCACATCTATTCGTATCCATTCCGATCCGATGCGACGCGAGCCGTTTGGTGTTAATTATCCTGTAAACATACCTACATGTGATGGCTTTACATTTTTTTACTAAAAACCTAATTCTAATTACAAAAAAGGCCATAGATAAGTTGTGAAGAAAGATAACCTCTAAGTATCTAAGTATTGTAAACATAACCGTCCTCACCAAAAGTCTAAATCAGTTCAATCCTAACCCAACAGCTCACATAAAATAAAACCTCGCTTTATCGCCGTCTGTAGGTTAGCTCAATAAATTGCACTGGGCGTGTGTTCAGCGGATTTTTACTGCCACCGGGTTTCGGCCGGGTATACCCGCCCGGTTATACATGGTGAAAAAGCCGGGGGAAACATTGATGACGGCTAATTCCCAGTTCCTATATTAAAAAATATTTGTAATTTACAATTCTTTTCATCCGGCAAATGTCAAATTATGACCATTCGTTACCAAAACGATTCGTAATCGGGCATTAGTTTAATGCAGGCTACCTAGCCTCATATACATATTCATTACATAACGTGCATTGACATAAATACACTTTTGCTGCAAAAGATCGCGTCGAATAATTGAAATACGTATCATTACAACACTAAAATATATTCAAGCTATATTAAGCAGCTTTAATAACTATGGAACTTTTTTTATATTTATAAAACATTTGTTTATTTTTTTATTGTTAACTTTGAATGCTGTAATAACCAATTTTTTATAATCAAACAATATCTTTCTTTGAGTAAAATTCGTGATCCTCCATATTCAATAGTTTCTCTCCACCGGCACGGATCTCAGTTATGTTACTTTCTGTATATAATATATGCAAAGGGCCGCGCACGGTCGTTTATTATCGATGCGGCTGGTACAGGGGCGGTCCATCATAGGTTTATGTGCATTTTGTATCCCACTGTGTGATACGTAGGCACTTTACACGCACATGACACACTTTTAGAGAATCTGTCTAAAAACACCTCTAAAATCGTACATACAAATCGTGTCAAAACTAAATCTGCGATGCATTCTGTTGCTCATCTAAACATTTTACCCAATTTATTAGTGTAAAATGGATACTTAGAAATAAGCCCTAGTACCTACGAGTAATATATCTTTTAGTCTTTATGATAATTGGATTAGTACGTAAAATAGCTCGTATAATATGGTGTAGGATGTATTCTACATAACAAAGAAATAATATTTAATTTAAAAGTAGGAATATTTATTTTGTTCTTAAGGATGATTTTACAAAAGAAACATTCATAATTATTAATATGTTAGCGGTTCTATATTTAAAAAAGTTACACATGTTTTTAATGAGATGGCTGGAACTCTGAAAAAATGTAAATTTAAAGTATACGTAGAGATTTTTGACGATTTTTTAAGTAAGATATTTTTTCTTATTTGAATGCTTACTTTGCCTATGTACAGTCGATTATCTCATATGGTGTCGATATCTGGGGACAAGCAGCGGATAGAGACAGAGTATTTATCCTGCAGAAAAGGATTATCAGGGTAATGGCGGGTGTTCCATGGGACACACCTGCAAGAAACCTGTTCATAACGCAAGGTATCCTTACGCTCCCCTGTTTGTATATTTTTGAAGTGGCTAAGTGTATGCAAAGGAATCTGCATGCATTTGACAAAAAGCACAATGGTAATCACAATACACGTAGTGATAAAGAAGCCCTTCGACTGATTCCGCATAGGCTAAAAAAACATCCGAGCAGTGTGTGTGGTGGTACATCGGGCCAAAAATATACAATAAGCTGCCAAGTGATATTAAAAATAATTCTAATTGTTATAGTGCTAACCAATCAATTAATAGAATTTCTAATAAATAAAGCATACTCTAGTGTAAATGAATATTTTAATGACATCATCAAACAAGACCATATTGTAAATTAGTTAAATTAGATTTAAGCGTATAAATAGACTCTAACAATATTAATATGAGATGACATCTAAAATAATGTAACGTAATGAATAGCAATTTATTTTTAATAACCTGACTTGTAACGCTGTTATCAATAAATATATGAATATGAATATGAATATGAATGTGTTAAAATTTAAGCTTCACAAAATATCCTACAGATAGTGCAGTTATTAAAGTTTTCCATATATGTATTTGTAAGCAATAGTTGTGTATTTACTTATGTAGGCTGTATAGTGAAAACCATACATAAAATTTTAATAACTGTAAGTTTTTTTTATTCTTTTCCCGTATTTTGCATCGCATTTGATATCATTTTCATTTTCCTTGAAAAAACTCTCCATGCATTGGGTTAAAATAAATTAATTGACACAACATACCTTATCTTGTGACAGCCACTGCTGGCCTGAGCCCTACTCTCATACTGAGAGGTAAATATGAAATTTAATTACGCACATGAGTTCACAAAATCTCAGAGGAGCCGGGTTTGAACCCGCGGCCCTCTGCACGAGAGGCCGCCAGTGCAGTAACTGCACTTACTACACAAGCTCATCTCACGAGAAACAAATGTATTTCATTTTGCAACGTCCGCTTTTTCAAATCCCACGCTGGGTATGACGCCATAAAATATTTATATGTGAAAACGTCTTGCGATATAAATTTTCTTTTCAGTAACAGAATCTGAAATATATTTTATTTACACTGATGAAACTACAATGTTGATGAATGTAATTTACTTATTACGTTTTATTACTGTTCCCTGCATGAGAAAAGAGTACCAAAATTAATTTAGCTTTTTTCATGTTATCAAGTGTTTTTAACCTTTTGAACGCCACGGCTAACGGCGACAAGCGTGCCACGAGCGCTCGACGACGGCTGTAGCCGACGCAAATATATGGAAAACGGCATATCGTGGCGTCAGGGACACGGAAATCTGCTATCGGCTACAGCCAGTAGCCAACAGTTCAAAGGGTTAAGTAAATACATCCTGCAGAAACAAATACTGCTTCTGTAACGTGTTACAAATATTCTACAAAATTATACTTTTGACCAAGTTGATCTTAATATTTTTAGCATAAAAATTGCATAACACTCCAATAGAATAGGCTTCGCTTTTGGCTTGCTTTTTGGTCATTATCTAATTATCAAAAAGGGAGTTAATTTATCATATCATTTAGTTATGATGTCTTAACTTGTTGGGCTACGGTCATTGCTGGTAAACATCACTCCCTGAGTTACGTTGTAAGTATATTTGTTCGTAACATGTTCAAGCTTGGCATAGCGGAAATAAAAGTATGTTAAACTCGATTTGGAACAAAAGCATGAAACATTATTGAAATAAAGATTTCTAGACAACCCTGTAAATTAAGTATTACCTTGTTGATTATCTTCCGCAAGCAAAATCCTACGTAGTTTATATTTATACTAAGTTACATTCTAATATATTTTTAATAAGGTTTTAGAGTTGATTGTTTCTTTAAACACCTTCCTCAATCTTATCCATATTATTAATAATCTATAGTCAAGACTAATATTATAGGTACTCAAGTAAAAAGTTTAATATCACACCAACTGAGTAGTGAGTAGGTATGATATCGTCTATTTAATGCGGGGTTAGTTTTCCTAAAATTCTAACCATTCATTTAATTCTATTCAAAATAATTACATAACCTTTAACTAAAATTTATAAGTTTTCCCGACCTGCCTTAGTTTGAGCAGTAATCTTTCTTATAAAATTTTTGCTCATTACCCGTGGTCCCACCAACATGTCCCGGTGAGTGCACGGGTATTTTTTTGTCTGCGGAGAAAATAATTACCCGTTGCCCGTTGACCCACCGGCGGCCATAGAGGTGGGACCACGGGTAATAGGGGAATTTTTGTGCAGTCAGACATAGCTATTTCTTGTTTATTCCTTTTTCTTCCTCAGTACGAGTGCAGTCAAGTTTCAAACAACAAAACTGAACTTTAATGGAATTTCCCCGCGATGGATGACGGTCACACCGACCGAGGTAAGTGGATTCTGCCGCAGGTATGTAGTGTGAAGTATGCAGTGTCCTGAATAATGTAATACAATTGTGCGAAGCGAGCCGAAAAGGAAGTTTCCGGGATAGCCGGTTTGTTAATGTTTTCGGAGGTTATATTTGGAGGAGAAACTGTGCAGTTGTCTTTTTCTATAGTTTTTCATAGAATCTAATGTAAAAAAATCATTCAAACTCGATCTCGAGCAGGTTACCTAAATTGGGGTTTAATTTCATTTACTTACCTCAGTATTAATCTAAACACCTTTGGATGGATACAGTCCGAAATAAATAATGTTTGATTTTTGAATTTGTCTTCCTCATCAAAAATTTGAATGCGTAGGAAAATATCAATGACCACTCCATCAGCATTGCATACCAAAATGTCCGAGGCCTAAACACTAAGTTGAAGTATTTCAAGCAAAGTATTCTCGCTCACGAAAGTGATATAGTTGTCGCCACTGAATCATGGTTATCGCTATCCGTCGAGGACTCCGAACTAGTAGGAGATGCCTGGAGTGTTCTACGCCGTGATCGCGCCACTGGCCGACAAGGAGGAGGTGTGCTGGTGGCTGCGAGGCCAGGAATCAATCTACGACGTAGATGTGAATTCGAAACTAGCGACGGGGAGGACCTGTGGGCATCCTTCGTCGTCGTATATTTTATTTGTGCACTGTATACATTCCATCCAACTCCCCCGAGAATGTATATATGCGGTTTTTCCAGAAAGTAGAATCCTTTATTGACTCTATTGGGGTTGTCATAATTGTCGGGGACTTAAATCTGAATCCCAAGTATACTTCTTCTAGTGTCTTAAGTTATTATTGTTATTTTACCGCAGTGTGTGAGCTGATAGAGATGAATGAGGTATTAAACGCGCATGGAGGAGTGTTAGATGTGTTGTTGGTGCGAGAGCGCATCAGTGGTGTCGTGGTCTGTGAGATTACGGAGGGTAGCCTAGTTCCATATCCCGACGCTTATCACCTTCCCCTGGAAATCTCTATCCCGCTCACAAATGATCTTCTTTTGATATTTGGAGACCTTACATCTCCATCTTTATACTTGACCGTGGAGACTGTCTACACCTCCATTTAACCTAGATTAATCTATTTAGATGTTTCTTTGCTTCAATTTTTATTTTATTATTATGACCCTTAGAGATTTTTTACATCTCTAAGTCACTTAACTTTTCCAGACGTGGAGACTATACATCTCCCTTATTAGTTATTTATTAGAATTAATTTTTACCCATTAGGTTTTTATGTTGCACATTTTGTTTTAGTTTTTAGATAAAACTGTACTGCCAAAGTTGAAAAAAGACTTACTGCTGAGTTTCCTGCGGCGTTTCTTCTCAGCAGATGTCACCTTTCGAAGCGCTGGTAGATTCAGACATGTAAAAGAGCCCAGGTGGCCTACTTGCAAAATAAATATTTTCATTTTCATTTTCATTTTCATTTTCAATGCCGTTAGTCACTCCACGAAAATGGAACCTAGTAATGTTGATACAAAGCGTGATTGGAATTTCTCCAAAGGTAATTACGAGCTTCTTTACCAATTGATCGCCGATGTGTCCTGGAAGGACGTCTTTGAAGCCCAAAATGTCAATGTCGCCGTAGATTATTTTTATAAGATAATTTATCGTATTTTCGACACGTGCATCCCTATGAAGAGAAGATCTTGTAAGCTTTCCAGATGTTATCCGGTCTGGTTTACAGCGGAACTTATTATGGATATTAAACGGAAAGCTTTTCTTCATCGTGAGTGGAAACGTTCTGGTAACAGAGGTGCATATACAATCTTTTCTAAGCTCAGAGCAGTTATTAAACTTAAAACATCTAGAGCTTACGATAATTATATTAACTGTATTCAGACTAAAATTACTAGTACCTAATCCTCGAGCTTTTGGCAACATAAAAGCAGCTTAAAATCCAAAAGCGGATTTGAGAATCAGGTGTCATACAATGGAAATCTACACGTAGGCATAGAGGCTGCTCAGGCTTTCGCGAACTTTTTCTCTAGCGTCTTTCTTTCCGGCGTACCTCGCCTCGATCATACAGAGATTTTTCAGGAAGACATGTCAGGTTCAGCAAACTATGTTCATATTGACACGATTTCCCCTCAGGATGTAGAAATTGGCATAGCTCGTCTTAAGCCCCAAAGCTCGCTGGGTCCTGATGGTTTTCTTGCATATATCTTAAAGGGCTGTAAGGATTGGCTAGTACTACCTTTGTCTCATATCTTCAACCTAGCTCTTAGTACCGGGGAGTATCCTAACCAGTGGAAGGTCACACGGGTGCGCCTTATTCCCAAGTCGAGTGATGGAGCTAGTGTCAAGAATTATCGTCCCATTGCCATTCTTTCTTCGATTGCCAAGTTGTTTGAATCAATCGTAAACAAACTTGTAGCCTCTCAAATTAAGCCAAATCTCTGTGACTCGCAACATGGTTTATGGCGTTCAGTCGCAACAAATCTTTTAAACCTGGTTGACTATGTTTCGGAGCACCTAGACCAAGGAATACAAGTTGACGTGTTGTACTTTGACTTTAAAAAAGCTTTTGACCGCGTGGATAACGACATACTACTAGGCAAGTTATGTAACATCGGCTTCTCGCCCAAACTGCTCCGGTTCTTTGGCAGTTATCTACGTGACGGGCAGCAGTATGTTCAACACGGATGTTCTGTCTCCAATTCCTACCGCACTCGTTCAGGAGTCAGCCAGGGTTCGATTCTAGGCCCGTTACTATTCGGAATTATGATAAATGACTTAGCTTCTGTCTCTAGGTATGCCAGGTGTCTGCTCTATGCTGACGACTTAAAGCTCGTTTATGGCGTGCAACAACTCTCTGATTGCGAATCGCTCCAAGAGGACATTAACAGGGTCTTTCAATGGAGCAATGACAATAAGCTTCTCTTCAACTCCGAAAAGTGTTCAGTGATGTCTTTTAGCCGCGCTAATGGTTTCCTATCTGCAAACTACCTGTTAGGTACGGAACCCATTATACGCGTTGACACTTTCAGAGACCTAGGTGTCATTTTTGATACACATCTCAACTTTCATGTCCATATGAAAACTCTAGCTTCCGATTGCTACCGGAGGTTGGGATTTGTTATCCGCAATACCCGGGAGTTTAACAATGCCAGATCCATTAAGCTTGTTTATACCGCTTTAGTCAAGAGCAAACTGGAGGCAGCGTCTATCGTGTGGAACCCTCACGAGGTCACTTACGCTTTGCTTATAGAGAAAATCCAAAAGGCGTTCCTGCGATTTCTGTATAAAAAAACTTACGGGTACTATCCTTTTCTTTACCCAACAAAGTTTCTGCAGGGCGCCTTAGGATTTAGTTCTCTGGAAGCGAGGCGGAATTATGGGCTTGTGACCGGTGCGTTTCGAGTATTACGGGGAGAATCAGACTGCCCGGAATTGGTGGCGCAACTGGTACGCCTACTCGTGTCATCCATGTATAAGGCCAGGTTTAATTTTCGGCCACGCAACCGCGATCTCCTGGCAGTTCCGAAAGCGCGCACTGTGTCGCACAAGAATTCACCACTGGTTCGTGCTTTACAATATTTGAATGTGCTTCTCGCATCAGCGCCTGACTGTGATATTTTTGCAAGTAGCTGGAAGAGTGTATGTTATGAATGTATGAAGTTCTGTGAGGCGATGGATGACCGTCAGTCTTCAGTAATTTGTTAATTGTTCGAAATGTTAATGTTATTATCTGCTGTGATATGATACGTGTTATAATTAGTGTTCGTGTTTTTGTTAAATTGTATAAATTCCACAGTGCCTTAGTGTCTAACTGTAATACTGTGTAATTGTTTAAATAAATAAATAAATTATTTAATGTAGGTAGGTAGGTACCTATTAATACCTAATGTTCATAGCTAAATATTAATCAAATTTAAGAAAGTGCAACATTTGGGGATCGTTTTTATAATCATGTCATAATAACTTCTTGGTAAAAATCAAAAGCTAATATAAAACTGTTTGCTACTTGAAGTGATCCCACTGAACACTTAATAATAATAATCTTATAATTTATCAAATAAACAAAACCGACTTCATATAGCCTTTGAAAAGTAAGTTTTTAATTTTCACAAATTTACTTACTATCGTGTGATTTAACGACACAATTTACTACATCAAGTAACAATAGCATAATGCCAATTGCTCGTCACCATTTACAAACTGTTGCTATCCAAGGTGCAAGGATGTCAATCGTTGAGGAGTTCTCCTTGTTCTTCACCACTGATTCTATTTTACCACATGAATTTTCATGAACATAAGTTGCTCCTAAACCTTATACAAAAATCGAATCGCCACCCGTGAAATAATACTTTTATCAATTAGGAGTTCCGGTGATCATCTATGGTCTTCATCAACAGTTCCACTTCAAAATCATGAATATTCGCATTGATGCGATTTGTTCGTAATCCAGCATTTATAAAGTTGACGAAAACACATTTCATAATTTAATAAATCTTTTAAAGCGCTTATTTTTTTTAATATTGGCTACAACAGGTGATTGATTTAATCAGTTAGATCAGGCATATTTCCCAGTACAATGAACTCGCTTGGTTCCATTGAGAAGTTTCAGTATCAGTCTAGGATACTCGCTGCATCACGAGTAGGGTTGCCAACAGCGGTGGAGATCTTAAACGTCTTTATCCTTAACATACTGAGTCTGAGTATCGTTGATCCAATAATGAGATTCGGTAGAAGAGAAGTTAAGGCCGGTACAATAGGTATTTAAGTTCAAACATGAGCAGAATCAGTCGGGGGGGGAAGGTTTATGAAAATAGGGAGATCCACCTCACAAAAACATTTTACGCAGTAGTTTCATTTCCTAAACGAACCTTTTATCGTGTTTACCTACATTTCGCACTTTATTAATTTGTTCAAATTATCCTTTGGCATCATCTTGCTTTGTCATTGGTAGGTTAGGGTTATCTTGTGTCCCTTACGTAAATCTGCTGTCGGCTACAGCCGACTGGGGCGTTCAAAAGGTTAATAATGATTTGCACTATAGTAATAGGTAGTTATAATAATAATAAGCTAATAAGATAAAAAAACTATCCGAATAAACGATACGTGGTAACCCTATTTCATTACACCTGAGTTCCCTTTCATCGAGCAATAACTCAAAATTGAGGATAACCGAGCGAGCTCCCCCTCCGCACCGCAGTTTTAAACTATTAGTTATGTATGTATAAGTAGTTAGTAGCGGTTATATTCATCTATTAGCTTCCGCCCTCGAAATCGTCTGCGTGAAATGTGGCTATAAGTAGTTATTCCCTCGGGAATTTTTGACGTATCAGGGATAAAAATTGCTCTATGTCCACCAGGAGCTCAGGTCTAATTATATACGACGTTTTATGATTATATAAATCAATATGATTTTATAAATCAAATAATGTAAACGATATTGAAATAAACAGTTTAATTTTTTTTTAATGAAAATCTTTCAGTCCTTTGAGCCGAGTGGTAACAAACATACAGACACCCATACACAAACAGAAGTAGGATTGTTAGCTCAACATACAACACGATCATGTAGGTAGGTATTTCGTGAAAGAAGGCGTGAAAATGTGTTTCTCTTTTAAAAATGTCTCGTCTTCGAAAACTGAGTCACGATAAATAATGATTACACAGATTATGATCCAGCGGAAACGAGGTAAGAGGAGTTGCGATAATGAAAACTTATCATTTCCACCTGGTAAAAATAGACCTTGCGCGTATCGAAGGTTAGCCTTGCACAAAATACCTATCTGATATTCCAAGATTTACCATGATATTCAATGAAACTTTTGTGGTTTGCAGGACTAAAGCAGCACACACAAACTGTTATGGTCAACCGCTAGATTGTCTATATTAATGTCTTTTTTCTGCGTTGTTATTATCAATTCACCAATAATACTGGTAAAGTTAAAAAAAATATTAGGAATGTACATACATAGCATCACGTCCGAAATCCCTGATGGGGTGGGCAGAGCCACAAGACTAGTCAAACTAAATCAAGAATGTATCAATAATATTGTCAATTAAACGAAACAAAGAAAACAAAACGCATTCAGCCGTGGCGTTCAAAAGGTTAAACTTCGAATGTGCGACTGGCCTACCTAAGATGCTATGTATGCTCGGGGTGTTTTGTGAACGAAGGAACATTCAAGACCCGAGCTGCTAAGCGAGGGCTTAACCTTTTGGCTGCTGACTAGACTTCTCATAGGTTTACCTGTACTCTATAGGTAAAGAACTATTTTCTGTATTTTTTTCAAAATTTTAGGTTCAGCAGTTTCGGAGATAAGGGGGGGGGAACGGTCAATTTTCGCCTATTTTCCTAAATAACTTCCAAACCATTTATCTTAAAATTCCAAAAAAAACATATTTAAGATCCTCACAATAAGCCCTTTCATCTGATATGTCATATGATATATTAGCGTAACTTTTTTTTTCTAATTTACCCCCCAAAAGTGGCCTCCATGTTTAAAATTAATTTATTTACGTTACGCATCCGTGTTGCGGTCACTGACTAACATATGTATACCAAATTTCAGATCAATCGGTCCAGTAGTTTCGGAGCAAATTGGCTGTGACAGACGGACAGACAGACAGACAGACAGACACACGAGTGATCCTATAAGGGTTCCTTTTTTCCTTTTGAGGTACGGAACCCTAAAAATACCTTGACTACCTTGACTTAAAGTTGAAATTCGTGTTACTTCTCAGACATGCTTGGCGGCCAAAAGGTTCCCCCGTTCAACGCCAATGTTTAGAAAATTGAAACTTTAAAGTGCCGCGATCACCTCAGGAACAAATTACAAAATTCACATTAATGTTGAGCTGTAAGCATGTCTGAACACCTTATGTAGTCGATTAAATGAACGGTATAATTTTTAAGGGCCCTACACACTGCAAACGAAATAGTTGGCATTATCAAAACACCGTTACTAAAACCAGCAATTGAAATGCTACAACAGAAAGATATTTATCTACACCCATATCATAAAACCTCCATAGTGTAATCAAAAACCGTAGGAAATGACCACCATTATGACAACCAGTTAGGTAAAACCAGTGCTGCAATGTTATTACAGTATCGATTTTAGTATCGAAATGAGATTAAATTTGGAATAGCTGTCAAAACTCAAGTGGGTCTCTATTCTAGTATCCATAGATATTATACAGTTATTGATACGAAACATCAATTCAGTAGTTTTTTTTAATATAAACCGAACGACATTTGATCTCGAGTGACGTGAGAATAGAGACTTCATTCGTTTGTCTATGATTTAAAAAAAATGGTCTTGATGGAGGATCGAATTGCCGCCATTATGTTGGTTTTTTGCTGAACGAAATTAGAATTGTTGTTGAATTACTCGGAGATGGCTGGACCGATTTGGATGATTCTTTTTTTAATCGATAGAGTATACCTCACAGTTGGTCCCATTGAAGTAAAACTGAGATCTGATAAGAGGATCTATGAGGAATCGATGGAACTCCTCAAATATTATAGGCACGCATATAACAATTTTGGTATTTTCGGTAAAAACTCAAGCAGTTGCGTTCCAAAAGCATTATTTGGTGAACTGAAACTGATGATGAAGACCATAGATAACAACCGGAACTCCTCAATGGTAAATATTTCACAGCTGGCGATTAGATTTCTGTATAAGGTTGAGAAGCAATTTATGCTCATGAAAATGCACGTGGTAAAATATAACTGGTGGTGAAGAAACAGGAGAACTCCTCAAAGATTGATGTCTTTGCACCGTGGATAGCAACATTTTGTAAGGGGTGATGAGCAATTGGCATTATGCTATTGTTTCTTGATGAAGTAAATGTGTGTCGTTAAATCACATTCGATAATCACTAAAAAGTATAAAATTAAATTATAATTTAACAAATAAAAAAACCCAACTTCAAAAACCCTTTGAAAAGTAAAAAATAATTATTGGATTCCGTAAGTCAATTACCTAGAAACGTCAGATATATTATAGATTAAGTGATACATTAAATATATCGAAGTCGGTGTCAAGCAAATAAACACATTATGAGTGATGTATTACCTAATACACTAGTTACATTTAATGTATCACTTAATCTATAATATATCTGACGTTTCTAGGTAATTGACTTACGGAATCCAATAATTATTTTTTACTTTTCAAAGGGTTTTTGAAGTCGGTTTTTTTTTTAAGTTATTGAAATTTTTAACCACTCCCTTAAGTAAAAGCATGTGATTATCGAGTAATAATGGTAAATTGGTTGGTTTGTGTGTTGTGGTTTGAAGACATGACATTCTACTGATTTTGTTTTATCTTAAGTGCCCACCGGCCAGTACTTATTGATAATTGAATAGTAATCATACGTACATAGGTACCTATTTGGATTAGGTATATTTTGACACCTGTTTATTTTGAAACTTGTACATTTTAACACTTACACATGCCGTCGCTTTTGCATTTTGGCACTTAGTTATATTTACACTTACGTATTTAAACCTCTGTACATTTTGACACCTATTCATTTCAACACTCGCACATTATGACCATTAAACAATATATCCATTTGACATTTTATCACGTTAACGACTCAGTCCCGGAATGGAAAATATTGTTTCTGAACACATCATGGAGGATTTATAATATGTGTGTAGATAAAGTTATGTATGCAACTCTGCATAATTTGGCCTTAAAACACACGTGCGATCTTATTATGAAACTCGCTAAAGCTCGTTTCATGAAAACCGCACTAGTGTTTTAAGGCCTATCATTATGCAACCGTTGCATAAACTACTATTGTTTGTTAGGCAATCTAGTCTTAATACCGACTGTCTTAACTAGCTTTTGCTGGCAACTTTATCCACTTCCTTATTCGGCAAAAATTACTTAGTCGTGAAAACAAACAGACATAAATTATAACAAAGAATACCCTTTCTTCAGTTAAAGGCATTTGTTGCAATTTTAGAGGAACTTCAATATTATCTATTGTTGAGTAAATCATAAACTATTTATTTTGTTATTTACTTACTGTATATACGAGGATAATAATTATTATAATAATTAACTGTGCACAGATAAATTGCTCTTCTGGTTGACTGGGATTGGAACATGAAACACAGTGAAAAATAAAACGAAACAAGTTGTTAAACAAATATATTTTTTTAATAAAGCTTACAATTTATTGAACCAGAAACATGAACTCGACCGAAATTGACGCACGCTTACTTATGAAACATGGTTCGAAATTATCAAGATAGTTAATTCTTTTCTTTTATAATTATCATGAGAATTATGAGTGCTGGTTCTTAGTTTTAACTCTTTTATTAAGCGTATTTTTCAAATAGTTTGTTCATAGTTAACGTGCTTAAGTCAGCAATGTTTAATGTTACTATTTTGTTAACGGATATTCCAACCGTATTATATACATTTAACATTTTTAGTATATATACAATAGTATTTTTTTAATTCTGACGTCAGCACGTTAAATATGTAAAAACTATGTGAGAAATACTCCTAATTTGACTAAGACTTAAAATACTTAAAGTTGTGTAAATAATACATTCAAAGTTATTATTGTTTTATCAACTAGAGTGTAGCGTATGTAGTTTCCGACATTTTCGTCACATCTCAATAAAATTAATAACAGTGAGATAACCAAATATTTTTTTGTGATTAGTTGGTTTGTGTCAATCTTTTCTTTTTGACATTGACATTTCACGCGTTTAGATACTCGGGAAGCGTCAACTGTAGCGTTTTGTTTTCCATTTAATTTTTTTTATTCAAATCATTATCATGATCATTATCACTTCGAAAATTATATTTAGAAAACCAACAGGTCCTGCGCTCGCAGTTTAAAAATCAAACAATACAATCAAATACGCAAGAAACATATCGTTTATCGTTAATTAATGCTTAACTATTTACACTTAGGAGGTAGTACAAAAATACGTTGTATTCTCAACCATGTGATCCACCTATCTATATAATAACTATGACAAACCCTTCAACACCTTCAGTATTAGGAAACCGGTTCACGGGTATTCGGATAATTTGCTGAAATGCAACAACCCGTGAGCCGAGTTCTTGCTGAAATAATTTTGTAATGATGAAATTCTGTCGCCCCTGGGATTGACCTTAATTTATGGCAGTGAAATACGCGCCAGTGGGTTGTATCGGCAGAGCTGCCTTGCCCAACGGTGGGCCTACGCGTTCGAGCTGGTTCCGTGGCGCGGGCGCGGGGATCAACGGCGGTTGACGGTGCGCTGCACGGCCGACATGCCGTCAACGAAGCGGGTGCGGAATAGCACGTTAGCATTGTTGAACATCCCGTCTTTCAGCGATACGATTATGAACTGGAAAAAAAAAGATAAATTTAACATATCGGAATTCACACACTAATTATCCTAAAGACACCACTTTACACTTAGCCTAACTATTACTAGCAAATAAAGCTGCGAGCTAAACTTGCGAGAGGCGCGGGGTTTTTAGAGCGCTGTGATCGGTGCGCGTAATACTGGCAGCGAGGGTCGCCCGGAGTCGGATACGAAGTCTATTGGATATATGGTCTATGACGGAATTAGAGCACAATCCTTTCGAGTCTGAAGACCACTTGTAAGCGATTAGATCGCCGGTCTAGCGTGTTAGTTATATTTTCCTGTTCTTTTTTAAGAGGACTGTGAACCAACGCCAAAATCACCCTCTTTTCATACAAAAGGCGATAACGGTTTCCACCCCTTAAATGTTAACCGATTTTGATTAACTTTGATAAGATATCAGTCAGAACAAAATCTAGGTCTATACGTTTTTTGAATATTGATGAAAGATCAATAAAGCCAAATAATGGCCGAAATTTGTTTTGTATGAGAATATTAAAACAACAATATTTAAAATAAGTACACCAACTTGAGTTGATGATGCCATGAGGCCACCATGAAGCCTATTATTAATTTGTTGTAGATTTTAGAAGCTAACCTGCTCGTTGTGTTATGCCATTATATAAGAATAAGAAAGAATAAGAATAAGAATAATATTTATTGACAGAAAAGTACAATTTGTTCTTAACTATTATATCCGGCGGACCCCAAACTAGGCAAAGCCTGTATCTTGGGCGTCCAGTGACTGCGTTTGACATGGTAGATAGTACAATTTTGTAATTAATAACAAGTGAAGTTAGAGTTTACTTTATTATATATAAGGAGGTGACGAAAACTACCAAATCTTTTAACAAACGCAGTCCTAGCTAACGGAAGTGGAACTCTAAATGTACGTTTTTGAAGCAGTTTATTGTAGTTAGGCCAGTTCGGTGCAGATCTATGAACTTTTAAGGTAGCTTGCAAAATAAAGATGCCTCAGACGCTCAAAACGTTCATGTCTTTGTAAACAAGTGTGGTTGGGTATCTTATCGGCTTTTTTAATGTCACCTTGAGAACTGCGCGTTGTGCTTTTTCAAGAAAAAACATATGCGTTTTAGCAGCCCCGTCCCAGGCCCCGCCCCTTAATACAGTATGTTACGATTGATTGGCATACGCTGATATAAACGGTTCTAAGCAGGTTCTTATTAGCTGAGTTCCGTAAATTTCTAAAAATATAAATTAATTTGCGCACTCTGTTCGCAGTTGCTATAATATGATTCTTGAAATCAAGTCGTTCGTCTAATACTATCCCAATATATTTAATATTAGCAGTTCTACCAATTCGGTCGCAGGAACACGTGGTTCCTTGCTGACCGTTCTGGGTACAGGTATGTACTGTAATGTTCATTTCATGATTCAGTTTAGGCGCAGAAGGCCTTGTCTTATGAAAACAGATGTATTTGGTTTTCGAAAGATTAAGAGTTAATAGATTATTTTGTAACCAAGTGGTCAGAACCCGCATTCCGTGTTCTGCAATTCCAACAATCCAATGTATATTTTATTTTCACCCTGTTGATCCAAGTTATTTTTTTTTGTAAAAAATATATGTTATGGAATATTAGTTTATATATAAAATCGTGAATCTTAACGATTTACATATTATATCCAAAATTTCATGAAAATCGGTTCAGTAGTTAAGAAGGGAAAAAAAAAACATTTTTTTCTCGAAAACCTGCAGCATTTTAGGGTTAGTATCTGGTGAAATTACATCCTATGTCTGTATCAATAACTCAGTAAAAGGACAATGAATTTTGCGTCTGGGGCCGATTCTCCATACTTTTGTATCACCAGCGTTGTAGCACCAGCGACTCCTTCCACGTGTCGTTGTGGGCCTCGTCTCACCTGCGAGTGCGTGAAGTGCTCCTTGAGCATGTGCCCGATGTTCTGCGTGTGCGACAGGTCGAGCGCGGCGTCCACCTCGTCGAGGATGTAGAGCGGCGCCGGCTTGAACAGCAGCATGGCCAGCACCAGCGACAGCGCCACCAGCGAGCGCTGCCCGCCCGACAGCTCGCCCAGCGACTCTTTCCACGTGTTGTTGAACCCCACTTTCACCTGCAGAACGAAACGGCTCTCATTATTAAATACTTGCGGCTCCGTCACACCCGTTTCACACCCTTAGGTGATGAATTTTCATAATCAGTAAAATAGTATGAAATTATTTTGTACCCGTCCGCCTCAACAGAAAGAAAAAAGACAAAATAGATGCACTCACATAACAAAAAATCATTTACTGCCTTACTAGTTTGTAATATTTCCATTTAATTATTTTATTTGTTTCGTATCGAAATCTTCGGTCTGTGGGGTCCTGGTGCACACCGCCTCTTCGGAGAAATCTCGAAGGGCTGGTGCAAGATACTGGGGAGCGGGCAGCGGCTGCTTCCTCGCACGACGCATTGGCATTGCGATACAGCGAGGAAACACCAGCATCTTCCGCACAATGCCGCGGGGACTTTCTTAGATTTAATTTAGTTTTTATTTAGACTTTAGGTTTTTTATTCTTAATGATAATAAATGATTTTTAAACCTAAACCTTATTTTATTTTAAAATACATACATATAATCACGCCCGCAATCCCTAATGGGGTGGACAGAGCCACAAGACTACTTGTGGCCACGTTCGATTAATTAATTAGTCCTAAGATGGTATGATGAACCGTATGGTGACAGGTGATCAGCCCATCGCCCATACAGATAGTCCACCATGTTGGAGAGGACCCGTCCCTTAGTCGACTTTTACGACATGCCAGGATGATAAGCATCTGCACGCATTCTATGCTATTTCTTCACTCCCAGTGCAGCAGAGGAGTACTAGGATTATTTTAAAATTATGCGAAATAATGGGGAAGTCGCATGAAATGAGGAAAAATGAGGTTTAAATTATATATTATGAAAGTAAATGTAAACAAAAGCATAATACAGAAAAAAGCAGATCATCTTGACTATTCATTTTTATTTTATTAAGGGTCATTTAAAAAAAATTATATTGCTTTTAGTTCTGATTTTAGTTTTTTGGACATCCTTATCAAAATGTCATGTTATATTTCTACGAGGTTGGTCTAGAAACAGTATTTTCTGAAATAATTGCAGATTTCGTCTAAACGCCATACATTTTGTACAGTCTAACGACAGCTGTGACGTCATAGCTGTTGTGCATTTTGTATGGAGCGTTTTGACGAGTGGAACAATGATTTTTCAAAGCTTCATTACTCATGAAATAATCAACATAAAAATGTTTTGCGTACATAGATCGGTTCCTATTACTCAGCACTTTCCAATACAACAGGAAAAAAACATGCATCTTCCCTAATTGTGATTTTAATCTCTACTGAGTTTCTTGCGACGCTCCTCTCAGTAATGATGTTCCTGTCCGGAGCGCTGGTAGATTCAACCTCTTTTAATTTATTCATGTAACGAGTAAGAGAGCCCACAAGTGGCCAATTAAACGCTTTTATTTGCCCATGGAGCTCTTTAAACTAAATTTTTGGGTGAAACGAAATGTATTTAGAGTAAGATTGTCTTATGTGGGGTCATCGAGTGATAGTGCCAGAAAAGTGCAGGGACAGAGTTCTGAAGGAGCTGCATGAGACCCACATGGGTATGGTCAAGACGAGGAGCTCGGCGCGCAGCTACGTGTGGGGTGGGCCTGGACGAGCCCGTCAGCTACTCTGCGCGCCCCTGGCCCTTCTGTGACAGACCATGGCGTAGGTTGCATGTAGATTTACTGGGTCCAATAGAAGGATTAAAATTTTTAGTAATCGTAGATTCCACCTCAAAGTGGATAGAAATTTTTAAGATGTCCCCGACGACTGCCGCCGACGTCATTAAAAGATTTCACCCTTTGTTCGCACAATTCGGCTTACCCACTCAGATAGTATCTGATAATGGTCCACCATTTACGAGCGATACATTTAAAGCATTTTTAACGGGCAACCATATCGAGCACCCCTTAACGGCCCCGTATCACCCGTCTTCTAATGGAGCGGCTGAAAATGCTGTCAAGTTGTGTAAATCTGTTATTAAAAAGGCCACATGTGACCGCGTAGATGTGGAAACTGCTCTGGATCGATTTCTACTGCTATACAGGACAACAGAGCACGGCACCACAGGTGAGAGTCCCGCTAAGGCTCTACAGGGTAGGTCGCTAAAAACAAGACTCGATGCCCTTAAGCCAGACAGGTTAATGAGGGTGCAGCTGAAACAACGAGTGCAGGTAGAGGCTGCGGGTGGCGACAATCGCAAATTTGAAGTAGAAGATGAGGTATACCTCAGAGACTTTAAGCGGGATCGCGCGGGGAACTGGTCGCAAGGCCGGGTTGTACAGCGAATCGGGTCCACTAACTACAGGGTTCGGGATGATTTAGGCAAGGAGGGTCACCGTCATATTGATCAATTAAAGCGGAGGTCTAGGGCATCCTTATTAGGTCCTAACTCTCCTAGTAGTACTGAAGGTCGTGCAGCAGGTTCGGCTGATGCAGGCGACCATGAAGACATTGTAAATAATAGGGAAACGGCACTAAAGGCGAGCATAGGCGAGGAAGCGATACGGCCTAGCCAAGCCACAGACACGGTTGGCGAGTTCGCGCCAGCTGAGCTTGCGAGTGGCAACGGCAGCCCCGCGGCTAGTCAGCTGCAGGCGCAGTCCCGTGCGCCCTTCCACGCCACCATTGTTATGTAAAGGTCGACCCAAGCGCCGAGACCGTCCTGTTGTAGAACGTTACGGGTTCGACAGTGATTAGGTAATCATTACCGTAGTAAATAACAGTTGTAATATTATATAAAAGTGCCACCTGTTGTTAACAGTAGTTGGTCGGCAGGATTATTTTGCAATGACGTATACTGACTACTGTCCTTCTTTTTGAGTGGATATACTTTAGTTGTTAGATATTTATCTTTGTTTAAGGTGTTGGTATGTTAACATTAAGTTCTAATGTAAGTGTTAATTAAGCAGTGAGGTGTTGTGTCGGTTACTCTGACAAACGCGTCACTATTGAAATATGCGTAGCATCATCCTCAGCGCTTGCGTTTCTTTGTGCCAATAACCCAGAATTATCAATAAACCAATTTAAATTTTTATCAAAATCATAATCTTGTATGTTCTTTTTTTTATTGAAGATAGATGTGCATTTGCCCTCTATCTCACCTGATGGAAAGTGATGAGGAGGTCGACGATGGAGCATGCACACCTAGATAATACCTATTCACTCTCTGCTTGAAAACACCCAAGTTGTAGCGTTCTGGGAACAAGTCTGCAGGCGGGGAATAGCACTCCTTTTTCTTTTTTGTTTGACTGTCCAGCAATCCAACTGACCTCCAGCCCGTCCAGCACGGTCCGGCCGTCGGGCGGCAGCAGACGCGCCTGCGCGCCCGGCAGCAGCGCGCTGAAGATGGAGCCGAAGTCGCGGTTGACCTGGTCGCAGGCCGTCACCAGCGTGCGCTTCTTCTTCTCGTCCAGCTCCGCCATCACCTGCACCAGCTTCGCGCGGTCCGCTTCCACGATCTTCTTCTTGCGGAGGACGTCTTGGTACTGTAGGACATATCGATATGTACAGGACGTTCCGGGAAATAGTTTCACCTCTAGAAGTAGAACACGCCAAGGTTGCCGTGCTAGCGTTAAAGATAGTACGTTTTTTCACGAAATTGAGTTAATTATTGATTTTGAATCAGCATAACATGTTAATTCTGAATATAGATTGAATTTTATGTACTGCCTTTAACGCACGGCAGAAGGGCTATCAGATTCCCCCCAAAAAACGGACATTTTTTTTTTAAATTGTTATCCAAGTCCCAACCGCATGTCTCGCATTGTATCGAGTAATAATTTGAAAAAATACCATAACTTCTAAACTATGATAAATCGTGTCATATAGATGGAGGTGAATTAGATACTTCTTGAGGTGCTTTACCTCTGGACTACTGATCTGTATAAAAGTACCAATACCCCCGGTGAGTGGGGACTGGTTAAAATACACAGACCATAATATCGTAAAGACACCGCTTAGCCTCACTATCACTAGTAAAAAAACCGGCCAAGTGCGAGTCGGACTCGCGCACGAAGGGTTCCGTACCATTCTCTACAAAAACGGCAAAAAAACACGTTTGTTGTATGAGAGTCCCCTTAAATATTTGTTGTATTATGTTTCTAGTAGTTGTTGTTATAGCGGCAACAGAAATACATCATTTGTGAAGATGTCAACTGTCTAACTATCACGGTTCATGAGATACCACCTGGTGACAGACAGACAGACGGACAGCGGAGCCTTAGCATTAGGGTCCCGTTTTTCCCTTTGGGTACGGAACCCTAAAAAGCTGCCAAAATTGCGAGGCGCGCGGGGTTTTTAGAGCGCTGCGATTGGTTCGAGGATATGCGCCCGCGTCAGCCTGCAGCCCCGCTGGCTTTTTGCCTGTAATGCCGAGACTACAGGATATCTGGTCTGTGGTGTACAGATGTAGTGCATAATTCGTTTCCATCGGGTTTTATCGGAAAAGTTCGTATTTATCGTGCTCTCTCAATTAGCTTCAGCAGGCTCCAAATTCTCGGTGCATTCGAGATAATCTCGCAAACGAGATTATCTCGGTGCATTCGAGATAATCTCGCAAACGAGATTAAACGTCAGTGCATAGTCATTTGACCCAACCGTATGAATCTGACGTTAAGTCTCGCAATCGATATTATCGTAATGGTAGAGCCAAACAGTAATCCTCACTAGATGATTACTGTTCGAATGGGCCGGCTCGACCGGGGTAGTACCACACTCTCACAGAATATCGGCGTAAAGTAATAGCTCGCTGTTGCGTTTCGTACGGTGAGTGACGAGATCCCGAGGCCTATTCCCTCATCCCCATCCCATCCCCATTCCCTATCCTCCCTAGACTGGCAACGCATTGGCAGCACCTCTGGTGTTGCAGATGTCCATGAGCGGCGGTGACCACTTTCCATCAGGTGGGCCGTCAGCTCGTTTGCCAGTCAATTGACATAAAATAAAATAAAATAAAACTCGAATGCATCGAGAATCGGGGGCCAGTACCCGTCATACCATGCTGTCATTCTTCATTTTGACATTTGACAGTGAATACTTAATAAAGTTTCATATTAATGAATATAAACATGTCACTCGTTGAATACAATAATTAATTGACACTTCGGGTCTCGTCGTCTTCCGATTGAGATCCGAGTTTTACCGATGGTCAGCTATTATTCACTGTATCCGCCCGGTAGCGCACTGACCTGCTCCTCCTCCTTGCCCAGCAGCGTGTGCGCGCGCGCGTTGAGGCCGCGCGCGAGGCGCTCGCGACGCTCGCGCAGCTGCGCCCGGCGCGCGCCCGCCGCGTGCGCCTGGCGCGCCGGGAAGTCGTACAGGCCGCCCGCCGCGCCGAAGTACTGCTTCTCGCCCGGGATCCACGCGTGCTCCTTCTCCAGGGTGGTGATCTGGCATTTGGAAGGAAATCGTGACCTTTCGACGCATTTCGTTTCGTTTTGCGTAATGAAAAAAAAACCACGCGTAATACCTAATACGCATAATACCAAATACATAGAATGACAAATACGCAGAATGCCAAATACGCATAATACCAAATACGCAGAATGCCGAAATGCTTGGTACCAAAAACGCCACTTTGTCGTTTTGCGTAACAAAAGAAGCAGCGGCTTTTTCTTAATATGACGAGAACAAATATCTCGAAAGAAGGATATGCCTATAACTACAATTTCGTGTAACAAGTCTCATAGAAGGTTGACAAACGCTAGCGCCATGGGTAATCCACACCCTATTGCTGATGTCATAGTTCTTTCGAAATATACATACAAAAGTCTAATATTGCTGGATTCACACGCTATCATATCCTTGTGCGCGCTGGGGTCGGTAGTGCTGCGCTCTCACACCGCACGATGCGGGAGGGCATTTTTTTAATAATTGTCACTTAAACGGGTGGATCATGGATGGTGGTTGACATGCAACTGAACCTGCGTTGGTGTCAGATCCGCGTTCTGACACCTCAAAAGTAAGCAACGCGAGAATTGCTTTGAACAGTTCCTTACTATTTATATCAATGGACGCGAACGATACCTTAAATTGCTCGTTTACAAGCAACTCTGTTGCTGTCAAATAATTGCTTTTGCTCACCTTCTTCCCGCACTCCGTAGCCTCTGTCTCCAGCTCTTTGATCTTGAACTGCAACTCCTTAATCTTCAGGTTGATGTCGTTGTTCTTGGCAGCGAGCTGTTCCCTGCGCTGCGCGAGACGCGATATCTCCCCGCTGCGGCTCGCGATCTCGGCCTTCTGGCTCTTGATGCGGGCCTGGATCTCTTTCACCGCTTCCTGAAATGTGTTCATGTACTCAATTATCAAACATCAGCAGCTATGTGCCTTGAGTTGGTATAATCACAGCAGCTAACGAATGAAAGCACGCATTGACGCAGGGTCAGTCGGTATTTTATATAATACCAACATAATATGATTCGTAATAACAATAGATGTAAGAATCGGAAATAAATAATTTATTATTTATTTATTTACAATTTTTCGTCATGTATTTATTAAAACGTTAAACGGTATTGTCTTATGGCTGTCATTGGTATTCAGAATTATTATTTATTTGTATTGTTAATCAATAATGTAATTCATTATAAACGATTTTTTTTTATATTGTGTTAATTTGTGCATTATAGAACGGGACCGAAGTAAAAAAAGACAATTATTTTAAAAAAACGATGAATTGTTGATATGACAAGGCTGTAAGCTACTATCGTCCAGCTACTGACCTCGGCACTAGCGTGGTCCCGCTGCGCCTCCTGCAGGGCGGCCGCCAGCCTGTCGGCCGCGGCCCTTTTCTCGGCCAGCTGCAGCTGTAAGCTACTGTCGTCCAGCTACTGACCTCGGCACTGGCGTGGTGCCGCTGCGCCTCCTGCAGGGCGGCCGCCAGCCTGTCGGCCGCGGCCCTGGTCTCGGCCAGCTGCAGCTGTAACCTACTGTCGTCCAGCTACTGACCTCGGCACTGGCGTGGTCCCGCTGCGCCTCCTGCAGGGCGGCCGCCAGCCTGTCGGCCGCGGCCCTGGTCTCGGCCAGCTGCAGCTGTAAGCTACTGTCGTCCAGCTACTGACCTCGGCACTGGCGTGGTCCCGCTGCGCCTCCTGCAGGGCGGCCGCCAGCCTGTCGGCCGCGGCCCTGGTCTCGGCCAGCTGCAGCTGTAAGCTACTGTCGTCCAGCTACTGACCTCGGCACTGGCGTGGTCCCGCTGCGCCTCCTGCAGGGCGGCCGCCAGCCTGTCGGCCGCGGCCCTGGTCTCGGCCAGCTGCAGCTGTAAGCTACTGTCGTCCAGCTACTGACCTCGGCACTGGCGTGGTCCCGCTGCGCCTCCTGCAGGGCGGCCGCCAGCCTGTCGGCCGCGGCCCTGGTCTCGGCCAGCTGCAGCTGTAAGCTACTGTCGTCCAGCTACTGACCTCGGCACTGGCGTGGTCCCGCTGCGCCTCCTGCAGGGCGGCCGCCAGCCTGTCGGCCGCGGCCCTGGTCTCGGCCAGCTGCAGCTGTAAGCTACTGTCGTCCAGCTACTGACCTCGGCACTGGCGTGGTCCCGCTGCGCCTCCTGCAGGGCGGCCGCCAGCCTGTCGGCCGCGGCCCTGGTCTCGGCCAGCTGCCGCGCGCTCGCCGCCACTCCGGTCTCCAACTCCGCTACTTCTAACTGCAAAGTGGAGAACTCCTGCTCCCTCTGTTTCCACGAGCTGCTGTGGTGTTCCGCGTCTTTCTTGGCTTTTTTAAGAGCTTCTTCCGCCTTTTTGAATTCTCTGCCAAGGAAACACAGTTTATCAACTATGAAGAAACAACAAAATCAAAATTATTTTATTTCCTCAACATTGGTACAATTGATGACATTTGAATAGGGATGTTTCCTGGGTAAAAAAAATATAATTCTAATTAGTCCGTCAGTCAGATTATTAAAAATATTGAATACGTATTTTTTGCTTTATCAAATCAATCAAAATTTACAAAGATAACGCGCACCAAAGTTCGGGAGTGGGGGCTCATCACTTAACGGTAAAAGGTGGGCAAAGTCGTGACGTCACCACAGAATAGATAATAGTACTAACGTACAGAAGAATCACTCTCTAACAAAACCGGTGATTAGGCGTGAAAATATGCCTACTCATGCATTCTCTCTCTGTCGCGTAACACTTTCTCTTTCATGTACGCTAGGGTCGCTTTAAGTAGAGTAGTCGCTATGACGACGCGCGACGCGGCGAGCGGGCGAGGGGCAACCTACTGCGATTTACACCGCCGCGGTGCCCGACGGCCGAGCGTACCTAAAGTTCAAAGTGAAACCCGCCTGACGTCACGCGGAACTTCAACGCACTATATCTTCGCCATTTTTTGTTTTATTGACAAAAGAAAAAATATGTGTTCAATATTCTTTTATAATGTAAATGACGGATGAGTTCATTTTTTTTCAGGAAACGCCTATTGCACTACCAAGCCAATTTCTACCGGTAGGCATGCAAAATAGGTAGTTAGGTAGTAATTGAATCAATTATACAAATATAATTGCATTTATTATAATTATAACAATTCTAATTTAGAAAGGCTCCTAATTTTCTATTACAAATTCATTAATCACAGGACCTATTTTAACGATTTTTAAAACTACTGTTATACTCCTTGTCGGTTTTAAATTTGGCCAACTTATTATAGATTTTTGCGGCCATTCCTAGTAATTTATTTAGCAAATAATTTTAGAGGACCAAGGCCTTATTTTATCTGGAAGTCGGAATCTTAAAACAAAAAAAAATCATTTAACTTTAACATTTGCTATTTCATAAATATATGAAAATTAAAATGAAAATATTTATTTTGCAAGTAGCCCACATGGGCTCTTTTACGTGTCTGAAGCTACCAGCGCTTCGAAAGGTGACATCTGCTGAGAAGAAACGCCGCAAGAAACTCAGCTATACAAGCTAGGAAGTATAAAAAAAATGATATAGCCAACGAAGTGTTTTATCTATTTTCGTATAAGGTCGACTGTAATGTGGTGAATGTGAGACCGACCTCTCGCGGTGGCCGCGGATGTCCTTGACCTTGTCCTGGAGCAGCTGCGCGCGCGCGGCGGCGGCGGCCTGGCGCGCGCGCTCGGCGGCCAGCAGGCGCGACAGCTCGTCGCTGCGCGAGCGCAGCGCCTCTATCTCCGCGTGCGTCTGGGCGTGCGACGTCGTCGCGAGGCGGGCCTTGGTCACTTCCAGCTCGTGGGACATCATTTCGTACCTGAGGAAATAATTGAAAATTAAAGAAGTTTTACGAATAATGTTTTTTTAATTTTAAATATCTGCCTGTAAAAACAATGAAAGGCCGGAGGATGCCTTTTTTAGGGAAAGTTTTACTTTACGTACGTTTAACCATGCAAAGCCAGAGCTATATTTAATAACTAGCAACCCTACTTATTAAATACATATAGCCTTTTAACGGCCAAAGAGTTACATCTGTTGCTTAGAGTTGTAAACGTCGGCGGTGGCCTGCATGGCGCTGAGCTCGTTCTCATACTGGGCCAGCTGGCCCTCGGACTGCTGTAGCTCTTGCTCCAGTTGCTGCAACTGCTGGATTTGGAGCAGCACTGACCCGCCCTGAGGATAAACAAGACCATTTGATATCGTTATTATCATATTACTATGCATATATTACACGGGCGTGGATAGATAATCTGTCAAAAACCTGTTACACAAACTATATCGTTTATGGGAAACAACCTTTATGTAGACCAGTATGTGTGCTAACCTTGAAGTAGACCAGTGTGTGTGCTAACCTTGAAGTATACCAGTAAGTGTGCTAACCTAGAAGTAGAACAGTATGTGTGCTAATATTGGAGTAACCAGTATGCGTGCTAACCTTGAAGTAGACCAGTATGTGTGATAATATTGAAGTAGACCAGTATGTGTGCTAACCTTAGAGCAGACCAGTATGTGTGCTAACCTTGAAGTTGACCAGTATATGTGCTAACTGTAAAAGATACCCCCCCATATAAATAAATAAATTATACAATTAATTAAATATTCGAGAGATATATAAAGGGAGAGCTAAATAACCCTACCTAACTATTTGCTAAGAGAACCGAACTGAGAGCCTATCTATAAGAGAACTTAAGACCTATTAGGATACCTAACTAATTAGTTAGAGCGCCCTTACACCTACCTAGCTATTTTAATATATAAAACAACTGTGGAGTGCAGCTGCACCTAATTATGAAAATTGTTTCCTTAGCTATCATATAAAATAAAATGCTATATTTTGACCAAATAATGTGATCATCTTGTCCGTAGGACTCGTACGATGTGAAAATGTCGTAATAACCTGCAAGATCTTTAACAAGGTAGGTACTGAACTGATTAGGGTTCCCTGGGAAGCGCGATATATGATCAGTAGACTAAAATATTATTAAACACCTAAGAAAATGATAGTTTGAAAGCATTCTATAGAAACAATGAATATAAATATTTGTTTGAGTGTAATTTGAGCACAGTCAGTATGAATAAAATGTATGGAAGAGGGAAGGAGAGGGTCAAGCTAAAGGGTAAGGATACCGAAACCATAAGGCAGAGGCTTTCAGGCCCCGGGGAATCGCTCCGTCCTCCCCATGATTCCGACTCCAAACACCGCCTTACAAAATAAGGGTTGGTTATAAATTAAATTTAGTTAGATTAATAATCCAACATGCTCAGTAATGCTGCTTGTCGGAGATCAGCAAATATGTACAAACTAGTTATAAGTGATACTTTTAGCTCAAACATGGCAATCCCGGACGCGGTTATCAACTCTGAAAGAGGACACAACCGTAATATAAGTCTGCAGATTACCAGAAGAACCAAAAGCACACCATTCAATATTTATTTTAGAACACAGAGGCACTCCCGGGTTTAGTCATCAACTCAAGGGCTTTCAACCGCAAGAGGACAAGACTAGATTTAACCCCAAGTGAATACCTGTGTGGACCAAAACATAAATATTACTCTCAATTCATACTCAATTCTGAATAGTGACAACTAACATCAAACCTCGGTCTTAGACCATGATGATGAGGGACAGGTTACATCAAAAACCAACAGAACTGATATGCTTATAGCCAATGTGACGTTTTGAGCACTTGGGTTAGGGGTATTTCAGTTAAACAACCAATTTAAATTGATGTTGTGATACGTCCGTTCACCGCGGCGTCTGCCGAGTAATGGCGGGGAGCGGGCGGGTCGTAGCAGATATTTATTATTTACATTGTTTATATCACATCTCTCCCTTTCAACAAATTTAGATTTATTTCACCGCATATATTACTATTTTAAAATTAATTACCTTTAAAATTATTACATTTTTTTATTCTTCCTCTGTGTCAATTTCAACGTTATCATCTTGATAGATAATTAAACAGAGTATGAATTCTACTCTTGCAGACAATTGCATTTAATATAATGAAATTCTGTTGAACCATTAATCCAATTTGAATAGCAAATTTATGCCAAAATAGTATACAAATTTGGATTAGGAAAAGTAAGGGTAACATGGTAAAGAAGGTATGTAATATTAAACTTAATCTAAGTTTTATCTGGAATCAGGCCCGCAGAGGCTCAAGCCAAACCGTCTTGATACAATTTAGTTCAGAATACTTTAAGGGCAAGGTCACTTATATGAAACAATGGAGTTCCCCCATCATATTAGTGTCATACAAGCTAGGAAGGTTATGTAGAATGCAGTCTTACTGAAAGCAGGACTGCCCGGTGAGATTTTAAACAGGTACTAGCCAAATTCGCATGTTCTCACTCTCTCTCTTTATTACCAAGAGAGAGATATTAAACATCAAACTGACAGAGTTACCCGTCCAAGAAATCAATTCTCAAAAACTAGTGGAGATGTGTTAGAGAAATTCCAAACGATTAAACATATTATATTCTGGAATATAGAATAGCCAGAACGTCACTTCCACACTCCGGATTCTGACATCTGCGTCAAAGGTGGTACAATAATCATATAGAAGAGATGACTTTTGAGCCACTGAGCATAAAGTGGACATTCAGTTTTCTACATATCCAATCGCTTTATGTCCCCATTAGCATCCTGAACGAACCATATTCTTTGACAGTTAAATATAACTCAAGAGGAAAACACTGCCGGTACAACTTATTCCAGCATCTTGCACAAGTCATAAGAAATTCACCCTGAGTTTCTTGGTTATGTTCTGTAATTGGATTCAAACAAACTCAAGACAAATTTAATTTAACTCAAACCAATAATATATATACATGACTGTATAAGTGTTTTGTGGGAATTCTAAGCGTAAATATATAAGTATATAATAATTGAGTACACACAGTATCACATAATAAGACACCCTATGAAATAATAAAATAGACGCATAGCACAAATATTTTCAAGTAAAGGAAATTCGCACAGCCACACAAATATAATTTCAATTACACCCTAATTAGTTCCCTAACGGTCCCTAGTAATAAATTAAAACATTCTTAGCTGGGCAGCATTAACAGAGGTTAAGCCGCAGGTCCCACGACGCAATCCTCAGGAATTAAGACAACACATCACTTTGATAGATTTCACATACATCAGCTATGCTACATTCCTAGCCATGAATTCTTATCGCACGATATCCGGATACGCTTCGAACTCCCGCTTGGTCAGAAACCTGACCCTAACCACAAACTTAAGTTTAATTTACAATCCCATGCTATCGCGATACGCTGGTAAGCACTCCGCAGGCTTTTCGGTCCAGCACGAAGACGAAAGCTCGCGACGTAACCAGTCAATCCTACGTCGAACAGGACTTGGGGCTCCCTAAATTTTCTATTACCGATATAACTTCCTGCAAAGTTTCCACTTGCACGATCAAAATAAGACTATCCCATTTCCAGTTTCGATGGCGTTTTTATAGCCTCCCCAAAATGGCCGTCGAGAACATTCTTTTAGTGTAGAACGCTAACGATGACATTAAAATATTTAATTAAACTGCAAAAAAAAAATGGAACCCTTGATTTACAAAGTATATTCAATCAATGCAGATATACTCTAGTCATAAATTTAACACAAATTTCAAGCTTATTTTACGCGTATTTCAGCCACAATTCCATAAAGAAGCACGCAGAACGAACTAAGAAGATCACGTGTTTCTGTATACCCCATCACTATTTTGAAGCTCTGCCCACTTCCAAGGTCTAATCGGCTGCCATTATTATTTTCACCGAACTTCCTAGAAACAATTAGTAATAATAAGTACTAATCAATTTACTGGGCAACGTACATCCTTCATTTTCACACAAAAGCTGTATAACACAAATAGTTTAAGATTTACAAAACTTTTACACTGTTTACATATATGTTTTAGCCGCAAAGTCAATTTAAGAAGACGATGACGCCATGTTTCAATCCACTTGGTACCTCACTAGTTATCTATGATTAGTTAAAACTCTAAATCTAAACCCACCCCTTACTTCCTACCATCTAACTCTTTCTATTGCATGTCACACGCATATTTCTATCTCCCTTTATTCTTTCTTTAAAAGAACTGTTTCATAGATTATTTTAAATAGACAGTCCACAGTCCAGTTCGCTTATGTACGCGAGTCTTAAGCTGACAGCAAGACAAACACACTGATAAATACAAATTGTTGCATCAAATCAGACGCATTCCACAGACGAATTTATGTAAAGCCACAATGAGTCCCCCCCGACGCATAATACGATGCGTTTATGAAGTTGCCTATATTAAATATGAAACATTGACATCTATGCAATCAATTTGACGTATTATATACCTGAAGGTATTCATTGTAAATAATATACCACGCCTTTGGACAATAGTCAGCAAAATCAGTGCCAATAATTGTTTTTGACCATATTCAATAGCTGGACCTCAATCTAAACAATAGTTCGTCTAGAAGACATCTAGTTATAATAAAGTCATACGTTATTTAAAAGTAACATATCATAATTCAACTCTGTGACATCCTATATAATAATATTTTCAGATGTCATAATAGCCAAACCCTGCGGGAACGTCCTCTATCCTTTCTACCAAATTGTTAGTCTCTGATCATAGAATTGAGGTAATTTATACTACAATATATAAAATAACTGGAAAATATGACTGAAAAATGTAAATTAATATCCCATCAAAAACATTCAAATGTAAAAAATGTACCAAGCCTCGCATCCTCTATTCTCCAACCCCTACGCCGTAAAAAGTTGTGAGATCCTACGGTAGAGCCAAGTCTGAGATGTTCTTATCATTTTATCGGCAATTCAACTATTTCGTTTACATTTATTTTTATTTTCTATCAAATAACCAATATTTTAAGCCCATATCATTATTATACTTCTTCGTTTAATATAAAAAATATATCAAGACTTGGCAATCGCACAGCACAAACATGACGCTGTAATGCGTTATAGATAATTGTACTCAGTTTCATCACAAACATGACGCTGTAATGCGTAATAGATAATTGTTCTCAGTTTCATATTTTTCTGTGCGATTGCCAAGTCACGATTTTTTTTCTTTTTAATAAACGAAGAAGTACATACATACATATAATCACGCCTGTTTCCCGTAGGGGTAGGCAGAGACCACTTCTTTCCACTTGCTACGATCCTTACATACTTGTTTCGCTTCGTCCACTTTCATTATTCCCTTCATACATGCTCTTCGGTTCAGGGTACTCTTGACCTGGCCTTTTTTCAAGACGTCCCCGATTTGTTCTCGAAACGTCCGCCTAGGTCTACCCCTTCCAACCCTTTCACTCACACTCGCCTTATACACTTTTTTCGTCAATCGTTCTTCATTCATTCTCTCGACATGGCCAAACCATCTCAGCATACCTTTCTCAATTTTTGTCACTACATCTTCTTTAAGACCACAACGTTTCCTTATCTCACTATTTCTTATCCTGTCACTCAGTTTAACTCCTATCATACTTCTTAACGCTCTCATCTCAACTGCATTTATTCTGCTTTCATGTTTCTCCTGCCATACCCAACTTTCACTTCCGTACATGAGTGTCGGAACCAACACTCCCTCATGCACAGCCAAACGAGCCTTGTTAGACACCTTCCGACTGTTCATAAAGGAGTGCAAAGCTCCATTCACCATGTTTCCTGCATTAACTCTTCTTTCAATATCACTCTCACACTTTCCATCTCTTGTAAACTTTGAACCCAGATACACAAACTCATTCACCTGTCCAATTTGTTCATCTCCAATCACGACATTGCAGTCTGTCACTACCTCATCTCTTTCAAACACCATCACTTTCGTCTTCTTTACATTCATCTTCATTCCCTTTCTAACAAAAGCTCCACTCATAGCAGTTACCATCTCCTGCAGCTCCTCAACCGAAGACGAAGAAGTATAATAATGATATGGGCTATGCCCTATGGTTTTACCCAAAGACCTACCTTGATGCCAAATTTCAAGTTTCTATCTCTGCTAGAATTACCTTAGAATTTGTATAGGTATATAATCAGTGGGCAGTGGTCAGTGAGTCAGTGACAAAATAAAGGAACTTTGACTTGTGATATTTCGTTAACTATAATGGGTAGAAACTTGCAGTGATGGAGTTAAGGTAGGTTCAGTGAGCACTCTTCGTAGCTAAAATTTCAGCTTTCTAGATAGCCTCACAGCAAAGATACAGGGGGTTCAAAAGTGGTATGAATCTCTTCGAGAAAAGGATGGTACGCCGTGCCCGCTTGTTTCGTCGAGTTTTACTCGCCTTGGCGGTAATAAATTAATTTTCGTACTAAATTGGCATGAAATTATTATTGTTTTTAATAGAATTTTGTCGTAAACTCATCTACTTCACACAACACTTTCTAGCGAACAATAGAAACACTAAACTTGACAGCGACGTAATTTTGCTTACTCTGTGTATTAAAACATTTCAAGAGAGGTCGTATGCATGTCATCTACTGACGAGTGGATGAAACTTTTAGCGAATTCTTAAGCTATCGAAAAAGGGTTCGATGTAATATTAATTAATGTGAGTAGTTCGTTATGTGTCTTTGTACACAGATGGCTCTAAAAGCAAAATTAGCAGAATTAAATTAAAGATCACGCTACGTCTTCACGTGATTTAGGACGGTCCTTGCACATAACTTTGAAATAGACCAGTATGTGTGCTAACCTGAAGTAGACCAGTATGTGTGCTAACCTTGAAATAGACCAGTATGTGTGCTAACCTTGAAGTAGACCAGTATGTGTGCTAACCTTGAAGTAGACCAGTATGTGTGCTAACCTGAAGTAGACCAGTATGTGTGCGAACCTCGAAATAGACCAGTATGTGTGCTAACCTTGAAGTAGACCAGTATGTGTGCTAATATTGAAGTAACCAGTATGCGCTAACCTTAACCCGGGCGCCGCCGGACAGCGTGCCGGCGGGGTCGTACACGTCGCCGTCGACGGTGACGCAGCGCTTGCGGATCTGCGGGTGGAAGGTGACGGCGTTGGCCGTGGCGGCGTCGCGGCACACGAACGTGGAGCCGAACACGAAGCGCATGGCGGGCGCCAGCACGGCCGGGAAGCGCAGCAGGTCCACTGCGCGCTGTACGTTGGCAGCCCCCCCGCCCTATACCGGCAAAACAATCATATATATACTATTTAAAAAAGGATTTTTTTTTTGAAGACGCTCAAGATCTCCGTTATTACTTTACCAAAATGAATGCTTATGTTCTCGGATTCGTCTTAACAATACAAAAATAGATTAAAATTAACGTTTTCTAAAAAAAAAATTAAAAAACCACGCGATTTGCAAGCGCCATCTATTTGACAGTCTGTTTAACAACGATGTGATGGCCACAGACTACTTAGAAGATACTACGTATGTGATGATGCTGACAAATGTTAACAGATGGCGCGGCGCGGCGGGTAGGCTAGGTCGGGTGACCTACATTATTTGATATGATCTAATGACGATCAATATATTGTACAATCAATGATTTTGCACGGTTGTATTTATTGGTCGTTAATGGATGATATCGGCCGTCCATATAGTCTACTCACGATCGTGCAAGCGCCATCTATTGACTAAAAGTTTAACTAACTAACAATTGTTTTTTCGCATGGACAATTAATTATATGTGGCTTTTTCACGAGTTCGTAAATTCAGTGATATTTATGTTTGTGTTAAAGAGACCTACGGTCAAACAGTCAACGATGATCACATTGTAACTGATAACATTGTTTTTAAAGAAGTTTTGTAGCATGGGAAAGTTAAAAAATATTATGGTGCGTCCACATCTGACGCATACACCGATCGCGCGCTGGTCGCGAACCACTGGCGCGAAGCTGCGTGCAACACCCGTGTATTATTGCATCTGATTGCGCACGCACCGGTTCCGCGACCGGCGCGCGATCGGCGCATTCGTCAGATGTGGACGCACCATAACAGTATCAATTCCCATATCTATATCTATTTTATTAACTGTCTACTTTTTGAATCTGTCATGCATATCTTATACCTTTAAACGAGCAATTCTTATTAATATATATATATATATATATATATATATATATATATATATATATATATATATATATATAATCTGAATCACGGAAACGGCTCCAACGATTTTCATGAAATTTAGTATGCAGGGGGTTTTGGGGGCGATAAATCGATATAGCTAGGTTTCATTTTAAGAAACTGCTACAATATCATTTGAATACGAAGGTTAATTTCGTCACTATTCACAAAGTTGTAATTAGCTCGGTTGAGTCGAGTCCAGGTGGTGGATTATATTTTTCCTTTTTTTCAAGTTTTTTCTTTTGTGAGAAAAACTATCTTTATCCACGCATAATTTTTTCCAAAAAAACACGTTTTACCAAGAAAATTCCGAGCAAGGCTCGGTCATCCAGGTACTATTGTATAAATAGGCAATGTCTTACTACAATTATCTCTCAAAAATAAAATATCTTTTACTAATAATACTTGCATTTACTTATTCTCACTTTATTATATTGTTATTATTATTATCCGGTGTTTGATAACGTGCGAAAATTCGCACGGGTCAGCTAGTATTTACCTTATAACGATTAACCGTAAATAACCGTACCATCATCTACATACAGGATGTCCCTGGAAGTATGGATCAAATCGAACAGGGACATAGAGGCGGTCATTTCCAATCATTTTAACCAATAAGTGCTGATTTGATTCTTGACGGCTCAAAAGTTATAATTTAAACAAAAAATGTAGAAAAAATAACTTTAACGCTATCGGCTTATTCGCGATAGGTTGCTGGATAACGTAACTTTAAAATGGTACTTTTAGCTGAAGAAACGATTATTGTGTCAGAAAAATAAATGGTTTCCTACAAAGACTTCTGTCTAACAAAATGTTTACGATTCTGTAAACATTCTCGTGAAAAAAATTACACTATCGAAAGTTGACCCTATGTTGTAAAAACTTGTCCATTTAATGCTTATTCTAACAACATGCAAAATCACGTTTGTTGTAAGGGAGCCCCCCTTAAATATTTATATTATTCTGTGTTTTAGTATTTGTTGTTATAGCGGCAACAGAAATACATCATCTGTGAACATTTCAACTGTCTAACTATCACGGTTTCTGAGATACAGCCTGGAGACAGACGGACAGCCGGACAGATGGACAGCGGAGTCTTAGTAATAGGGTCCCGTTTTACCGTTTGAGTATGGAACCCTAAAAAGTATCGATGACGGATGATCTCATTACGGAAGGATGAAATAGCTATTACCTATGACTTAGCATTTCAACAGTAAACGATTGGACTATGTAAATATTGCCACACAAGATAGTCTTAATATTTTCTCTTTTCAATGAGTCATGAATAGAATAGAATACAATAGAACATATTTGTGGTATAACCGTGTAAATATGAAGTTGGTCAATGTAACACTTGTGACAACAGTTTACCTATTTCGGGCATACAATCATTTGTACCTATATTTAAAATTAGAAATACTCTTTTAAATTATAAAATACTTTATTAACAAGCTACTTTTTTGTACCTTACATGGTATTTTTTTTATTGACAAGGAATCCTAATTAAAAAATTGCCACAATAACATCGCAAAAAAATACAGCCGCATTGAAAACCTTCTTTCTTGTAGTCGGTTAAATTACATTATGTGGACATATAGTAATAATTAATGAAATAGATTGTGATAGATAATTAATGATTTAAGGAATTAGATTCGGATAATTTTAATATTAGTACGCCTGCATGCAGGCTGAATACAATGTTCATTATTATTGACATGACATCTTTTATAAAACTGTATTCATACAAATAAACTGATTTGATATGATTTGGTAAGTTCTTGCCCCTGAATCGTCTAATGAAGACATGCAATGAAATAGAGACAACTGAAAATTTAAATAACATTGATATCTTCAACGACTCACTTAAATCATTTAGGCAAAAAATAATCTCTTACTTTAAAAAATAAACAACATCAAATTAATATATTTAGACTTTACGAAACTTTAATATTTCAAACCGTAAATTTAGTAGCTAAGTTATGTTCGATTTTAATAATAGAGTAGTTAAATTAAAATTCTATGCGAGTGCTGTATATACCTATTGTTAGTGTTGCATATAGAATAAGCACCTTTGTATGTTTTTATGTATGTTTCTGTGTAAACAAATTAGTAGTTTATGCAACGGTTGCATAATGATAGGCCTTAAAACACTAGTGCGGTTTTCATGAAACGAGCTTTAGCGAGTTTCATAATAAGATCGCACGTGTTTTTTAAGGCCAAATTATGCAGAGTTGCATACATAACTTTATCTACACACATATTATAAATCCTCCATGATGGGTTCAGAAACAATATTTTCTGGCAGCAAGTTATTTGTTGCAATCGTGGCTGCATATTTCCGATATCCGGCGCATTTTCACATCACACAGTCACTCCGAGAAGACTACTATTTATATTTTCAACTAAAATGTAAATTACAAACAACTTTTTCTATTCAATTCAACAACAATTCTACTTTCGTTCAGCAAAAAACCAACATAATGGCGGCAATTCGATCCTCCGTCAAGACCATATTTTTTTTAAATCATAGACAAACGAATGAAGTCTCTATTCTCACGTCACTCGAGATCAAATGTCGTTCGGTTTATATTAAAAAAACATACTGAATTGACGTTTCGTATCAATAACTGTTTTAATATCTATGGATACTAGAATAGAGACCCACTTGAGTTTTGACAGCTATTCCAAATTTAATCTCATTTCTATACTAAAAACGATACGGGAATAACATTGCAGCACTCGTTTTACCTAATTGGTTGTCAAAATGGTGGTCATTTCCTACGGTTTTTGATTACACTATGGAGGTTTAATGACATGAGTGTAGATAAAAATAAATAAATAATTAAATTTGATAAAAATGAGAAGCGCTTACAACTTCCTGGGCGAGCCGCAGCGTGCGGTTGTCGATGGCGGCGCCGGCGATCTTGTTGAGCGGGATCATGGTGGTGCGCGTCTGGATGTTGCCCTTCTTCAGCAGCAGCTCCACGGTGGCGTCCGTGTCCACCACTACGTTGTATAGCTGTGGAAGACTTATCATATACAACCAGATACATTTGTATACGATCACTCGTGTGTCTGTCTGTCACAGCCAATTTGCTCCGCAACTACTGGACCGAATGAGTTGAAATTTGGTATACATATGAAAGTTGGTGACCGCAACACAAGCAAGCAAGCTGTGGCTTGTGACATATTAAATGAAAGAGCTCATTTAAATAATATATATATTTTTACAATTTTAGAATAAATAAATCGTTTTGATGTATTTTAGGAAAATAGGCTCAAATTGGCCATTCCCCCTCACCCCTTAACTCCGAAACTTGTTTGAACAATTTTGAAAAAATACAGATAATAGTTCTTTACCTACAGATTACAGAAAAACCTATAAAAATTTCATATACTCACGGACCCCTCTCCACGCGAGTCTAACTCGCACTTGTCTGGTTTTAAAACAACTTGAAACAGATGTGACATTTTAGATTTAGTTTATATATAAAAATATGTATTTATATTTATACTAGCGACCCGCCCCGGCTTCGCACGGTAAAAGTCAAACATAATTATTACGCGAATATGTTTTTCTTGTTGCGCATAATAAAAATCTGTGACTTTAGACGATTCTAAAGTAAGTATTTAGTTAAGTAAATAAAAAAGCAAAGGCAATGTTGATTTACATTAAATGCCCAAGCTAACTATATTTAAATGGATACCAATACATACTATACTTAGTTTATTTCCACCCGGTAGTTTTAAAGTTTATCGCGCAAATACAATCACACAAACTTTCATGAAGTTCAAAAACCATTGGGATTTGTTCTGTTGCTCATTCTGAAGCCCCCCATAGCATTTTTTTATTGTTATTTTCAACGTACAGACGTTTTCTACTTTATGATTTTATTTATTATACCTATAGATAAACCCACCCATTCATCAATACACTACAAATACAGGCATCCCCTTTTACATTTATTTCTGGATCGGTTACCTAATTGTTTGTTTTGAGGTGCTCTAAATTACCTAGAAACGTCACATATATTGTTGATTAAGTGATAAATTAAATACATCGAAATCGGTGTCAAGTAAATGAACACAGTATGAGGGATGGATTACCTAATTTACTTGCCACCAACTTCGATATATTTAATGTATCCCGTTATTTCTTACTTTTCAAAGGGTTTTTGAAGTCGTTTTTTGTTTGTTAAATTTATTTTTTTTCACTTTTTTTAGTGATTATCATAATATATGTCATTTAACGACACACATTTACTGCATGAAAATGAAAATGAAAATGAGAATATTTATTTTCACGACACGACAGGTTACATCTGCTGAGAAGAAACGCCGCAAGAAACTCGGCAGTAAGTCTTTTTTTCCCTAACTTTTACATTAGAGTTTTAACTAAAACTAACACATGAAAAGGGCAATCTTAATGGGTAAAAATTAATTATAATAAATAACTAATAAGGGAGAAGTATAGTCTCCGCGTCTGGACAAGTTAAGTGAGAATAATTAAAATAAAGAATTAATGAAACATCTAAATTGACTAACTAATCTAGGTTAAATGGAGATGTAGACAGTCTCCACGGTCAAGTATAAAAAAGGAGATGTAAGGTCTCCAAATATCAAAATAATAATAATAATTTGAAATTAAAATATTTCATGTCCCAATGTCCCCATGTCAAAAATAATTCAAATATCGAATATGAAACACTATAGAATATAGTATAGAGAACACTATGAAGTCTCTCTAGTCAGGATCCGAAAAAGCACAAACGAATAAATTAAAAGGTAACAATTTTAAAAGGTCCTTGCGAGCATGAACCGTCCGGACCCCACAGACAGCACCCGTTCACGAGTATGACGCGTATCTCAGCCATCGTCTCCCTCAACCATGTTTTAGGGAAGGCGGCGACCCGATCAACGACGCCGCCGTAAGCAAAGACCTTTGAGCGAGCATGACAAGCTCAAGCTGCCGGACAAGAAATAAATAAATCAAGGCAGATACGAGTAGCCGTAACATCAAGTAACAATAGCATAATGCCAATTGCTCATCACCGTTACATTACGAAATGTTGCTATCTAAGATGCAAGGACGTAAATTGTTGAAGAGTTCTCCTGGTTCTTCACCACCGGTTCTATTTTACGACATGAATTTTTATGACAGCGAGTTGCTTCCCAACCTTATACAGAAATCTAATCGCCACCCGTGAAATACTTATAATTGAGGAGTTCCGGTGGTCACCCGTGGTCTTCATCATCAGTTCCACTTAACCAAATAATGTTTTTGAAACGCAACTGCTTAGTTATGAAAGAAAATATCAAAATTTCTATATGCGTGCCTATAATATTTGAGGAGTTCCTTCGATTCCTAATAGATCCTCTCATCAGACGTCGACTTCGATCACAACTGGACCAACTTGGAAAAATACCCTAGCGTTAAAAAAAGAAATATGCAAATCAGTCCAGCCATCTCCGAGTAATCGGTGAACATACATATAAAAAAACCAACAAATATACTCGTCGAATTGAAAACCTCCTCCTTCGCTTTTTTGACGTCGTTTAAAAAAAACAAATGGAACTTCATCACATCAAGCTAGTCTTAACATGGTTGAATTTATTTCCGCGCGCATTAATTTTTTGCGATAACTCCGAAGATATTCGGTGTAAAACATTATAATAATGTGCATTAAATGCTTAAGGTAAGTAACGTATTTAAGTTGATAAGAATTAATGCTGTGTCTGTCTGAATAGCTTTCCAATTACCGCATTGTACGTGACCATTTTTTTAGAAGATAGAATGGGTATAGTAGGTTTTCCTTAAAAGATAGACATATGCCATCGCGGACTTTTTTGTAGATCTCAAAAGGAATAGCGTTTTCGATGAAAGCTCCCAAGCGGCTTGAATTTTTCCGACGCTTCCAACAATTCTCGTTTTATTTCAACCAATTTACACAAATCTTGGCAAATTATATACCTAAACCTTCCTGATGAATCACTTTATCTATTGGTAAAAACCACATGAAAATCCGTGCAGTGGTTTTTGAGTTTAGCGGTAACAGACAGACAGACGCGGCGGGCAACTTTATTTTATAATATGTAAGGATTATCTTTGTTTTATAATATGTAAGGATTACACACACAACATTGACCATAAATGTCAAGAAGAGTGGACCGATTAGAAAAGTACTTACCTTGCCTCCAGCAGCCGTTTCCAGCGCGGTGCAGTAGACGGGGTCATTGACGGTTATCAGCCGCGCAACAATACCTGCACAGAAAATATAACAATAGAAAATATGAAGCTTTACCGTTTGGTTTATTTATAATAATAGAAATAATATCTTGGACACTAGCACACACTGCGGCTCTAGCATGGCAAACACGGGAATAAGTTAAACCCGTTTATCCTCTCTTTCGTCGGCACTGGAGTGAGAGAGACGCACTTAAAGATAAAACGGTTTGACTTATCCTTGTGTCAACCTTGCTAGGGCTGCTGAGGTGTTAAAGGCGGGTCTTAATGCTTATAAACTATATGTTGCCAGGATGTTGATATTGAATTGAGGAACGATATTGATGATCAGGCAATATTCAAATTAGCCCAGCAGGTGATCCGGTGAAATTCGGTAGCATCCGGCTATAGATCATTAGTGCTCGTGCCAAGCTGGGGCGGCTCGCTAGTTTACTATAAAAGTCGTAGAGTACGATTAAAATCAGTTAGCGATTCGACTTTTCTCGGCTATTATCGGCTAAAGCCGGAGATGAAAATGACACAAGTTACATTACTGCGATTTATTTTAGTTAGCATTCAACTTAAGGTATCGTACACGCAATGTATATTACTTGTCATCATGACATTACTTACCAGTACACCTAAGAAGTTTACAGACGCGATATGGACATGCATTATTTATTGATGTATATAAATGTACCTATAATATAAAAAAACATGATTCTTTAGGTATTAATCAACAGTTACTGTTTTACGTAAGTACGATATTTGTCATGCGTTTTTCTTATTTCAATATAAAGGTTGTGTTTTTCTAGAGCTATTAGGAGGTTTTGTTGCTTATATCCTTCTGTTGTATTGTGTTTAATAAGATAACGGGTAATACATTAAAAGGTCATATCTGTAATTGCATATAGTCTATGTGAAAAATCGAGGGATACCGAGAATAACCGTTGATGGCCGAATGGTGAACTTATTTGAATAGTAATGTAGAGATGCACACGGTCCCTGTGCAAGTAAACCATAAGTGCAACGTACCGTGTACTTTGGACCTGTCAAAGTCCCTGGTGGGGTTCTGGTAGTGGAACTGGCAGCGCTGCAGCCTGGAGCCCAGCCGATCCAGGGTGTCTCGTTTGCCCATGGAATCTGACTGTATCTTTCGGATGAGCGATTTGAGCTCCGTGTTCCGAGCTTCGCTGAAGTTAATCCTTGAGAGTTCGCCCTGGAAAATCATATACACTTGAGATTTAAGATTATGGTGTTTTTGAGTTGCATTTTATTTGTTTAAGAGTGTGAACCTAGGGCTTTTCATACACTGAATGCGGCGATAACGATTTCCACCCCTTAAATGTTAACCGATGTTCACCAATTTTTGATAAGTTGTCAGTCTGAACAAAATCTAGGTATATACGTATGGAATTTTCCACTATAATCAATAAAATCAGTTCTATTGTTGTTTCAGTATTCTCATACAAAAACGTATATTTTGTTCTAACTGACAACCTATCAAAAATTGGTCAAAATCGGTTAACATTTAAGGGGTGGAAATCGTTATGGCCTTTCGTTCACAGGCCTCTTAAGGTACAATACCCTGATACGTATACGCTGGTAATACGTATTCAAGACATTGCGTGTATCTATTATTTATATTACTAGCTTTTTTCCCGCGACTTCGTTCACGCGGAATTCGGTTTTCACTGTTCCCTCGGGAAACGTATATCCGGAATAAAAAGTAGTCAATGTCACTTGGGATAGCGTAGTTTTCTATTAAAGAAAGAATTTTTAGAATCGGTTCAGTAGTTCCAGAGATTACCCCCTACATACAAACAAACAAATTTTACCTCTTTGTATAATAATATATATAGTGTAGATAAAAAGTTGCGACAAAGAATACCATTCATTATCTGACTCTGGCGGGCGACACCGGGCTCTTATATATATTCAGAGAGCTAGGTTCTAGGATATTCGAGAAAGTTTGAGAATAACAATAGGTTCTGCAGCTGTAGCATACTTTCGAAATGCAACCCAAATAATCGTTGTTCTGAATGATAATGATAATAAACAACATTGCTGTACGGTGTATACTTCCTGCACCATCCTTAACGTGATTCGGTTGACTTGTAGCGAATGCCTTCAGACATTCACTCTGCCATTTGCACTGCACACTCGTGTATTGTGCAATAAAGTATAAATAAATAAATCCTAAGTGAGTATGTCTGCCATCTGTCTGTACGTTTGATTTACGGATGAATATAATCCTAATTTGGAGAACTTTGAAGTCGCACAAAATTGGTCACCCTCAAGTTAATTTAAATAAGTTTATATATTTAAATTCATTTTATAACAAGGTTTTTTGCCCATTGCGCTTAGATATTGCAATAAAATGCATACACAAAATTTCGTGTCTGTGCTGTTGACCGTTGAAGAGTTCCTTTATCTAGAGCCAGTACTGGATGTCGATTCAGGTCATGCTTACATTGCATTGTCATCAGAACTGAACTAACATGCAAAAATGTAACTGTGTAAGGTCTGTTCGCCGAGAGTTGATAAAAAAGCGGCCCGCTGATTATTTTTACCGATGATAAAATAAAATTAAAGGGATTTTTTTTATATTTTTCATAGAATATTATTATAGAATAGCCTAACTGTATAGACAGAAAGTAACACGCGAACACCCAAACTATACACTCAAAGCCAATGACATATTATAGAAAGCCACAAGACACGTCATATCCATACTCAACGCGTTTTAAACATGTGTCATAGATATAAAAATCTTTTTCGTTTCTTTTCGGCCAGTGCAGATTTATGTGACATTTGACGCGCACATATAAGACATTAATTTGTGATATGGCGAATGTGTATATGAACAAAACAAATATATTATTTTCGTCGCCATCCGCCCGACGCGACACCGCACTTAACAACATCTGCGTCCCTCGTACCAGGAAACTCAGTGCGCGCGGCGATAAGCGACGCCCGTCATACAGTTTGCGATAGTTAAGCGACAGTCGCTATTTCGAAACGATATCATAATATTTATCAACTCTCGGCGAACAGACTTTAGGATAAGAAGAAATGGTTAATTCAGCTTGCAAGATTTGACAAACCAACTAACAAAGATTGCAAGTTAAATAAAAGCTTATAAAAGAAGTGTTTACCGTTTTATGTGTGCTATGAAGGTATGCAGTTAGTGAATACCTGCAGCTGGTCCAGCTGCGCCTGGTGCCGGCCGATGTTCTCCTGGTCCTTGTCGAACTGCGCGCTGCTGGCCTTGAACTCGCGCTCCAGCGCGCGCAGGCGCTCCTCGGCGTGCCGCTTCTCCATCTGCGCCTGCGAGATGGCCGTCGACGCCTCGGACGCCTCTTGCTTGGCCGCTGGTCACAAAATTATTCATTATTTTAATTCGGTTCTTGACTTCTTTTCGAACAATATTTCAGGCGGCTTGTTAACTTGATTTGAATGTGAAAAAAATATTATCCTATTAAAATTTCCTCATTTTCGAGATTAAACTTGTCGCAAAAACACTATCCACTGTCAGCTGCATGTGACGTCATTGTACTAGAAGAACAAACAAAATACCCAGGTTGTCATTAACAGGTTGCCAATAACGTACGACGAGAGATTGCATGATCCGGAAAATCGGTACGAGCACGTGCGCGATCTGGCGCTGTGAGCGGGACGCACCCGATTGCTGTGATATTATGCGTCGTGATTAATGTTTTAAGTCACGTGACTTAGAAGAGAAGAGAATAATCTTGACTTATTTTTACACGACTCCTGTTCTACATGTATTGTAGAGGGTTAAGCTATCATTCCACAGATTTTTTTTAATATTTGTTACTATAGTCAACACCACCCTGCGCTCCAAGACGCAAATAGTCGATGTGGCTCGGAAGGCAGCCAAGCTGAAGTGGGACTGGGCTGGCCACGTCTGCCGCGTGCCGAATGAGTTGTGGGCAAGGTTACCACAGAGTGGAAGCCAAACAACTCGAGAAGGAAGCGTGGCAGACCTCGTAAGCGACGGCGGGATGAACTGGACTCATTTTCCAGGGACTGGCCGGAGACGGCTAAACATCGCGAACACTGGAAGGAGAGGGGGGAGGCCTTTGCCCAGTAGTGGGACACGACAAGCTCATAATAATAATAATAATAGTCAACTAGCCGAATATACTCGCGGTGAAATCCGAAGTATGATTTTTAGTACTGCACGTTACTTTATGGTTTCGCTGCGCATATGTTTTGACAATTTATTGAAAACAAATATTTTTTTTGCATATTTACAGCAGAGTATTTTTGCTCGCGACTTCGTCTGCGTGGAATTCGGTTATAGTTATTCCCTAGGGAACTTTTGAATTTACGGGGTTATGAGTACCCTGTCATTCCACGGACGGACACACGCACGCATTTCAAATATTATTAGGACAACTTCTCCAATACAAAACGGTGAACTTATTACATGCTCGATCATAAAATATTGATCGTTTCTCACATCATCATTAATTCTATAATTATTCCTTGACCTTCATAAGAGCTTGTACACGCCTAAATTGAATAAAGATAGTTTGACTTTGCTTGTTTAGAGCAGGGGTCGCCAAATGGCGGACCGCGGGCCGCATCCGGACCGCCGACCCATTTTGTGCGGGCCGCGAAAACACAGCAACTTGCACTACAGAGTGCAAGGATTTAATGTCAATAGCTTGCACCAATTTTACTCCAAACTTCAGATGGATAGTCCGCAACACAAAATAACATTTTTCTCATTGATATATAAAAACATACCTTTGTTATTTCCGTAATTAAATGTATTTAATAATAATTTTTTTTCTATATAATGTTGTGCGGACCGCGATGGTCATTTCATTTCTTAAAACGGACCCCGAGCGAAACTAACTGGTGACCCCTGGTATAGACTCACCCATGAGCTGGTCCTGCAGCGACTCCGAAGTACCCTCATTGCCGGTGCTGACGGACATGAATTTAGCCTGTGCGTCTGCGAGCGCGGCCTCGCTCGCTTCGCTCGCTGCGCGGAGACTTTCGAACGTTGCCGACGCCTGGATGCACAACATATTTTTTTTTTTTTTTTTATTGATACAGACATGACTGAGATTACATTGATCACTATCCGGTGGACACCAAACTAGGCTGAGCCTGTGCATTCGGACCCGATGAGATAGTTTACAATGTGATGATTACTGATTAACGCTCAGTATTGAATTACTATATAAAAGACTAGTGGACTCACCACAGTTACGCCCGCGGTATTTTCCATACAAACTTTATCACCCCTTTTCACCCCTTTAGAGATGGAATGTCTCCTCCAAATTTGAAACCTCTAGCACCACCCGTTTACGCTGTGCGTTGTCTATAAGTGAGTCACGGTACTGTTTTATATGTATGTATTGATGATTATATGGCCGTTTTAGGCGCGCTACCACTTCTGCCTTCTCCAAAATGTTGAATATTCCTCCATGAAACCTATGTATTTCACTAGACATATCTTACCTCGTTCATGTTCTTAGCCTCCGGAACCTGTTAATCATCAGCTAGTGCTATCTCCAGCAGTCACGCTCTTTTCTCAGACGTCTCAATTGCCTTAAAGTACTATTAAAATAAGTTCACCATTCGGCCATCCTCGGTTATTGTCGGTATCCCTCGTTTTTCACATAGAATATATCAAATTACAGATATGACCTTTAAATATATGTATTACCCGTTATCTTATTAAACACAATACAACGGAAGGATATGAACAACAAAACCTAATAGCTCTAAAGTAACGCAAACTTTATATTGAAATAAGAAAAATAATTAAGGACAATTTTTTGACAGTTTGCGTGACAATTGGTGTTTAAAAACGCTGATTTCATTCGTGCAAATATTTATCGAGATTTAGAAATAGAAATAAATAGAAATAAATTTATTTGTTTAAACATAGGTAGATAGGTATAAAGATGGAAATTTCAGGATGGGTCACTATGTTTTACTTACCCTAAAGCTAAATATAAATTTATTTGTTATTATGGCATTAAACAGTTTTAATAGAAATTTTAATGAATGCCTAATGATTTATTCAAAATATATCGTTTAAAAAATCTTTTACGGAATAATAGCATTTTTCTAATAGTAATTCCGTGAGCTTTCTTTTAAAAACATGTGTTTGATGCACTTTTAAGCTGTTTGGTATTTTGTTAAATATTGCTGGCGCCATACCAAACAGACTTTTCCGCAAAAGAGCGGTCTTGCTCTTTTTGTTTTTTAATTTGAATTGGTACTGAGTGCGTACATGCCTTGTTCGATTCTGGAAGGTTAACGTAACCAGGTGGGGGTTTGTTTTAACAAATATTGCTACCTCCAAGATGTATAATGACGCAAGAGTCAAAATATTAAGATTTCGAAATTCAGGAACACAGCTATCCCTTGCTTTTATACCACACATGGCACGAATACATTTCTTTTGGGCTTTAAATATTGTTTTTTTGTCGACAGAATTTCCCCAAAATATTATACCATATCTTAGATTTGATGCTACTAAGCCATGATAGGCGGTCAGTAGTGCTTCACGGTTTACAACTTTTGACAACTTGCGAAGGGCGTATACAGATTTATTTATTTTTTTGCATAACTCACCTATGTGACTTTTCCATTTAAGTTGACTATCTACTTTAAGACCTAAAAACTTTGTCTCTTCAACATCCTTTATTTGTATACCTTTATAGTTAATGTTCATTGTTTCATTTTTAATTATTTGATAAAAGTGCATTACATTAGTTTTATTTAAATTTATTATTAAATTGTTTTTATTGAGCCATGTTATTATTTCATTTAGAACTAGGTTTACACTGATGAGCAAAACTGAACACGCTTTTCAAAATTTTGTTTAAAAAAATTATAAACTAAATTTTTCGCAATATTTTTGTATTTGTTGCTATTATATTGAACAGCATTTCCACCTCTATTTATCCCGCGCTTTTAGTCTACGGTTATACTTTATTACTACGCCGTACGAAAACAAAGTGTCGTACTCAGTTTTGCACCACATTACGAAAGTGATGTACACGTTGTGTTAACAACTATCAATTTTAAGAAAGACTTGATTGGAAGCAGTGTTTATATTGTCTTGTTGTTACATTTTTGCATTGTATTGTAATAAAAATAATATTTTGAGTGATATATTTAATCATGGCACCGATTCCAAGTGAAATAAAAAAGAAAGTTATTAATTCCATAAGAATGCACTTGACATCTAGACAAATCGCCAAAAAATGTAAAGTCAGTCAGAGTTACGTTCAAAAATGAAAGAAAAACAAATTTCCCAATTTGATTTCTTTAAAGGGAGGACGATGAAAATTACTGTCACCTCGTTCGGGCCGGCATTTAGCGTGTTATATCGATACTGGAGAAGCTTCTACTGCACCCGAAGCTGCTATTCTATTCTATCGGGATACAGGAAAGAAAATTAGCAAATGGACAGCAATGAGACCTCTTAAAAATCATAAATTTATATCGTTTGAGAAGAAAAAGAGGCATATGTTATCAAACAAGAACATCAAGGAACGTTTAGCCTTTGCCAGAAAATATAAAACATTTACTGTCGATGACTGGAAGAGGGTAATTTGATCTGATGAAACAAAAATAAACCAATTTTCATCTGATGGCCGTAGCTGGGGCTGGAAACGAGCGGGTTCTTCAGTTAAGGAAGGTGAAGTGAAAATGACAGTGAAGCATGGTGGGGGTTCAATTATGATTTGGGGATGCATGACTGCATATGGGCCTGGTTTTATTCACTAAATTGATGGGACTATGACTAAGGATACGTACATAAATATTTGAAATCGTTATCTTATTGAAGCAATAGGAAATATGCCTATACCTGAGACAAGAGTAATATTTCAACATGATCGAGATCCTAAGCATATGGCAAAAATTGTTCAAGAATGACTCCGAAAACAATCATTTCAAGTGTTTGATTGACCCGCTCAAAGTCCTGACTTAAATCCCATAGATAATTTAAGGGGCTCATCAAAAGAGGTTAAATGTTGAATATAGTAAGGTTTCTCCAAATAAAACTGAATTATGGAATAGAATTCGAAATGAATGGGAGAAAATTAATCCAGAATATTGTAATACATTAATAGAGAGTATGCCAAAAAGAATTAGTGCAGTAATTAAAGCTAAAGGACTGTGGACGACGTATTGAATGTTTCTAAAATAATGCGGTGCAAAACTGAGTACAGATATCATGCGCTGCTTTATCACTAAACACTAAGTAATTATTTTTTCTCTCCTGTATTTATTCTTATTAATAATTATCATTTAATTGTAATTACTCATTTTTAAATATTACAGTGTAACTGAATTATAATAAAATTTAATTAGTAAAAAGTTCAAAAGTGTGTTCAGTTTTGCTCATAAGTGTATGTCATTTTCATAATTATTCATATCATTACATTTTATAATTGCTGTACTATCATCCGCGAAGAGAACCATAGGGTAAAATTAAGTTATTATAGTTATGTATATATACCATGGCTTCAACGACATTTTTATTAATTCTCAAAATCAAACTATCCTTATATCCCGACGTAATATCGTACGGAAACTTACGTAAAACAGTAACTTGATTAATAAAAAATCATGTTTTTTTTTATATTATAGGTACATTCATATGCATCAATAAATAATACATAACCATATCGCTTCTGTATCATAAACTTCTTAGGTCTACTGATAAGTAATATCATTATGACAGGTGATATACATTGCGTTTACGATACTTTAATTCGAATGCTACCTAAAAGCTACAGCAATTTATTTTGTGTCATTTTCTTCTCCGGGTTTAGCCGATAATAGCTGAGAACAGCCGAATCGTTAACTGATTTTCATCGTACTGTAACCATTACATATTCTTCAAGCTTTGGACTTCTTTTCTAACTTACATTTGAAAGAATCTTACCTCGTTAAGTGTATTTTTCTTGGCTTCCAGAGCCTGCTCATCGTCAGCAAGCGCCCTCTCCAGCAGTCTCGCGCGCTTCTCGTGCGTGCCGACAGCCTCTTTGGCCGCTTTATGTGCTGCCGACGCCCCTGCTTCAGTCTTCTCCAGACTTTGTACTTCTTTCTCCAACTCTTTGAGGATATTACCGCTTTGCTGTGGGAAAATCGATGATATTCAAGTTCATTCATCATTATTTTGTTCTTTTTAAGGTTCCGTACCTCAAAGGGAAAAAAAAGAACCCTTGTAGGATCACTTTGTTGTCCGTCTGTCTGTCTGTCTGTCGGGTCAAGACCTTTTTCTCATCAAGTTGAAATTAATAAAAAAATATTCAAGGCTCCGTTTGAGCTGTGAAAAATCAACCTTTTAAGTCACCGCAATCAAAAGATACGAGCATTTATGCCACATATTTTGATACTCGCAAGGGAACCAAAACCTATAGGGTACTTCCCGTTGACCTAGAATCATGTAATTTCGCAAGAAACAGTGTCTTACAGCAAAAGTAAAGGAAAAAGTCCGAAAACCGTAAATTTGTAAGTAAATAACAAAAAAAAATGTTAAATGGAATAACCTTTGCAAAGTCGTATTACACTCGGCGATTGCAAAGAGAGAGGAGCTTGCGAGAGTTATGTTTTGTCTTATTCATAGCACGCGAGCACAAAAGAGATAGGTACAGAAATAAATCTACATACAAAGTGCGCTCGAACAACGCACACATAGACACTGCTCACGGACACGATATCTCAAACCGTTGAAACCAGTTCTAGCGCGAATGCTATCCGCTTAAGACACGTGTTTGTGCAGTGCAATAATGGAGCAACAAAAAATAATTATTATAACTGTTCAGTGGACGGTTGCTTAAACTCAACATTAAACTGTGAATTGTCGTTTTTTAAGCTACCAGTGGCTTCAGTGAGGTAAGTAGGTATTTGCTTGTATTGCGATGATTCGTTTTAACGTTACACCGAAGGGTTAGGTAGGTAGGCAAGCGCCCCGCCCCGGCCCCCGAAAAATATATCTAAGATCGATTTATATGTATAATAGTTGCCTATTTGGAATCAGTATTTTAAACGAAGTAACTAAATTTTTGTAAGGTAAATTCACGCCGAAAATTTACGTAAGTGGAAAATATGTTTTTTTGTTTGTTTAGAGATTGTTTTGTTTTTAGTGTCATTTGATAGGTTTAGGTCTAACACGGATAGGGCAATGGAAATTGTGTAACTAGGGTCATCTGTTTAAAAGTTATTAGGGATTTTCAATTGTGAAAATTGACAAACGTACAATTTTGTAGGTATGTTATTTTAGTTATTATTCATTTATATTTCCATTCTTCCCGTTTCATTCTCAACAATAAATCAACTAGATAGTTTTTTTGTGCATAAGCCATAGTTGACAACCTTAGAGCGACCGCCGAGCGTAGGCATGAGAAGTGAAGTACATACATGTGATTGACTTCTGTATCTATCTCTTTTGTGACGCGAGTCAGACTCGCATTTGACCGGTTTTTGTAACTTCACATACATTAAAACACATTCTGAACCAAGATGATTATAAGTCTTATACTTACGGTACCTAAAGAACATAAGGCCTTAACGTATTCGCATAACAGCGAAAAATTAGATTGCTACCTGACAAATTTGTTTCCTTCCCGTATTTTTATTAGGGTTCCGTACCCAAACGGTAAAAACGGGACCCTATTACTAAGGCTCCGCTGTCCGTCTGTCCGTCCGTCCGTCTGTCCGTCTGTCACCAGGCTGTATCTCATGAACCGTGATAGTAAAACAGTTGAAATTTTCACAGATGATGTATTTCTGTTGCCGCTATAACAAATAGTAAAAACCAGAATAAAATAAATATTCAAGGGGGTTGCCATACAACAAACGTGTTTTTTTTTTACCGTTTTCACAGATAATGGTACGGAACCCTCCGTGCGCGAGTCCGACTCGCACTTAGCCGGTTTTTTTATAATTAGAATTTGAATTAACTGCAGCGCGAAGGCTCGACGACGAGTCGGCACAAACCGGTTTTACGATATGGGTGACCGCATAAATGGTAGCAAGCCGGAACTCGGTGACATCTCCCAACAGATGGCGCTAGGCGCATATTGAATCACGCTATCGATCGTTGGGTCTCTCTAGATCCTATAATGGATATATTTATTTCTTATTAACGTATCACAAAACTATGGAGATTCGCAATAATTTTCCAATTTTTGGGCCGATCCTCTTGAATGCCAGCGAGGATCGGCTGTATTGAGGCTGCTCTTGACAATGGGCCATCATGGGCTATCGCACGGGACGCATTTATACGTAAGAATGAGAAAGAGATACTTTTATCTCATTCTTATGTATGATTTACCCGCAGTTCCTAGTTAAGGTAGTGTCGGGCAGGCCGTGACATTTAAATGAGTCAAGGGGCTCGTAAAGGGGCTAGTGTTTCGGCAGTTTATTGCTGCAATTCGGGCTATCCTCAAAAGTTTCCATGATATCCTCAACTTTTCATGATATAATATGTAATCATTCTGAGGATAGCCCGAATAAGGAAGTTTTCTGAAAAACTAATTAGTCCGTCATTTACATTATAACAAAATATTGAACACAGATTTTTTCTTTTGTCGATTAAACAAAAAATGACGAGGATATAGTGCGTTGAAGTTTCGCGTGACGTCACGACTTTGCACACTTTGTACAAATTAGTGGGGACTTATGACGTCATAAGTCCTCACACCCGAACTTTGATGCGCGTTACCTTTGTCAATTTTGATTGACTTGATAAAGCAAAAAATACGTGTTCAATCTTCTTTGATAATCTAACTGACGGACTAATTAGAACTTTTCAGAAAACTACCTTATTGCGGCAATGAATTGCCGAAAAACTAACCTGCGTACTCAATAAGGAGCAACTCGTTCGTATCCTACATCAAATGAGGCGATACTACGCAGAGGTCACGCGTCGCTCTCGCGTCATGTCAGCGTCTTACACTGTCCGGATAACCGGGTGTTTTCACAGGTAAGGACGGGACCTTAGTCGCGTGAGTCAGGCTCGCACTTCACCTGTTTTAATAATTAATTGTTTGTAAAAAGTTTACCGTTAATTCCTGAAAGCAGCAGAAAGCAAAAAGAAAAAAGGTTAGTAGTCAACATCAAGTGAATAAATCTAACTTCCCTAATTTATAATCATCAGTATTACCTAAAGGTGTCCCTAAAGGCCGTAGCAGGATAGAAAAAATGCCCTTTGTGATTAAGAGCTGGTTTTTTTTCTATAGTTACTTACATAGTAGTGGTAAAGCCAAACAGTAATCCTCACTAGATGATTACTGTTCGAATGGGCCAGCTCGACCGGGGTAGTACCACACTCTCACAGAATATTGGCGTAAAGTAATAGCTCGCTATTGCGTTTCGTACGGTGAGTGACGAGGCCTATTCCCTCGTCCCCTTCCCATCCCCATTCCCCATCCGCCCTAGACCTCCATAGTGTTATCAAAAACCGTAGGAAATGACCACCATTGTGACAACCAATTAGGTAAAACCAGTGCTGCAATGTTATTACAGTATCGATTTTAGTATCGAAATGAGATTAAATTTGGAACAGCTGTCAAAACTCAAGTGGGTCTCTATTCTAGTATCCATAGATATTAAACAGTTATTAATACGAAACATCAATTCAGTATGTTTTTTTAATATATACCGAACGACATTTGATCTCGAGTGACGTGAGAATAGAGACTTCATTCGTTTGTCTATGATTTAAAAAAAAATGGTCTTGACGGAGGATCGAATTGCCGCCATTATGTTGTTTTTTTGCTGAACAAAAGTAGAATTGTTGTTGAATTGAATAGAAAAAGTTGTTTGTAATTTACATTTTAGTTGAAAATATGAATAGTAGTCTTCTCGGAGTGACTGTGTGATGTGAAAATGCGCCGGATATCGGAAATATGCAGCCACGATTGCAACAAATAACTTGTTGCCAGAAAATATTGTTTCTGAACACATCATGGAGGATTTATAATATGTGTGTAGATAAAGTTATGTATGCAACTCTGCATAATTTGGCATTAAAACACACATGCGATCTTATTATGAAACTCGCTAAAGCTCGTTTCATGAAAACTGCACTAGTGTTTTAAGGCCTATCATTATGCAACCGTTGCATAAACTACTATTGTCTGTTAAAGTGACATCAGCCTTTTCTGATTACAAAAAATGTAACCATTTTAGCTAATGAAATAAAAACTATGCTTATTCTAATCCTCATCGCCATTTTCATTGACAGTAATGTGAGTTCCATGATTCAAAAAAAGTCCGCTCAATGTTTCAAACCCATCCTGACCCTCCAAATTGCGTTATGTAATTTGTGGACGACCCCCAAGTATTACGTAATTTTTATATTTAAAAAGAGTGATAAATTGCATACATCATCCAGCTTCCTGTTCAGCTCGTCGATTTCTTTCTCCAGGGCTTTGGAGGTGTTCTCGTTGTTCTTGATATCGTCGCGTTTGTTCTGAATATCATCTTGCACTTCTGTAACCTTTTCTTGAGCTTTTTTTAGGTTCTCTTCAGCGGACACATATCTGAGAAAACAATATAGAAAATTAATGCCGTTTTTTAGGGTTCCGTACCTCAAAAGGAAAAAAGGAACCCTTATAGGATCACTCGTGTGTCTGTCTGTCCGTCTGTCACAGCCAATTTGCTACGAAACTACTGGAACGATTGATTTGAAATTTGGTACACATATAAGTAAGTCTGTGACCGCAACACGGATGCGTAACGTAAAGAAATTAATTTTAAACATGGGGGCCACTTTAGGGGTGTAAAATAGAAAAATTTTAAAAAAAGTTACGCTAACTATATCATGTGATATATCAATAGAAATAGCGTATTGTGAGGATCTTAAATATGTTTTTTTTTGGAATTTTAAGATGAATGGTTTGGAAGTTATTTAGGAAAATAGGCGAAAATTGACCATTCCCCCCCCCCTTATCTCCGAAACTACCGGACCTAAAATTTTGAAAAAAATACATAAAATAGTTCTTTGCCTATAGATTACAGGAAAACCTATGAGAAGTCTATGGTATTTAAAGTAACATACGAAATTTCAGATAATCATGTATGGAACGGAACCCTCTCCACGCGGGTTTAACTCGCACTTGCCCGGTTTTTGAAGTTGTATATTTAATAGCGTGAACGTCACTTATACCGATGAGGGCGGCGGGCGGACTGACAAACGCGGCGCGCGTGTGAGCGTGCGCGCAGGGAGTGAATGAAATGAGACAACATGCGTTTGCACCGTTTGTATTAAAATAACCGTCTCACGCGTTGTAGGCGCGTGCGCTTAATGCGCGTTTGGCGTGACGTTTGAATTATCGACCGTGCATTCCTACAAGTTTCATTTCAATTCAACACACTTTAATAAACTGTTTTTTGCAACAAAAAAGGAGGCGCGGTAAGAACATGACACAGAGTCAAATTCGTTTTTTTTTTTTGCATGCGTCACAATACATATATACATTGGCAACAAACAAGCCATTTGTTCATTACTAGACACGGACCATAAGTTTTACTAGCAAATAAAGCTGCCAATCTAGCGGGGCGCGCGGGGTTTTAAGAGCGCTGTGATTGGTGTGTTCGAGGTTATGCGGGGTCTCGCTTGCCTGTATCCCCGTCACTTATAGTTTTTTGACTCTCAATTTTTCCGCGGGGGTTGCCTGGCTATGCGGAGTCTATAGAATATAATACGTTCTGTGACTAGATTCCAATGATTAACCTCTTCAACGCCAAGCATGTGTGAGAAGTAATACGAATTTCAACTTTACGTCAAACGAATGAAGAACTTTTTTACCCTGTATACCCTGACGGATATATCCGTTGTTGACGTTGAAAAGGTTAATCCTAGGCGTATTCAAAATTTAATCAATACATATAAAACAGTACCGCGACTCACTTATAGATGACGCACAGCCTAAAAGGGTGGTCCTAGAGGTTTGAAATTTGGAGGAGATATTCCTCGAGTACCCTAGAGGTGCGCTAAGGAGGGATTGTTTGAAATTCCATCCCAAAAGGGGTGAAAAGAGGTGATAAATACTGTATGGAAAATACCTCGGGCGAAGCTGTGCATGTCCACTAGTGTCATATAAAGTGTTGGAAGGTTGAATTGCAAATAACATACTTGTATGCAACGTAGAGACGCGAGACGTTTTCCAGCTCGCGCACAACTTTCTGGTACTCCTGGAACTGCGCGCGCTCGTCCTGCAGCTTCTGAAGCTTCGGTGCTATGTCCTCGCGGATGATCTACGCCAACACACAATAGTTAAGTGGAAGAGACCCCTAATCCTACTTATAATAATAATAATAATCGTAACTATAATATTATAAATGCGAAAGTTTGTGAGGATTGATGTTTGTCACTCCTTCACGCTCCAATGGCTGAACGGAGTTGGATAAAATTTGGAATGGAAATAGCTTATACCCTAGAATACCACATACGCTCATCATCATCATCAAGGTTTCCAAACATCAAAAAGAAACAATGTCAAATATAACATTTCATGTCCTAATAATACAAATATAGGAGTACGAAAAACTATCAAATATAGAATAGAGAACACTATGATACTCTAGTCAGGTTTTAGATGGCTGTCAGTGCTTTTTACATTGGTTGAGGTATAATCATTGGTGTGTCAATAAAGGCTATTACATAGAAATATATTGTATACACGCAAGGAAATGCAGCCAGCATTGTGAGCATCCTACCCAGTCGATTTTATGTCATATGCAGTTTAGTTTAGAGGTAAGTTTAAGATTTTAAAAGTAAAGTTATTCATATTATTCAGACACAAATGTACTCTGTGAATAATTTGTCACATACATCATTAAGTTCTCTGAGTTTGGCATCTTTCTTCTCAATAGTCTTCTGAGCTGCTTGTTTCTTGGCTTCATACATCCGTGTGCCAGCCGCCTCCTCTACCATAGATAAGATCTGAAAAAACGAAAACTAATGTATTGGGTCCAATTCGACAGTGTCGCCTAAATTGAAATTCCCTAAACTTAAAATAAGAAAGGCAAACTTGATTTTGTATAACATCAAGCTGTCAAAATCGAGTTTCACATTTATTTCATGTTTAGCCACTTGTAAATTTAGCAAATACACTTGTCTAATTAGTCATGTAAGCAGTTTATTATATACTTTTAGGCTAGTGATTTGAGATATTGCTTGTTTTAATACTATGCCTGTTTGGATTTTAACATACATACATACATAGCATCACGCCCGGAATCCCTAATGGGGTGGGCAGAGCCACAAGACTACTTGTGGCCACGTTCGATTAATTATACCATAATAGTTTTGGTTTTAATTTTAATTCTAATTTTAGATTTATTTTTTGTTAAAGATTTATGTATGTATTATGTTATATTTGTTTTCTGTAGATTAATAAACATTAAATAGATTATTATTTATTATTACCATAATAGGTATTTCAATTTATTAACTAGTGGCTCCGTGAGCTGTAGACCTCGCGATAAACTTAACTTTGACGTTGGAAAACTGTATATCCGCTAACTCCTCCTAAACCACGCAACTCATTTAGATGCGGTTTTCAGCAATGGCACCTGGTTCATTGGGAAGGATTATATGTACATAGCATTTTAAATAAGTTTTAATATAGTAGAGAAAATCCAATGTTTTTTTAGTCAAGTCGTCAAAAAATTCCATTTTATGGCGCTTAAATAGCTGACGCCTGTTTAAACCTTAAGAAATATATCAAATTAATGTACTAAATACTTGTAGGTCTTTAAAAAGCCTAGAGAAAAGTTCGCGACGGCATATGTCTCCTGAGATTGACTCACAGTGACCATTTTTATGTTTAAAAAATTTAAAACATTGTTAGGTTATTTGCGAAGCTATTTTCTCCTATTCAGTATTAATCCTTATCCATACAAATACATTTTCTACCTTGGGCATTTAATGTAGATTAAAATTGTCCTTTACACTATATGATTTAAATAAATACTTTAGAAGATATAGAAAATTAAAAAAAACGAAAAAAAAAACTCGAACCGCGAGCTATGCCTCGCGACAAACTTAACTTTGCCGTTGGAAAGCTGATATCGCCATACATCGGGTCAGTTTACCAACACCGCAAATAAGTTTGTAATTGCAAAAATCCCCATACCTCCGCCATTTTGAAAAATTTCGAAAAACTGAATGCACGAAAAAATTCTATATAAAAATCAAACTTGCTCACAAAATTTCACGAGAATCGGTTGAGAACTGCGCCCTGTAGACAAGAACAAATGGACATCCGGACATCGCTGGATATACGAAAGCATTTTTGGCCAAGCTGAAATGGAGACGCTTCGCTCGCTTTGCTCGCTCGGTCGATTAGGTTCACTATTAGAAACTACTGTAATTATTCTATCAGGTGGATTATTTTAACTTTCTAAATAGAACTCTTTTAACCTTTTGGTACCCAGTCTGCTGTAAGCTAAAAATTCTTTAAAATCCATTAGTTTGGTGTCACTAGGCAAAGAAATTTTATAACAGTCACTTTGCTTCCCATTCTAAAACTGTATAAATCATGCTAGAATAAATTGTATGTTTTTGTAATAAAATATAAATTCAAATGCAGTATGCCCATGATCATAAGATGAAAGCATGCCCCAATAAAAAAAAATATGTGATATCAGGTACCAAAAAGTTAAAGCACTGAACATTTTTAATACTGGCTCTTGACAAAACAGATTTCGACAACAGATCAGAACACTCACTCCACTATTGTTAAACTTTATAATATACCAAATGCCTCATTGTTACCTCTGGAGGCTTCATGTTAAGCACTTTGGTGATGCGACCCTGCATGATGAGGAAGTGTGGGTTGTTGACATTGAGCTGCACTGAGCAGAACAGGTCGGAGACACGCTTGTTCTGGACATTAATGCCATTAATCAGGTACTTGTTCTTGCCCCCCATTACAACCTGAAAACAAACAGTTACTCCTTGACTAGTACTTGACAATTAGCAGATGCAACTTCTCTGGATTTTTTGTTTTATCTATCTTCATCATAATCATTTCGGCTGCATGTCTAGCACAACCGGCCTGCGAGTTTTGTCACTCAGTGCAAACAACTCACAGGCATGTTGTTTGTAGGATAGGAGGATTGTGCTAGCCCCCTGAAAGACATCAACTATTGGATATAAACCTCCCCCAAAGATCTCCACGATTACCTTTCTTATGCTGCTTGCATCCAGCAGACTCAAATTTCAATTCTTTTTTTAAATCAATTTGCACACAAAATAACAAGGTTGTAAGACGGCAAATCAATCAATAAAAGAGAGCTCTTAGTGGTTACTCTTAATTAGAGTTAGCAATAAAAAAATTAATCACAAATGTTTAATCAAATAAAGTCATGCAAATGTGTTTAACCCATTACCAAAACGTAAACAAACAATATTTGGGTCACATTACTTTATTTACCGTTTAATAATGTCATAGTAATCTCGAAAAGTAACAATACTTCAAAAGAACACTTGCCTGCCTTGTTACAGTGATTTCATCATGGTTCTCATATCCAATAGGGCACTGTGCCCTGTCTCGGTTATCAAATGTGATGCTCACAGTAGCTTTGGTTATGCCAGCTTGTCCATGCTTGTAGATTAGCTCCTGGAGGCTCCCTGCTCGCACCTAAAATTGTTATGGAAAATATTTGTAATTACTTTTAGCGGTGGTATGTGGATAGTAAGTAGCAAATAAGTTTGCATGTCACACACAAGTACTACTAAGAAATTTAAGCTGTTTCTGGTAGTTTAATATGCCAAACTGTTGCTCATCAGTGTAATATGCCAAACTGTTGCTCGACAAAATGCCAAGAATTCGTTAAATAAATAGGTATAAACTACATGGAAATGAACACTCACGTTTGATAAATTAGTAATTCCTAGTACGAAACAAATAGAATCCAAAATATTGGACTTTCCAGTGCCGTTTAATCCAGTAATAGCGTTAAATTCAGGGTCAAAACCGGTGATCTCAACCCGATTCCCGTAGGACTTGAAGCCGTCCAGCACAATTGATTTGATATACATTTTGATACCAAACCACACATCGATGTGCTTGAGGACAAGGTTAAAGCGGTTAAAACTAATGTACCATTGGAATTATGAAACAAAACATGGTATTCCTGTAAAACACAGAGCGGGAACCCGGTAACCGTTGACTAATATTTGCAATTTGACTTTGACAGGTTAACTTGGCGATAGTTTGTTTGAAAGTTGTACTGTTTAGAAAACATGCTTTGCTTATATTAAGTAATTCATAATTGTGAAAAAACTAATTTTTCGAATTTCAAAATAATAAAACAATTTTGATAGATTTAGATAGACTATCCTAGAATTGTTTTCTCGATAAAGTGATTTATTAGACAAATCATGTAAAACACGCATTCTGGTGTGAACTGTCCCCGTAGCGTAGGTACTTTTTATCGCGTACCGTGAAATGGGGTGAATAGAAAACGTGGGGTGAATAGAGATTTTTTCAAGAAAGTTTTGTGGTTGAAATAAAATATTGCAAAACTTGGAAATACTCAACCTTAACGGTTTTATTTTAAAGAGCAACATTTTTTCATTAGTTTAACACCTGATGGCCGTAAAACTAGTCACAAATAAAGTTATTGGCAGTTGAAGACGACCATTATAACCGCGAACGAATGAACTGCTGTGAACTTTTGTACTGCCGCTAATATACGGATGGTTTTGCCAGTTTCTTTAGTAATTTTAAATATTTAATCATTATTTTACATTTTGCATATTAAAACACAGTGCTAAGTTTGTTACGAGTGTACAAATTTGACTATAAATGGATCTTACTAATTTTTACTCAACTTTGAGGTGGATCGAAACGCTACGAAGGGTGATTAGAGTCGCTATATGGGGTGAATGGTTTTTAGTTTGGTATTATTAAAAACGCCATGCTGCTAAAACGGGACGATTGTGGGGTCAATCAAAATTTATACGATAGGGTTGTCAAAGCTGGTAAAGTATATTTTTTTGTAGGTAAGTAGGTATTTTGTTTTTATTTTTCTGTAAGGTATATAAATATGTTTTTTTCTTCAAATACGTATATGTGTATGTACCGGCGGGAAAGAAGAGATACAAAAAATACAGAATCATATTTTTTTATTCTTATTTTTCTTGCTGGGACGTACACACGCGGCATTTTGTACAACTATTTGAAAAAAAGAAGCAAATTTGTTTTACATGAGAATAAAAACAAAATACCTACCAAACCTTATTCATAGGTGAGCAAGTTAAATAATTCAAAACTTCTAATTATTTTTTTATTATGTTTATGGACCTACTTCTCTTATTGGTAACCAAAGTCTGGTCTATAAACTTAAACATTGGTACTGACAGAATTATCAATAATATTTTTGACAACCCTTGCAACATTTTCTATTCACTCCATATGTCGTCTCTATTCTCCCCTCCTCGCTGTATGAATAGAGACAGCATGTGTTGCGTTTTTTATTGAATATGCAATATATAGGTCATATACACCTTAGACAAAATTGTAGAACGAATCAAGACTCAAAAAATGACACCAACTTTATTCACATCACATTAAGGATCATAACCGAAAATTAGCATTGAAGTTAAAAATCGTTTTTATTCACCCCATTTTACGGTACATAAAGCATTTGTCCCTTTACGTGCGCGATAAAAGCTAGTGTGCTAGGCCCTCTGTAGACTAAAAAGTTCTTATTTTGTTACAGAAAGAGTTTCTAAATAAAAACGCCAAATAAAATTGTCCACTTATTTAAAAAGTCTAAATAGAATTATATTTAAAAAAAACCAGTTAGAAACAAAAATAATCTGCAAAAAAATTATCATTAATGATGTATACCACGTCAAATCCGCAGTACATCTATTAAATCCTGTACCGTTATTCGAAGCCTACCAATATAATGAGAGCAGCGCATGCGTTTCCCTAAGTATCGTATAATTTATCTTCAGTTTTCATTATCCTGGCCACCCCCTCCACCGCCAGCCCCGGCAAGCAAGCTGTCTTGCATCAGGCTGCTTGCTCCTTGGCTCATTGGCGTTTTGTTTCCCGCCGTGAACGGTCGAGCTCTTGTCCTCAAGACTAGCTGTACTACTGTATATTTTATTAAAATAAAATATCAAAGTATTTGATTTAAAAAAGGACCGTTACTACTACGTATCGTAAGTGTTTAAGTTTAATTTATGGTTAATAAAACGGTGATTGCCGTTCGTCTTTAAAAAAATTAAATGTTTTCATGTCCTATCTAAACGGTTTTTAGGATTTGAATTTTTAACCGTTTATTGTGTGCATATCGTGTTAAACTTACTTTGTAGCAACAATGAGTGATGCACGAGATGAAGTCAAAGATAATACTAGACAGAGGACGGACTCTGAAAGTTCAAGTTCATCTTCGTCATCAAGTTCGAGCAGTAATTCGTCTGCAAAGAAGAAGCATCGCCGTAGGAGGCGTAATAAGAATAAATCAAATCGAGTCTTGAAAAAGCTAGCAAAGGAGATGAGCGAGTTGCGTAATATTGTTCATTGTTCGAGTAGTACTCCAATCTACCCTCATTTTGAACATAATTTAGATTATGTTGATCATAATGTTAGTCGGGATCTCTATGAATATGTTAACCACGAAAGTGCAGCTGGAGCCGAGTTTCAGACACAGTCGGCGTTTTCTATAAATATAGAAACTAGCATTAAAGAGCCCGTAATTCCCAAAACTCCTGATAATTATCTCGAAATCTTACAAAAATTATACCGATTTACTAGTAAAACTTGGTCCGAGGTCCGTTATTTAGACGTACAGAAATTATATGCTCACTCACCTGGTTTTGTGGAGCTAGAAACTAACGAAGAGATACTAGCTTATGACACATCAAAGTCGTTAGCTTATACAGGAAGGTCGTACGCAGCGCTTACCTTGGCTTTGTTGAAACAAAAAGAGACAATTGAAAATAACATCAGAGGTTTTCTTGATTGGGCTCAAAGCTGTAGTGACATGTCTTTCCCACAAATAAAACAGAAGTTAGAGGGACTTTTCGATGCAGGGGACTTTCATAAAGTCTCCGTCGACGCCTTGGAGCTCGTGTGTGGCCATAGAGCTGACATGATCCAACAGAGACGAGAACATATTTTGAAAACCGTTAAAGACCCTCTGGACAGATCGAACCTCCGTAAGGTTCCGCCTTCTGCTTCAAACTTGTTTCAGCCCCAGGCTTTCACAGCCGCACTTGAAAAAGCGGGTGGAGTACGCAAAGCTTTCTGGCTGCGACCAAAGCCGACCACAAGTGCTCCTGCTGCGCAAGCGGGAAGCAGTGTTTATATGCAGCGCCCCGCGCAGGGGTCTGACGCATTTATAATGCCTGCGCAAGGCTTTAAATACCAAAATAAGAGGCGTGGCCCTCCTCAAAGCACACCCGCGCAGGGTACGTGCAGTCATTATCCCGCGCAGGGACCAAGGCCTAGTTTTTGTCAGCATTGTCCTGCGCAAGGACAGGGAACAAACAATGGTGGGGGACAGAGGGCACAAACACGCCACGATAACACCACCTTTCGCCCCAGGAACAGGAGGCCCATCAGAGGCGGGCACGATGCGCGCAACGCTAAGCGAGGTGTGTCCCCGAGCCGCGGGGATAGATACGGGAAGCGGAGAAGATTTTGACTCGAGGAACATCCAGGCGGGGCAAGTACAGAATTTCTACAATCATTGGAAAAACCTGCGTGCTCCGCCGTTCATTTTAAAAATAGTCAAAGGGTACCGCATACCGTTCCTAGAAAAGCCGCCTCTCATAATGCCTCGGGACGATTTTTTCAAGACTCCATCGTCACCCGAGATGAGCCATGTAATACAGAAACTAAAAGATCAGGGTGCCTTAGAGGTAGCTACCGATGGCCCCAGTTTCTTGTCAACGATGTTTTTGGTCGAGAAGGGAGACGGTTCCCTGAGGCCAATTTTCAACCTACGGGCCCTAAACTGGTTCATCCGAACCGAGAGATTTTGCCTCATAAACGTGACAAAGGTCGCGGATTTCATCCAAAGCAAGGACTGGCTGGCCAAGATAGACTTGTCGAATCGTGAACAGTCATAGACGGTTTCTGCGCCTCATTTACGACAACCAGTTACTGCAAATGACAAGTCTGCCATTTGGCTTGAGTTCGGCACCACGCGTTTTCGCCTCGGTGTCGAACTGGATCGCGCAAATTCTACGCGACCGTGGAGTGAGGATGCCCACCAGAACCCCCACACCCTCAGAGTTCACACGGACATGGTCATAACGATGTTGCAGAGACTGGCTGGCAAATCAATTGGGAAAAATCCGTCTGTTTCCCCAGACTCGCCTCGAATACTTGGACGTGACATGGGATCTTTGGCAAGACCAAAAGAGTCTCTCCAAGAAGAAAATAGATAAAATTTGGAGATATATATCCAAACTTCTCTACCAACAAACTGCGACTCTCAAAGAGCTACAGTCTTTAGCAGGAATTCTGAATTTTGCGAGTTTCGGAGTACCGAGGGGCCGTCTGAATTTTCGATTCTTACAAAGAAGAATAAATCAGCTTCTCCATCAGGATCCGAAGAAGCATTTTCCCCTGTCCGAAGAACTTGTACAGGAGATGCATTGGTGGATGGAGTGTTGTCAGGCTTCGTCACCTTTGCAGACACCCCCGCCCACGCATTACCTAACTACCGAGGCGTCAGATACGGCTTGGGCCGGAAAGCTGAACAACCTACATCTATCGGGTCCTTGGACAGCCTCCGAGAAGATATTACATTGCAAAAAAAAAGAAATGATGGCCATTATCAAAATACTACAACTTTCTCACCACCTCGATTTGTACAAGGCATCATTGCTAATCCAGAGCGACAGCCGAACAGTTGTAGCATACCTAAGAAACGAAGGCGGCACTCGTTCGGAGACGCTAATGGAGCTAACTTATCAAGTTTTTCAACTACTGGATATGAATCTCAGATTCATCTAAGAGTTTACCATCTTCCCGGCATTTACAATGTCGAGGCCGATCACCTATCAAGACTCCAAGCACTCCCAGAATGGCACTTGTTACCGCAGGCGACAGCAACGGTTTTTTACAAGTGGGGTACACCGCAAGTGGACCTGTTTGCGTCTCGAACGGTGCATGTGGTTCCACTTTACTGCACATTCGATCAGACCGACGATCGAGCAATGTTTTGCGATCCACTGAGCCGAGCATGGAACTTCAAGCTGGCCTGGATATTTCCGCCACCTTGCTTAATTCCCAGGGTCCTTCACCACATGAATCAGGCCAAGGGGATATATCTAATATTGGTGCCCAAGTGGGACAGAGTTTTCTGGCGGGCAGACCTGAAGGGCCGAGCCCTAGCTCCTCCACACGCAATATGGAACCTACAAAATGCTCTAATAGACGTTGCGACCGGAAATCCCCCACCAAAGGTGAACAAAATGACACTAGAGGTTTGGAGATGTGGGGGTGGTCTAGGAATTTAGAAAGTTGGTCTGCGAAGCAAAAATCCTTGTTATTATCAAGCTGGCGTCCCTCAACCTAAAAGACGTACGAGGCAGCATGGAAACGATGACGTAAGTGGGCCCAGGATAACAAAGTAGATCACACTGCACCTACTGGTTCTTTATTAGCTAGATATTTATCTGACCTACACCAAAGACATGGCCTTGCCTATAGTACCATTATTGTACATAAATCAGTAGTATCGTCAATCTGTAATGCCGACAATTCAGAAGCACTTAGCTCGCATAAACTAGTTAAACAAGTGCTTAAGGCCATCGCTCTGCAAAAGCCTAAATGCCCGAAACCTCCGATATGGGACGTTTCAGATTTGGTGTCATACATTTCAACTAGACAGATCAGATCCGATAATTTATACGACGTGTCAAGACATACTGCTACTTTGCTTCTCTTATGCTCGGGTAGAAGGGTACATGATCTGACGCTCTTGTCCATTGACCCTGACCACATGATTGAATCTGACAATCACATTATATTTTGGCCAAGTTTTGGTTCCAAAACTGATTCTTCAGACTTTAGGCAATCGGGCTGGAAGCTTCTATTTAATACCCAATGTCATGCAACAGATCCGGTGTATTGGATTAAAAAGCTTGTCGAGCTTTCGCGAGGGCGGCGTGACGTTTGTCAGAGTACTAATCTCTTTCTCAGTGTAACCGGTAACCCTAGAGCATCTTCGCGCACAATCATAGCTGGTTGGGTGAAAACCTTACTTCATGAAGCTGGAATCAAAGCAACACCAGGGAGTGTTCGTGCCGCAGTAGCATCCAAGAAGTGGATTGATAATTACCCATTGGATAGTATTCTGGAACAGGGTAATTGGCAGTCCGGTAATACTTTTAGATTATTTTATTGCAGAGAGATTAAGCAATCGTTAACAGATCAGAATGAACCACCAAATAACCTTAGTGATTTGTTCCTATGTACGTAGCTTTTTGTTTGTTGAAAAGACGATTATTTGTCCAACTACAGTGTGCAATTACTTTGATTATATTCATCAAAGTTCGATGAAATACATACATAGGTTGTCATTTTGACCTGATTTGTTAGCCGTTCGTCTTACACGCATTTGGTCCAATACGCAGTTTGTCCTAAAATTTGGACGAACAGCGAATTGCCCTAGTAGCAGTTGGTCAACATCGCAGTTCGTCATATTATATGCATTTGGTCCAATACATACTTAGTTCGTACTAGAGAGGATGAACAGTGAATTGACTTTGTGCAGTTGGTCAACACCACAGTTAGTGCTAAAGTCTGTGCGTTCTTGTCTTATTTAGTAAACAAAATTCTAACCTCAAAACGCATTGTTCTTATTATTTATTAGTTATTTTATCGTAAATAAATAGATAGTTTGAGATGAAATATCAACAAACTTGTCTCCAAAATGATGCTTCGGA
>OX401971.1:0-2500 GCA_947859335.1 Tortricodes alternella | reverse complement strand
GTTAGGTTAGGTTAGGTTAGGTTAGGTTAGGTTAGGTTAGGTTAGGTTAGGTTAGGTTAGGTTAGGTTAGGTTAGGTTAGGTTAGGTTAGGTTAGGTTAGGTTAGGTTAGGTTAGGTTAGGTTAGGTTAGGTTAGGTTAGGTTAGGTTAGGTTAGGTTAGGTTAGGTTAGGTTAGGTTAGGTTAGGTTAGGTTAGGTTAGGTTAGGTTAGGTTAGGTTAGGTTAGGTTAGGTTAGGTTAGGTTAGGTTAGGTTAGGTTAGGTTAGGTTAGGTTAGGTTAGGTTAGGTTAGGTTAGGTTAGGTTAGGTTAGGTTAGGTTAGGTTAGGTTAGGTTAGGTTAGGTTAGGTTAGGTTAGGTTAGGTTAGGTTAGGTTAGGTTAGGTTAGGTTAGGTTAGGTTAGGTTAGGTTAGGTTAGGTTAGGTTAGGTTAGGTTAGGTTAGGTTAGGTTAGGTTAGGTTAGGTTAGGTTAGGTTAGGTTAGGTTAGGTTAGGTTAGGTTAGGTTAGGTTAGGTTAGGTTAGGTTAGGTTAGGTTAGGTTAGGTTAGGTTAGGTTAGGTTAGGTTAGGTTAGGTTAGGTTAGGTTAGGTTAGGTTAGGTTAGGTTAGGTTAGGTTAGGTTAGGTTAGGTTAGGTTAGGTTAGGTTAGGTTAGGTTAGGTTAGGTTAGGTTAGGTTAGGTTAGGTTAGGTTAGGTTAGGTTAGGTTAGGTTAGGTTAGGTTAGGTTAGGTTAGGTTAGGTTAGGTTAGGTTAGGTTAGGTTAGGTTAGGTTAGGTTAGGTTAGGTTAGGTTAGGTTAGGTTAGGTTAGGTTAGGTTAGGTTAGGTTAGGTTAGGTTAGGTTAGGTTAGGTTAGGTTAGGTTAGGTTAGGTTAGGTTAGGTTAGGTTAGGTTAGGTTAGGTTAGGTTAGGTTAGGTTAGGTTAGGTTAGGTTAGGTTAGGTTAGGTTAGGTTAGGTTAGGTTAGGTTAGGTTAGGTTAGGTTAGGTTAGGTTAGGTTAGGTTAGGTTAGGTTAGGTTAGGTTAGGTTAGGTTAGGTTAGGTTAGGTTAGGTTAGGTTAGGTTAGGTTAGGTTAGGTTAGGTTAGGTTAGGTTAGGTTAGGTTAGGTTAGGTTAGGTTAGGTTAGGTTAGGTTAGGTTAGGTTAGGTTAGGTTAGGTTAGGTTAGGTTAGGTTAGGTTAGGTTAGGTTAGGTTAGGTTAGGTTAGGTTAGGTTAGGTTAGGTTAGGTTAGGTTAGGTTAGGTTAGGTTAGGTTAGGTTAGGTTAGGTTAGGTTAGGTTAGGTTAGGTTAGGTTAGGTTAGGTTAGGTTAGGTTAGGTTAGGTTAGGTTAGGTTAGGTTAGGTTAGGTTAGGTTAGGTTAGGTTAGGTTAGGTTAGGTTAGGTTAGGTTAGGTTAGGTTAGGTTAGGTTAGGTTAGGTTAGGTTAGGTTAGGTTAGGTTAGGTTAGGTTAGGTTAGGTTAGGTTAGGTTAGGTTAGGTTAGGTTAGGTTAGGTTAGGTTAGGTTAGGTTAGGTTAGGTTAGGTTAGGTTAGGTTAGGTTAGGTTAGGTTAGGTTAGGTTAGGTTAGGTTAGGTTAGGTTAGGTTAGGTTAGGTTAGGTTAGGTTAGGTTAGGTTAGGTTAGGTTAGGTTAGGTTAGGTTAGGTTAGGTTAGGTTAGGTTAGGTTAGGTTAGGTTAGGTTAGGTTAGGTTAGGTTAGGTTAGGTTAGGTTAGGTTAGGTTAGGTTAGGTTAGGTTAGGTTAGGTTAGGTTAGGTTAGGTTAGGTTAGGTTAGGTTAGGTTAGGTTAGGTTAGGTTAGGTTAGGTTAGGTTAGGTTAGGTTAGGTTAGGTTAGGTTAGGTTAGGTTAGGTTAGGTTAGGTTAGGTTAGGTTAGGTTAGGTTAGGTTAGGTTAGGTTAGGTTAGGTTAGGTTAGGTTAGGTTAGGTTAGGTTAGGTTAGGTTAGGTTAGGTTAGGTTAGGTTAGGTTAGGTTAGGTTAGGTTAGGTTAGGTTAGGTTAGGTTAGGTTAGGTTAGGTTAGGTTAGGTTAGGTTAGGTTAGGTTAGGTTAGGTTAGGTTAGGTTAGGTTAGGTTAGGTTAGGTTAGGTTAGGTTAGGTTAGGTTAGGTTAGGTTAGGTTAGGTTAGGTTAGGTTAGGTTAGGTTAGGTTAGGTTAGGTTAGGTTAGGTTAGGTTAGGTTAGGTTAGGTTAGGTTAGGTTAGGTTAGGTTAGGTTAGGTTAGGTTAGGTTAGGTTAGGTTAGGTTAGGTTAGGTTAGGTTAGGTTAGGTTAGGTTAGGTTAGGTTAGGTTAGGTTAGGTTAGGTTAGGTTAGGTTAGGTTAGGTTAGGTTAGGTTAGGTTAGGTTAGGTTAGGTTAGGTTAGGTTAGGTTAGGTTAGGTTAGGTTAGGTTAGGTTAGGTTAGGTTAGGTTAGGTTAGGTTAGGTTAGGTTAGGTTAGGTTAGGTTAGGTTAGGTTAGGTTAGGTTAGGTTAGGTTAGGTTAGGTTAGGTTAGGTTAGGTTAGGTTAGGTTAG